>JZKD02S1286503.1:108507-148569 GCA_000966675.3 Picea glauca | reverse complement strand
TGTCTTGGATCAATCTATGTATCTCATCTTCCTGATTTGAATCACTAACATTATCTCCATCCATATCATCATTAATAACTTGATCAACAGCTTCAATATTCTGATCTTGAAGTTCGTCTCCATGTAAAGTAGTATTTTTGCTAGTACTTGGCAAATAACTCTCTGGAGGTCGACACTTTGGGGGCATCGTCTATATATTTAAAAACAACATAGAAAAATTAGTGTGTATAGAAAATATAAAAATCCCCATAAGAAATATTACTAAAATTCATGACATATTGGTTATTACAGAGAATACATTAAATATTGAATCCTCTTACCAATGGACGATATTCATAACCCCCTTCGGCGTGCCCCTTTTCCCTACAATGTCATTGGGCTGTTGTTATTAAAAGTCTTCTATTTTGAAAGCCTCTGTAATCATAGCAAGGACAATAACATTTTCCATCACCCCTCACCTCTAATGTCGCTCTTAACCGAGCAAGATTCCTGTCATTTTCGTTCATTGTGACAAATCCTTGTCCTGACAAGTAATTGTCTTACCACACCATACCAAACATTAAGTTGTTAATTTTTTATATTTTGGATACTCCTTTCGATTATGATATGTTTATTTATAGTGACCTACATCTTTATAATAAGGTCAACATATTTATAATAAGGTGATCATATGTGTAGAGTATCAACATCATGACAACATAGATAACATGTTTATAATAAGGTCATATGTGTACAAGTGTTTTCTTTATATAATAATGACATATATACCTAACATAAGTTTAGGGTTAGTGTTTATGTATCTTATTAGTCCCTGCTAAAGCAGAGAATATAGCAATCAATTACTATCATTTCAACGATCAGGGTTGAATTTCAAGAGCAATTCCATATCTTTATCAATGAAAAGAGAGAGAGATTATAGCTACAATTGAAGGGAAAAGGGTATGTGGATTCCATAAACCTAGAATATTATGGAATCCACATACCCTTTTCCATAGAATATACTAACTAGATCCAAAAACCAAAGACATGTAATATGGTACTACACATATTATAATATATTATCAAGGAAAAAACAAGATAAATGCAAATTGGACATTTGAATTTTTTTTTACAAGTTAAATGAGTACATCAATAAAAAATAACATACTAACCTTGCAAGTTCAAAATCCGAGCTATGTAGATCGAGAATTGGATTTGTTCAACCAGTGGGTGACGGAAAAAATAAACAGCTCAAACAAAATCCAAGAACAATGTCGCAACTATAGCAATTGTGTCGCAAAGTATCTTAAAGTCACTTATATATAGATAAAATAGTCAACTAGCCAATAACACCGACCAATGAGATAGGAAAAATTTTCGTCGCTATTGCCACGAAAGTTCGTTGCTATAGTGACGAAAATCCCGACTAGGTTAAATTAAGATTTTCGTGGATATTGCGACAAACGTTCATGGCAATATCCACGAAAATCCTTCCCTCTTTAAAAAAATGATGAAACTAGTGGAAGCGTGGAAAATTTTCGTGGGATAATCCGCCCATATGTAGTAGTGGACCAATCTGCAAAAGGGGATTTGGTCATTTACAATACCTGACATGATCAATCCACAAAAGGGGATTGATCTAATGAATAATACATCAATAATAATTAGAATACTCTTTGCAGTTACAATATTTCAACATAAACTAGGGTTTGACTTGATTATTCTTGGTGAAGTAAGTGGAAAATATGCATTTTTATTCATCCTATGGATGTTTGTGGTAAAATTTACTTGTTTCATGCCTAAGATTATGAAATTTCTTGTTTAAACCCTAGGGGAGAAACAACAAATTTTTCTTTCTCTCTATAACTATTCTACTAGCTTGATATTTCCAATTATACATTTTATTGGGAGTGATTATTAGATCCCTAAAACATTATCTCTCTACTAATCTCATTCTTGTCACCAATTAAATTGTCTTTCAAAAACTAAGGAATGAAGGTACGCTTGTTGGTTTTTCTTCATATGAGATATGATCGATGTATTATTACAATGATGAGTGTTCCATATATAGAGAACATATGGTGACCATCCATGAAAGGATGTGTCCCTTGAATAATCACTAACTATTTATTATTATCATTTACTTATTATATATGATATTTAATAATCAATAATTATATTATTAATTATTATTCTAAGAGAATGTCTTCCCGATGTCGTCCAAACATCAACACTCCCTCTCAACGAGGGAGACATTTTGAAACATGCCAAGCTTTTATTTGAAGTATACAAACTTCACCCTAGACTCATGACACTTGTCTATCAGTCTTGGGAGACATCTCTCTCCCACTTGAACCGAGGAGAAACTCCTTCTGCGGCTCTCCCTCTGAATCAATTAACTCTATCTAATATTAGGATCACTTTGGGTCCACATGTAATAACATATAACATATTGAGTATTTATTATTCCTCATCAAATCACCATGACTAGGACAAATACCACACTAGAATATTTCACCACAAGTACACACCTGTGAGTGAATGTCAGCCTAATGCTAATTGGCATGTGGAAAGCACTTCAAGCACCTCGAGTCCATACTATTCCTTGTCATGATCAAGGAAGGAATACGTATAGGCCCATTTACCATAAGTGCACCTTTGTGATAAATATATCCTATCTCCCTTGGTTTGTAGCCTAATCTAGGAGAAGGTATGCCCGATGTTGAAACATCAATACTCCCTCTTAGCTAGGGAGGTATCTTTCCATAGTAGTACATAACTATTTTCTAGAGACACACAATCTCCACTAGTGGTACACAACCACCATAGTAACAAAATGTTTATCACACATGACACTCCCATGTGGAATTCTAGAGGCTACTCCCTCTAGGAACACTTAGGGTCAACTCCCCATAGTGTGCGACGTTAAGGGTCAACTCCCTTGACATGTCCTCGTGTGATATTCACATGGGAGGTTGTGCTATAAGAACAAATGCACTTATCCCTTCTCGAATAAGTGTCCTCATATATCAACTCAAATCAATCACAAAGGAGTATGATCTGGAGAAATTTTGTCACACATGGAACTCCCATGTGGACTTCTAGAGGCTACATCCTCTAGAAACTCTAGGGTCAACTCCCATAGTGTGTGATGTCAAGGTTCAACTCCCTTGGAATGTACTCATGTTCTCTCCACATCGGATGTTGGGCTATAAGCCCAAACACACTTATCCCTTCTTAGATAAGTGTCATCACAGATCAACTCAACTCAGTCACATAGGAGTACGATATGGAGAATGTCTCAGGAAGATGAAAACATCAACACTCCCTATCAACAAGGGAGACATTCTCTGCCACACCAAGTCTATCACAAAAGTACTTAAACTTTGTTCTGGTTTGGTAAGAATATCAACAACCTGCTCATTTTTAGGAAGGTACAACACTAGTACTTCCTTCATCTGCATAATGTCTCGGATGTAATGGTACTTGATCTCAATGTGGTTCGATTTGTCATGAAACATTGGATTATCTGAGATCTTTACACAACTTTGGTTACCATAATGACTAATGGTGGAATCCAGCACATGTTCGGATAAATCAACAAGGATATTGTGAAGCCACACTACTTCATAGACCGACATACTTAATGCAATGTACTCTTATTCTGATGTGCTCAAAGACACATAAGTCTGTTTCCTTCTACACCAGGAAACCATGGAATATCCCAAAGGGAAGCAACACCCGAAGGTGCTCTTTTTTTCCACTGCGCTCCCTGCTCGATCAGAGTCAATATATTCCCTCCATATCATATCAATATTGGAAGTATATCTCAGACCATGTCCAACTGTGCCTCATAGGTATCTCAACACATGCTTCACAACAATCCAATGTGTCTATCTCAGCTGACTCATAAACTGGCTAAGTGAACTCACTGCATAGAAAATCTTTGGTTCAGTGTTATTCAGATACATCAATGATCCAATAAGTTGTTTGTACAGGGTCAGATCAATTTCGTTGGAATCAGAAGAAGACACACTTAATTTCTTTGGATTCATCACCATTGGTGTAGCCATGGGATTCATGTCCAACATCCCAAACTTCTTCAATATCTCAACTGTGTACTTCCCCTGACTCAAGAAGATCTCATCAATTCTCTACCACACCTCTAGTCTCAAGAAGTAGTGCATCATACCAAGGTCCTTCATATAAAACTTAGAGGCCAACACATACTTGCATTCAACAATAAGGTTCTCTACATCGATGAGGAATAAATCATCAACGTAGAGGAAAAAAATTAGGGACTCACCATTAACAGTATTGTAGTATAGGCTGGGATCAGTAACACTTTTGTTGAAGCCAAAAAATCATCAGGTGTCCTTCAATCCTTGCATACCAATCTCAAGGTGGTTGTTTGAGTCCATACAAGGCCTTCTTCAACCTACACACATGAGTCTTCGTCTCGTGTATCATGAAACCATATGGTTGGTCGATGTATACTTCTTCCTCAATATCTCCATTGAGAAAGGTTGTCTTTACATCCATATGATGTACTCTCCAACCCATGGATGTTGCAGGGGAAATAATCATCCAGATAGAAGTGTATCGATCAACATGAGTAAATGTATCCTCATAATCTATTCCCTCCACCAGAGAGAATCCTCTAGCAACAAATCTCATTTTGTGCCTCTCGATGCTCCCTTCAAATATGTGTTTGATCTTGTAGATCCATTTGGAAGTCACTACAAACTTACCCTTGGGCCTCGAAACAATATCCCACACATCATTCTTCATGATGGATTGATACTCCTCCATCATGGCATCTTTTCATACTGGATGACTATATTCCTCCTCATAACAAGAAGGCTCATAATCAATAATGTGGCTCATAGCTGCAACATAGCATGAATATCTCTGAGGTATCTTTCTCTCTCGGAAGGTACCATGAGGAGTTGCATGTCCTTCTGCCTCCTGCAAAGTCTAACGAGCCCATGAAAGTATCTTCCGACCTACTGCAATATCTATGGAAACATTAAATGGAGCTACAAGATCAATATGATCAATTGGCTCAATTGTCTCCCTTTAAAAGGAAATGCCTTCTTGGACGTTATTTGGCATATAAAGGTTTCCTCATGAAACCAATGTCTAATACATATCAAGGTTCCCTCATGGACTCAATGTCTCACAAAACATATTGAGGTTTCCTTGTGAAACCAATGTCTTGGTTCATTCATCTGACCATCTGAGGCACATTATGATGAAGTCTACACCATCTTGCATGTCTGTGTGCTGAAGCCTGAATGCTTCTTTTGCACCATGTCTCGGATGAAATCTTGCGAGAAGACTCTGAAGCCTCACTGCTTCCATGACTTGCATAATTGGCTATGATATATTCTACCTGTACAGTATTGAGTGTTATAGAAGTCTGCTTCAACAAATCCTGACTGATCTCAAGCTGAGGCAACACCCTCTGGTGTAGTTTCTATCAAATGCACTCTATTCCTAGTCAGAATTGTATATTTCCGCAATGTTTCTTCATCTCCTGAGAAATATCCAACTGTACCACACTGGTACACTTGCTCTGCTACAACTTAGTCTCTTTCAAATATCTGTCTAGCTTATCGCCTTTTTTTCTACCCTCGACTTTGGCTACTCTTCACTCTATGAATAGTCTTACAATGCCCTTTGTTCTTCTCTTTCTCATGATCGACGCCATGAACTCCCATGGGTTCTACCCCACCCAAGATCCAATTCTATACCCACCATGTTTTTCATGGTTGGCCTTTTGGCACCTCTGCGATACATTTGGCACATCTACGAACTGGTTTTTCTCATTGAAAGAAATTTGGAACCTATTGATAATGAAATTAGAGGGAAACTTTACATGTTCACAAGAATTACAGGTCCCTTGGATGCAATGAAAACTTGGGATATGAGTTGTTTTTGATGGCCAGGTAACAACAAAATCATTGTTTGATCTCTCTGCCTCCTTTTTTTGTAATCATTCTTATGGATTTGATCAATATCATCAACTAGCATGGGAACAAGATCCCTATCTATCATTATCCCAACATCATCACCAAAAATATGGGAGACATGGCCACTTAAGTGAATCAAATATTTGACCTCCGCTTTCCCCGCCCATATGTAGGTATACTAGTGGCCTTTGAGCGTCCCAGACTCGGGCCTTCCATCATCACTCCCAACCATAGTTCTTCAACAACTGGAGATGTAAGAAATGTTACACACACATAAAAAACTTTGGCCTAAATGAATGGGAAGGGTTCATTGATGCAACTGAGAACGACCTTCCGCCATTATATTTCCACCCACAACCAACACTCTTAAATTGCATAATCGATCACCTGGTCTACAACGAGGACACTAACATCGTTGAACCTTATGCATACAACCTTTTCAAGGTTGCATAGATCATACTACCAACTTGTTTCTTTGGACCGTGTCTCACATCCATTTGATAGAATGGACACCTTCTTGAATGGTGGGTTCGACGGGTTGCTTGTCCATTATCACTTCTAGAAACACCATTAAATACATAGAACCCCCTTCTACTCAGGGTTTGAACCCGTCCTCTTCATCTCCCTCTCGCTTATTTACATCACAACGATCAAAACCCTAGGCATCGTGGATTTGTAGCAACACTTTCATCTTTATCTTGCACAAATTTTTTAGGGTTTTATCCACCCTTTTCTTCCTCCACGTTCGCTAATAACGACTCTCTGACTTGGATTTCTATATCTGAAAATGGAAATTCGCAACCACACAATATCTAGATATCACAACAAGTTTATCAAAACTAACAACACAACTTTACCAACTCCATCAGCTCTATCTTGATGTTGATGGGATTTATAATGTGGTGGAGGAATTCCACGTCTCTACTATAACTGCTTCATGCACATTCTATGGATTGCAGAGCAAACTCACCAGTTGGACAACGTGTCGATTCTCACAAAACATCAATTCACAGATTGGGAAATCACCTCATTGCATATCCTACACTACTAAGCATACATAGGATGACATCCTTAGACTCTCATTGTTACTGGGCTCTCCCATGAGGGAGTCACACCCACTCAACCTGCTCTGATACCATGTTGTTTTTTTCTTCCTATGATACCATGTTGTTTTTTTCTTCCTATGAGATATGATCGATGTATTATTACAGTGATGAGTGTTCCATATATATGGAACATATGGTGACCATCCATGAAAGGATCTGTCCCTTGAATAATCAATAACTATTTATTATTATCATTTGCTTATTATATATGATATTTAATAATCAATAATTGTATTATTAATTATTATTTTAAGAGAATGTCTTCCTGATGTTGTCTAAACATCAATAATGTTAGGGCCTAGAAGTGCCTACTCTCTAGCAAAACCTCCCTTAAAAGGGGAAAATGCTTGAGGCCTTGAAGTTCCAACACCTCTTGCATTTACTTCTTCCCTTAGCTAAACATTATCATTATTTTATTTCGCACGTGATATTGTTACTATTATTGACTCCATAAGCCCCTAAAGGGCATTGATTTCTACACTCTTGTGGATGAATGAGACCAAACAAAATTTCAAAACATCTTCTTGAAAATTTTGCTAACAATAAAAGCCATATTACTGGTGCTATAATTGTTGTTACAACCCTTATTTAGAAGCCTTAATCATCATACTAACCTCAAAAACTAACCCATAAATTTTCATTTTCCTAAGTGCTATCATCCCAAGGCTCTAGTCTTCCTTTTGCTATTGTTCTAGGTACAAATTTATGAATTTGTCTGAGGCTGTTGCTGCTGTTGTAATTACTATTACTAGCATCATTTTATCCCCTTAACAGCCCTCAAATTGTTTATAAAACCACCCAACACTTGTACTAGGAAAGCTACTATCATTATATGCTAAAGTGTTTGTTTAAATTGCCTAATTTAAGTACTTTCTGAAGTGGTTTTGTTGTTGTCATAATTATTATTTTAATGTTGTTGCAAGTACTTTGATAGTCTATTTAAGTCACTTACTGACTTGCTTCAAATCTTGAAATTACAAGTGACAAGTACTATCAACCTTGCAAGGTATTTATATCATTCTTGTCATCATAGCTTGCAATTTCTAGACATATTTGTTGCTTCTATGCTTTTTTATCTTTTGGTGTTTCAGTAGCATATTTATATATTGAATTCACTGATTTTAAACATTGATATCATTGCTTACTGTTAACGTTTGTTGTTTCTGTTGAAATATTGTAATTGTGAAGAATATTCTAATTATAATTGAGTTATTTTTATATAGATCAAATCCCCTTTTGTGGATTGGTCATGTCGGGCTTTGTATCAGACCAAATACTCTTTTGTGGATTGGTCAAACCATAGTTATATGGTTTTATTTGTAAATTCTCCCCCTATGGATAATTAAAGTGGTTTTAACCACTAGCTGAATTATAAATAAATAAGTGAGGATGGCGCCTCAATTGCTCACTCACTCATTCACTCAACAAGTGCACATCTTTTGGAGGTAGCTACAGTTGCAAGAAGAATGAGAGAGGGGTACATTGCTTAGTCTTGGATATTCTTGGTGGTTTGGTCTTTTATCTTGACATTGTATTGGCAATCTATATTAAGAAAGCTTTTGTGGGGTTTTATCCCCCATGAGGGTTTCCCAGGATAAAATGTTGTGTACCTTGTGATTGTGTTTCTCTCAGTGACCCTGCTTATGCTATTATTGTCTAGTAAATTGAAAAGAACTTAAAAAAAAAATCTAAATTTAACATTGTATCAGAGATAAACTGAATAGAGAACCTTTCATTGGGCAACCAAAAACGTCACTGTTGTCATACAAGAAAATTAGGGATTTTTATTGGAAGGGGATTTCTGACAAAAAACCATCTAGGGAAGTGTGCCCTAGCCTAGCGAACTCATTGGCATCTTGAACGAACCTTTTCAGTGGCCATAGCCTCCGAAAAGTGAAACCCTAGTTTTGACTGGTACGAGAAAACTAGGAAACCAAAACTAGTACCAGAAGTACCAGTCCAAATTTGCGCAAGTCCAGTCCAAATTTGTGAAGTACCAATCCAAATTTGTGAAGTACCAGTCCAAATTTGCCTCAACCAAGTGCATCTAGTCCCTAGATCATAATTCCAAAATTTGAATTATAAAAAAATTAGGGTTTCCTCATAAAACCCTAAGTTGTAGTTGCAATGGAAGTACTAGTTGCAGTATCAGTATCAATTGCAGTGTCAATTGCAACACATTTGAAGTTTTTAACAGTTTGTTGCCACTGCTCCCGGATGGTGCCACTACCTACCAATACTGTTAGAGGTATGTACTTACATATGTTCGAAACTGTATCATTATTCTAAAGGGTACTTGCAGGAGAAAGGATATTTTGTCTAAACAACAATTGTAGATTCAGAAGAATCTCATATCCAACACCCCAAGTTTGATTGTATTGATATACATCCATTTGTTATGACATTATTTTGAACATCTAGGTTGTATGTTGAATTTATGACCATCATACTAACCCTTGGTCAAAATTAAAGTCAAGGTATTAGATTGAGATTAGAGTTTATTCTCTAACTTAGATTTGTGTCAAGATAGCATATTGTCTTAGTATAGAGGATAGGTTTAATAATCACTTGTCATCTTGAGTGAAGGAGACTTGGAAGAAAATCAACACACCAATTCTTGAGGACAAGAATCCAGGTTCAAGGTTTGATTTATTAAGTTGATAAGATTCAATTTTACACATGACAATTTTGATAACTACCTCATTACAAGTAAACACTATAGTTCAAATAATAGTGTTTGAAGAGTATTATACTTGGTAGCATGTTAGCATATTGAGATAAATGCTTATTGTAATCATTTACCAGATACAACTAGCATCTCCTCTAGGAGAAACTTCTTTTTGTGCCTCTAGGTTACCATGGAGGAATGATTGATCACAACACTAGAAGAGTGTTGCTCTCATTATTGTATTTCTTACTTTTAACCCTTGTTTCAGGCAGGTCACAAGTGATAGCTCTAAAAGAGCTCCTATGACGATTGTTCTCACTATTTATTTATTATTACTATAAATAGTATTATTCTTGTCTATTGTTGTTCCTGTTCTAGGCAGGTCACAGGTGCCCTAAGGAGGCTATAGTGATGGTTGCATAAGGAGACATATTAGATGATACATGAAGAATATTGTGTACATGACTGTATACATTCATGCACGAAAGAAGATGAAGAAGAATATATTTTTGAGATACAAAATATCTCACATGGAGACTGATTGTAATGAGCAGAAGGCTCCAAAGATGACCAAACATTAAGTAGACTTGATCAATGGATAATGAAGCCACCTTGACACAAAGAAGAATTTGTTTGAAGTTTGATTGCATGACTTAGCTTTTCATATTAAGACTTGGTACTCTACACCAAGAATATCCTGTAGAGATGATGAAGTCCTTGTAGACTCAGAATAAATCAAGACTTGGAATGAGCTCGATCTCAGAGAGGATCATATGGGAAAAAGAGACATTTTCCAAGACTAATAGATAGATTCCATGAGTTGAGAAGACTAGATCGTAGCTTCAGAGACCGCTAGGAGACATGAAATATCCTGAGAAGATTCCTTTGTTTCAGTGAGAGAGAAAGAAACCAATAAGAAGGAATGGGAGATGGATTTTTGGTGAGACGAGAAGGGAAGTCAGTGCTAACTTCCAAGATTGATTTAAAAGATCAAGCATGTTACAGATAATGATATAGAGATGTACAAAGACTGAATTTTGTCCAAAGGATTCTACCATCAAGAGGGAGAAGACTATGACAAGACACTTACTCTAGTAATTGAAGAAATAGTTCTAGTATTCATGATGACACCAAGAACAACCATGATTTTGTGACAGTATGAGATTCAGGGGGACAAATCCCTATATTTGAGATTGAGTTATCTCTAGTACCTATTGGTGTAGTACATTAGTTGGGTCATGAATGCATGGCTACAATAGAATATAGAGTTACCTCCATGAAAGAAGAAGAGATACCTTCAATATCAATTATTGAGCCACTCTCAGATAAAGTTATTTCCATGATAGAATATAGGAGCTACCCTCAGAGTTCAACAACTACAGTGAGAATAGAACAAGTCATTCTCAGCTTCAGAAATAATAGCTGCAAGTGTAGAGTCCCAGTTCCATAAGGAACAGTTGCAGAGAAAGTAAAGAACATACTCTCAGACAGATAGTGCTTTGCAAAAAGCACATAGAGATAGAACATGATTGTGTAGATTGAGTTACAATTTAACAAGTGTACCGGTTTGGTACAAAGTGATGTGAAAATTTGATTTGAATATAGAAAGACTCATGTTTGTATGTTGAAGAAAACCCTGTACTGGTTCAAGCAAGCTCCTAGATCTTGGTATGACAGAACTGATAGTTTCCTGACGAGCTTGGGATTTACCAAGAGTAAAGCTGATTCTAACCTTTACTTCAAGGTCATGAATGATGATCCAGTTATATTTCTACTGCATGTGGATGTCTTATTCATAACAGGAGAAAAAAATCTTATCATGGATTGTAACAAGAATCTCACTACAAAATTTGAGATGAAATACCTAGGCCTAATGCATTATTTCTTAGCTCTTGAAGTTTGGTAGAGCCCAGAGAAGATCTTCCTTAACCAAGGGAAGTATGCAGTTGAAATAATGAATAGGTTTGACATGTTGGAATGAAAATCCATGAACACATTCATGGAAACAAATTTGAAGCTCCCGGTTGATACTTCATCAAAATTGATTGATGCTACTCTATATAGACATATCATTGGAGCATTGATGTATTTGAAAAATACCATGCCAGATATATGTTTTTCTGTGAACACCTTGAGTCAGTATTTGGTAGAGCCCAGACGTGTTCACCTTGTTGCTGCAAAACATGTGATGAGATACCTTAAGGGTACATTGGACTTTGGTCTTTTTTACACTAGAGATCATGACTTTAGACTGGTTGGTTATACTGATTCAGATTGGGTTGGAAGTGTTTCTGATAGAAAGAACACTTCGGGATGTTTTTCAGTCTGGGATCAACCATGAATTCATGGCAGAGTAGGAAGAAATCCAATATTTCTCTCAGCATGGAAGAAGCATAATACATTGCAACATGTTCCGCCAATTGTGAAATCCATATGGCTTTGGAAGTTGTTGACAGGTCTATTCGATCTAGACATGGACTCCACCATGATTCTATGTGATAACCAATGTTGCATAAAGATGATGAAGTACCCAATGTTCTATTATAAGTCGAAGAACATAGAAATACGGTATCACTACATTCATGATATGGTACAGAGGGAAGTTGTAAATCTCCAATATGTTGGCACAAATGAACAAGTTGCAAATGTGTTGACCAAGCCTCTATCTCATGTAAAGTTTGAATACTTTTGAGACAAGCTTGGTATAGTCCGAAAGGACCTCCCTCGAAAGGGGAAGTGATGTTGATGATACTATGGTATCCTGATCAATAACAGGTAGCTCGGTTAGGATTTTATATCCTCGGGGACTGATCATCCCTGGATAGAGCTCAAAGTTCCAGTAAGGATGGTCCGGCAGAGTACCTGTGCATGTATATGCCAACTGTGGTCAGTAGTGGTAGCTTCGTTAGGATTTTATATCCTAGGGAATATTTTGATTCCTGGGTAGATCCTGAAGGTCCGGTAAGGATGGTCTATTAGAGTACCATGCGGTACCTCTGTTGGGAATTTATATTCTAGGGAATATTTTGATTCCTGGGAAGATCTTGAAGGTCCAGTAAGGACGGTCTGTCAGAGTACCACAAAATTTTGTTGCACCTACCTCATTCTGTTTCCATATGATGTTGTTATCTCAACCTCGTGTTGATGATGTTTTTGTCTCAACCTCGTGTTGATGATGTTACTGTCTCAGCCTCGTGTTGATGATGTTGTTGTTTAAACCTCGTGATGATGATGCTGATTGTCTCAACCTCGTGTTGATGATGTTGTTGTATCAACCTTGTGTGTTGATGACGTTGTTGTTTCAGCCTCGTGCTGATGATGGTAATTTTTTCCAGCTCCATGCTATGAATGATGATGATGATGTTATTCCAGTTCCATGCTATTAATGATGATGATGATGTTATTCTATCTCCATGATGTGAATGATGGTGATGATGTTATTTTAGCTCCATGCTATAAACAATGATGATGATTCTACTCCAACTCCATGTTATGAAAGATGATGTTATTGATGATGAGAAAAAATTTCAATGATTTATAGATGTTCTAGTCAATGTACCAGATGTTGATGAGGTTGTTGACCTCTCTCTTTCCTGATGATGTTGTAGAATACCCTTCTTGTTAAAGGGGAGTGTTGAAATATTGTAACTGCGAAGAATATTCTAATTATAATTGAGTTATTTTTATATAGATCAAATCCCCTTTTGTGGATTGGTCAAACCATAGTTATATCAGGTGTTATTTGTAAAGTCGGCCCCTAGGGATAATTAAAGTGGTTTTAACCACTAGTTGAAGAAGTCGGCCCATCTTGGTGAAGAGACACAACCCTAGCACCTCCCAGCTAGTATAAATAAGTGAGGATGGTTCCTCACTTACTCACTCACTCATTCACTCAACAAGTGTGCATCTTTTGGAGGTAGTTGCAGTTACAAGAAGAAGGAGAGAGAGGCACATTGCTCAGTCTTGGATATTCTTTGTGGTTTGGTATTTTATCTTGGCATTGTATTGGCACTCTATATTAAGGAATTTTTTTCTAGTTTTTCTCCCCCATGAGGGTTTCCCAAGATAAAATGTTGTGTACCTTGTGATTGTGTTTCTCTCAATGATCCTGCTTATGCTATTATTGTCTAGCAAATTGAAAAGAACTTAATAGCAACTCTAAATTTAACACTTTCATTGGTAAAGGGCATGTACCATTCATTCGATTTTCCTTTGCCCCCTTAAAACTTTACCAAGTGATTTCTTTCCTCGAGTGAACTAGAGAGAGGGGTGAGTTTTACCTGGTCTTTTTACCCTTCATCAAGAAACTAGGTCTTGGGATGTCTCCCTTGGAGTGAGTTTCTTCTCCTCCTAAATAGAAATATGTATCCTACCTCTGTGGTACGTCAATCAAGGCCTACTTTCCTTTAGGCTTTGGGAAAGTATAGATTGTGCGATAAGAGCCCCAACACTTGAAAAAAACCATTTGCATAAGTAAGACAATCCTCAAGGAGCCAAATGTATCTTTGGGGGATTCAATCCTTGTCGGGGTGCCAAGATTAACCCACAACTTTCCTTTCCAACAACAGAGAGCCCGAGGTATACCAATACATCTAGATTAGTTTCCAATCTCCCCACTCTCACCTATTTCCATGGATACTCACCTTTCCAGTAGCAAAAATACTGAGACAACTGTCTCTATCTTGTTCTACCAGAACAAATTAAATACAAGAAACAATTGATGTTCTCTCCTGATGGAGCCTAAATTATTTTTAGGGGTCGGTGTTTGATGGTGTGATTTAAATAGATACCTTATTCACCTCCACAAACACCATCAAAGGTAACATGTTGAACATGAAACTGTGTTGTTTTTTAATGTAGTTTTCTTAATGTATACTTGTGTGTTATGGAATGGAAGGAATAATAAAGTTGCAACAGTTTTGATTTATCATGTGTCACTCATGTGTTACTTGAATATGTGTGTGTATTGTTTTACATATTGATAATAGTAAAGTGTTATTAATGGTTTGCATGAATTTCGTCCTGGATAGATACCTGTGTATTTAATCCTTAATCCATGTCACAAGACTAGATGGTCTCTATGATCCTCACTATGTCTCGGGTGAGACATTTTTTGGCCTTGGATGAAGATTGATATGTTGATGCTTTGGGGTTTTTGTTGGTCGACTCTAGACAAACACCGTGTATTAAATCCTCGGCATTAAGGACACGTGAAAGCATGAAATGACACCAACAAATGGTTCTTTTTTTAGGACCAAAAGTATTGTAGGGAATGATGAAGGCAAGAGATGAGGTGGTATCCATCTTGAGAGGAAATTCAATATTGGATAATTGCAAAGGAGCTTGAGTTTGTCATGTGAGAAACTTAGGGTCTCAAAGTGAATGTGGAGAGATGGAAAGATAAATATGTTTATACTGATATGTATGAGACGTTCTTTTATAAATTCCCCTGTTTGTTGTATGAACAAATGAAAAGGAAAAATGCTACCAATTCTATCATATGGCCTTTAGAAAAAATGGTTTGGGATCAAGACATGCTTGATAGATTGAAGGTGTTGGAAAATAACTAGACTCAGACCATTGAATTTTCGTTTTCTCGTGTAAAAGAGGGATATATTATTGAATTTGTTGTGGATTACACTGATTCTTTTAGTGAGGCGGAAAGAAAGTTCGCAGAAGATTCGAGGAAACAAATGCTAGAAGAGATTCCACTTTGGATAAATATGTTGTTCGTGGAGAAAGGGATGATGCACATGGAGCCCAACATAATGACCGAGTAAACACCCCTAGTTTTTTGGGGGGGGGTTCAAGGATGGGGGGAAGTGAGAGAGGAAACTGATCCGTTGAAGAGGATCCAAAAATTGTTGAGATGAGGTGAGGAATGGGATAGACCCGAAGGAGTAGAGAAGAGAGAGAGTCGAAAGATACACAAGAAGAGTTGAGATAAGAAGGAAAGAGGAGCAGGGAGGTGAAAAAAAGAGAGCAAGGGGGTGCACGATGAAGGGTCAGGATCGTGATGAAGAGAAAAGAGACCGCACCAAGTGGAAGTGAGGAATAATGTCTTGTTCTAGAGTGTATCATGGACGCATATAGGCCCATGAAGAGGCATGGTGTCAAGAGTAGGGTGTTCAATTTTCTGATGCATGTGTGATTCTTGTTGTAATTGGGATCTTCTAGTGGCATGAATAGAGACTTCTTGATCAAATTGAATGCATATATGGGATTGTTTATGGGTGATATCTTGGTGGAATTCCCCCATTTCATGCATCATAGTAGAGATAAATATTTGTATTTCAAAAGTAGGGACTAGTTACAGGTCAAGTTCTATCTTGGACAAGGTTGTGGAGATGACATCGAGGGGGTCGACGCTTAACACTCTGCATTGATTGGATCTAGGAGCATCCGTGTCTTGGCTTATCGGGGGTGGAGATTCTGACAGGGAGGGTAGGGCCAATAGCTAGTCCAGAATATCCACATATTGCATCATGTCATTTTGAAAGACTTGTTGTCTAGCCAACTGCGCACGAATTTCCTTCATCAACTTTTCTACTTGTTGGATTTGAGTGGGGAAACCCACCTCTTTTATATTTTTGGACTTTGTTCGTCAATGTTTTCTAGGAATAGAATGGAGTTTGTATTGGGCCGAGGGAAGGGTAACCTCTTCTTCAACAAGGGTCTCCCGTGGTGGAGATGAGAAATATCTTTTTGATCTAGAGTCAATGTCAATATGAGTTGTGGCCTGAGTTTTGTTTTCTCGCTTTCACTTTTTGGCAGTTGTGGAATTTTCGTTATATATACTAGTGCATTGGTTGTGTTTATCTAAATTGGAAGACTCCTGGTCTTTGGATGGATTTGTGTTTTCATGATTCGGGGCAGTAGTGGAAATCCATTTTTGTTCCTAGAAATTATTTTTCCTTAGCTCAAATTTAGATTGAACCTCTAATAAGGGAGGAGTATATTTGAGTGACCAATTAACAAACCTTTCTATGATATCCCTCTCTATAATACATAAGGGGAGCACTACTTTCATATTTCTTGTAGTTGCATGGGGAAATATTAACAAGTTATGGAAATTACATTTATATTGAATATGATGCTCATACCTGTCGAATATGTGGGATGGGATGCAGACCATTTCAATGGAAGCATTGATCAATTGTGTACCATTGATGGAAGGATTTAGCAATTATAGTATGGACATCAACATTCTTGGAATTATGGAGAAGTAAGAAAGAAGGAGAAAGAAGTGAGAGGGAATTTTCCATGTCAATTTCAAAGTCAAGGGGTGGTCGCCACAGTACCATACCCAGTAATAGGAGGACCCAAATGTAGTGAAATTATTTTCCCTCATCATGAGCGATTAAACAAAAAGTGAGGAATTCCTTGAATAAGTAGGGGGACCAAGCTATCTGAATCATGTCATCACAGTGCTCTACTCTGAGAATGACCCTGATAGTGCATCCATCCTTTTGACATTTACAAATAAGTTTGCATGCAAGTAGTTGTGTTTCAAACCTAACAACCAAATTGTTAATTTTTGGGATTACGGCCCATGCTTTCCCCTGCGTGTGTCATATTTGGATTAAAATTCCTCTTGCAGTGCATCCTTTTACCTAAGACGAGTCATCGGATCTTTGTCGAAAGGGGGAAGGCTAAAATTCCTATGTATAATGGCTTGTTCGATAAGATAGGGTTGGTCCCGCCAAAGGTAACTCCAATTCACTCTAGTGAGGAGGAAATGAACACATGATTGAACAACCTAGGCTTGACTGAAATGAAAACATTTAAGGAGGGAGAGAATTCCATACTTCTTGAGGGTTATCGCCCATTCTTGCATCATTTCTATGTTAGATCTATCTTCTCATTGGATGACCTATGTGTATTTTTTGACCTAGATTTCAGGGAACTGATGGGGATCCTGAATGTTATATTCGACACACTTGAGAAGGGACACCTTTTCAAATGTATGGCCTTCGAATGGGACATCGCAGGGTAGCACTAGATTGGGAATCAATCATTCCTTTGTGGCCTTAGCCTTTGGTCATGTGTGAGGAAATAATAGAGATGGTGAGAATGATGATAGAATGTCACGAGAAGGAGATGATACTAGTAGTTGTGAACACTTTACTACAGGGGGTGAAGGACAACATAAGGAATGTAGAGAAGAGGTAATTAAAATGCAGTTCTCCTTCTTAAAAGGATGAAGGAAAAATGACACATGGGTTGTCATGCATGCATATTTATTGTCTCGTCTTTTCTGTGATATGTCTGGTACCATGTACCATTCTGGCCGTTAGGTTGGTCATACTAGACGTTTATCAACATGGTCACATTAGTCCCAAGATTTTTTTCAATCCCTATGATTAACTTCAACTTTACTTTGAATTGAGCGAATGGTCCTCCTATCAACAACATTAACGAGCCTATATTCCTGAAGTGGGAGGAAGTTGATGTGGTAGAATTACATATCACATTGATCATTATGATTACAAATATTTTTCCATTGAAAAATCTTCTAAATTAATGATATCTTAGATTGCCCAACACATTTATGAGTTTTAATCTTTGGGGGTGTCGTGCATATTCATGTGCCCCCCAATGATATTTCAACTATGGCTCATGTGGATGCAGTGTCCCTTGGTGGATCATCGTGTTTTCTCATGCGGGCTAAACCAGTCAACTTCCGCCAGGGACATACGAGACTAGGTTTGGTTGGTTCTACTAAGATCCATTGATTAACTAGTTCCTCTACAATGATTCCCAAGTTGTTTGTTGGCTCGTTGGGGTTGGGGAAGAGTAGTGTAGGGAACACCTCTTTGAGAGGTATGGATAGAGTATCCCTATCCCTTTCTGGCTAATGTGGTTGCTTGATCTTCTCAATGGAGAATAAGGAAGTCATGGATATATGTTGCTTATTTGGAAATATGCGTCAACCGTTCATATACTGATTGTGCGCGTTGCACTGTTTCTTATCTATCCATAGTATTTCACACAGGCAAGTGTATCTATGAAATTTTATATTGAGTCAGAAGCTTTCCCACATGGATGTCTCGAAAAATTCCCATTCACGATAAGTTTCTCTATGTGCGAAGCACCATTGCATATGAATTTCTATGAGCACTATGTCAAGTGCACGATCCTTTTGATGTTCAAGAATGTGTTGAATTCATGCAATAAATGTGTCCAATGGTTTCGAGCCATCGTACTGATAAGATCCAAATTCTTCCTAGCGCACTTTTGCAAAGATATGCATGCACCTCCAATACATCCAACTTAGTTTCCATGCTCCCTACTCTCACCTATTTCCATGGATACTCACCTTTCCAGCAACAAAAATCATGATACTATTGTCTCTATCTTGTGTTACTAGAAAAAAATGACAAGCAACGACCGATGCTCTCTCTTGATGGAGACTAATTTATTTTCAGGGGTTGGTGTTTGATGGTGTGATTTAAACAGATCCCTTATTCACCTCCACATACACCATCAAAGGTAACATGTCGAGCATGAAACTTTGTTGTTGCTGAATATAATTTTCTTAATGTATACTTGTGTGTTATTGAATTAAAGGAATAATAAAGTTGTAGTAGTTTTGATCTATCATGTGTCACTCATGTGTTACTTGAATATGTGTGTGTATTTTTTACATATTGATAATAGTAAAGTGTTATTAATGGATTTCATGAATTCCATCTCAGATGGATACATGTGTATTTAATCCTTCATCCCCGTCACAAGACTAGATGGTCTCTGTGATCCTCACTACGTCTTGGGTGAGACCTTCTTCGGCCTTGGATGAAGATTTATATGTTGATGCTTTGGGGGTTTTGTTGGTTGACTCTAGACAAACCCTGGGTATAAACTCCCTGACATTTAGAAGGACATATGAAAATGTTAAATGACACCAACAAATGGTTTTCTTGTCAGGACTAAAAGTCTTGTAGGGAATGATGAAGGCGAGAGATGAGGTGGTATATGTCTCCGGAGGAAATTCAAGACTGGATAATTGCAAAGGAGCTTGAGTTTGTCATGCGAGAAACTAAGGGTATGAGAGTGAATGTGGAGAGATGGAAAGATAAATATATTTATACTAATGTGCATGAGACATTCTTTTCTAAATTCCCCTATTTGTTGTATGAATAGCTGAAAAGGAAAAATGCTACCAATTCTACCATGTGGAATGTTGGTTGTGGAGCTTGATTATCGCCCAGATTAAGAGGCCTTTGTTTTCATCCGTGTTTATACCAAATGAAGAATTTACACCCCAGAAGAATGTACACTCTTCCACGCGGGGGAGTGCAAAGGGGGGTTACCCCCTCTGCAGGGTTTGGGGGGGCTATTCCCCCAGTTGGGGGGTCTAGGGGCAAGCAGGCCCTCGAAGGAAAATTTTCCTTGGAAATGTATATTGTAATTTTGTTGTAAATCTGGACCGTTCATTATAAGGTCACAGATCTAAAGGTAGAAGTTATGTTAGGGTTTCTTTCCCTAGAAGGAAACCCTCTTTTATGAGGGAAATGTATTGCGGCTATGTGTTGTGGTGAATATTATATTCTGAGAGAAGAGACTATGAGATAAATAAGAGGAAGTTACAATGGGTGTGATGTAGGTTGTATCCCTTCATTTGCTAGATAATAATAAAGGAAGGACCTGGCAATTTCTCTGGTGGACGTAGCCCACACTGGGTGAACCACATATATCTGCGTCTCTATTGTCTTGTGTATCTTCTATGTTTTATTTCTGCATTTGTTTTATTTTATTGCTCCGCGATCCTGCTTTTCTAGCAACTAGTATCAGAGGGAAAGGTAACTCGCAGGAAAAGAGAGTTCCTGGTTCGAGTGGGAGCAATGTTGGAAGATGGAAAGTTTAGGGTCGAAAAATTTAACGGCCAAAACTACTAGTTATGGAAGATGCATATGGAATATTATTTATATCAGAGGGATATATTTCTACCATTAGGCAGAATAGTAAAGAATCTGACGACTATGAAGGACGAAGAATGGGAGATTCTTGATAGAAAGGATTTAGGAATGATACGACTGATCCTGGAAGCATCAGTGGCTTTCCATATTTCGAAATAAAAGACAACGAAGGGTTTGATGGACGCATTGGATAAATTGTATGAAAAACCCTCGACGCCCAATAAGGTATTTCTAATGAAGAGATTATTTAATATGAAGATGTCAGAAGGTGGTTCTGTTGCAGATCATTTAAATGAATTTAATACGGTTACTAATCAACTAAGTTATGTAAAATTGGACTTTGATGATGAGGTCAGGGATCTTCTAATCTTGTGCTCATTTCCAGAAAGTTGGAACAGCTTGGTCATGGTTGTAAGTAACTCTGTCTCTGGTTCAAATACTTTAAAATTTGATGATGTTGTTGGTGTTATCCTTAGTGAGGAAATGCGATGAAAAAGCACAGGTGAGACATCAGGTAATGCATTGAACATGGAGAGCAGGGTAAGACAAAAGGATAGGGGAAAGGGCTCAGGGAACCGTGGGAATTATAGGAAGGTCAGATCCAAATCCAAACTTGGAAAGATAGAGTGATGGAATTGTGGGAATAAAGTACATCTGAAGAAAGACTGCAGAGCTCCAAAGAAACAAACAGATGGACAACAAGAGATAAATTTGGAAGAAAATGTAACAGGTGATGTGTTACAAGATGCTTTGATTCTTTTTGTAGATAATATTTCTGAGTCTTGGGTGGTAGATTTAGGGGCTTCATTTCATGCCACACCCCATAGGAAACATTTTATATATTATGTTCAAGGTGATTTTGGACAAGTTCATTTGGGTGATGATACACCATGAAAAATTGTTGGAATGAGAAAGGTAAAAATAAAGAAAAGAAATGGAAACCAGTGGTTGTTGAAAGAGGTAAGACATGTTCCATATCTAAGGAATAATCTAATTTCAACAAGACAGTTGGAAAGTGAAGGTTGCATATCCATATTTACAGATAAGACGTGGAAGGCCATCAAAGGATCATTGGTGATAGAAAAAGGAGAGAAGGTAGGTACATTGTATTTATGTACTAGTAGTACTGACTCTTCTATCTCTTTAGCTTCTACAGGAGTGGATACAACACTGTGGCATCATAGGATTGGACACATGAGTGAGAAGGGGACGCAGATACTTCACAAAATAAATTTGTTTCCAGATCTTAAACAAATTGATTTGGATTTCTATGAGCATTGTGTTTATGGAAAACATAAGAGAGTTAGATTTCTCAGAGTCAGAAAAGAAAAGAAGAGTGAAAGGTTAGAGCTTGTGCATACAGATGTATGGGTAAAAACTCATGTATCATATCTTGGTGGCTCTCATTACTATGTTACTTTTATTGATGATGCAACTAGAAAAACTTGGGTTTATTGCATTCAACAAAAATCTGATGTTTTTTATACTTTTAAGAAATGGAAAGATTTGGTTGAGAATGAGACAGGAAAAAAGTTGAAGTGTCTCAGATCAGATAATGGAGGTGAATATTGCAGCAAGGATTTTGATGATTATTGTTCATACCATGGGATTTGTAGAGAGAAGACAGTTCCAAGAACACCACAAGAAAATGGTGTGTCAGAAAGGATGAACAAGACAATCATGGAGTGTGCAAGGAGTATGAATTGCATGATGGTTTTCCCTTACAGTTCTGGGTAGATGGTGTAGATATTGTTGTTTACTTAATAAACATAGGACCTTCAAGCTCTTTGGATGGTAGAATTCCATAGGAGTAATGGACAGAAAAAAAGGTAAACTATTCTTTTTTGAAGACTTTCGGTTGTGAAGCATTTGTCCATAATGATAAAAAAAATAGAACAAAGCTTGAGGCAAAATCCAAGAAGTGTACCTTTATTGGATACGGTGTTAATGATTTTGATTATCGCTTATGGGATTATGAAAATAACAAAATCATTAGGAGTAGATATGTCATATTCAATGAGAAGGTCATGTACAAAGATCAGTTGTATGGAAAGAAACAGGAAAAAGAAAAACTATAATACACAGTGCTTGATGAGATCACTGGAAAATAAATTCCAAAGGAAACAGAAAATAAAAATCTACAACAACAGGAGCAATAGGTACCTCAAAATCCTACAAGTGTAGTTAGAAGATCTACCATGTTAAGTATACCCCCTAAATGATACTCTCCTTCATTGTATTATTTATTGTTGACTGATTCTGGTGAACCAGAATGTTATGAAGAGGCAATGCAGGTAGACACCAAAAAGAAGTGGGAGAAAGGAATGAAGGAGGAAATGGATTCCTTGGTAAATAACCAGATTTGGGACTTGGTTTAGTTGCCTGCAGGAAAAATAGCATTGCAGAATAAATGGGTTTACAAGTTGAAGGGAGAAGATGGAGGATAAAAGTGGTACAAAGCTAGACTTGTTGTAAAGGGGTTTGCACAAAAGAAAGGTATAGATTTTGATGAAATATTTTCTCCTTTTGTTAAAATGACTTCAATTAGGACTATTTTGAGTCTCGTGGTAGTAGAAGATTTGTATCTTGAATAGTTAGATGTAAAAACAAATTTTCTCCATGGATATTTGGAGGAAGAGATTTATATGCAACAACCACAGCGGTATGAGGTCAAAGGGGAGAAGAATTTGGTATGCAGGTTGAAGAAGAGCTTGTATGGCCTAAAGCAAGCTCCAAGGCAGTGGTATTTGAAGTTTAATAGGTTTATGACATAACAGGGTTATAGTAGATGTCATTCTGATCACTGTGCTTATTTTAAAAAGATAGAAAATGGAAGCTATATTATATTGCTATTATATGTAGATGGCATGCTTGTTGCAGGGTCTAATATGCAGGATATAAATGTGCTCAAGAAGAAATTAGCTAATTAATTTGCAATGAAGGATTTGGGTGTTGCAAAGAAAATCCTTGGTATGTGAATAACAAGAGACATGAAAAATCACAAATTGACATTGTCTCAGGGTGAGTACATAGACAAGGTGTTGGAAAGGTTTAGAATGCAGAACAAAAAACTAGTTAGTACACTTTTGGCTATCCATTTCAAATTAAGGAAATGTGTCCCAAGACATAGGAGGAGATAGAATGCATGTCCAGGGTCCCTTATTTATCAACAGTTGGAAACTTGATGTATGCGATGGCTTGTACAAGACCATATATTGCACATGAAGTAGGAGTTGTGAGCAAGTATATGAACAATCCGGGTAAAGAACATTGGGAGGTAGTAAAGTGGATTCTATGGTATTTGAGAGATACTGATACTCATGCATTATGTTTTGGAGGTTCAAACATTGTTCTACATGGATATGTTGATTCAGATATGGAAGGTGATAAAGATAGCAGGAGGAGCACTACAGGGTATGTTTTTACTATAGGTGGAACACACAAAAGGTTGTTTCACTTTCAACAACAGAGGCAAAGTATGTTGCTGCTACAAAGGCTAGTAAAGAAATGATTTGGTTATAGAGGTTTATGGAGGAATTGGGAAAGAAGCAGGATAATAACAGGTTGTACTGTGACAGTGAGAGTGTCATTCATCTTGCAAAGAACTCAACCTTCCATTAGAATACTAAGCATATACAACTGAGGTACCATTTCATACGATCCGTCTTGGAAGATGGACATTTGAAGTTGGAAAAGATACACACTAGCCAAAATCCCGCAGACATGTTAAAAAAGGGAGTAACCAAGGAGAAACTGAGTTCTTGATCAGTTTTAGTTGGTCTTCAAGCATGAAGGTGAAGATGAGAAATTTTCCAGGTCCAAGAAGGTTCATAGTCCATCAAATACAACAACGGTGGAGTTGTTGAGATCAGTCTCCAAGTGGGATATTGTTGGTTGTGGAGCCTGATTATCTTCCAGATTCAGAGGTCTTTGTTTTTAGCCGTGTTTATACCCCATGAAGACTTTACACCCCATAAGAATGTACAATATTCCACGTGGGGGATTTTATATGAGGGTTACCACGTGGGGGAGTTTATATGAGGGTTACCCCCTTTGCGGGGTCCGGGGGCAAGTGGGCCCCTGGAGGAATATTTTCCTTGTAAATGTATATTGTAATTTCATTGTAAATCTGGACCATTCATTATAAGGTCCCAGATCTAACGGTAGAAGTTATGTTAAGGTTTATTTGCTTAGAAGGAAACCCTATTTTATGAGGGAAATGTATTGCAACTATGTATTGTTGTGAATATTGTATTTTGAGAGAGGAGACTGTGAGAGAAAGAAGAGGAAGTTACATCGGGTGTGTTGTAGGTTGTATCCCTTCATTTACTAGATAATAATAAAGGAAGGACCTGGCAATTTCTCTGGTGGATGTAGCCCACACTGGGTGAACCACGTATATTTGTGTCTCTATTGCATTGTGTATCTTCTATGTTTTATTTCCGCATTTGTTTTATTTTATTGATCCACGATCCTGTTTTTCTAACATGGAATTTAGAAACAATGGTTTGGGATCAAGCCATGCTTAATAGATTGAAGGTGTTGGACAATAAGTGGACTCATGCCATTGAATTTTGGTTTCTCACGTAAATGAGGGATATATTATTGAATTTTATATAGATTACACCGATTCTTTCAGCGAGGCTGAAAGAAAGTTTGAAGAAGGTTCAAGGAAACTAATGCTAGAAGATATTCCACATTGGATAAAGATGTTTTTCATGGAGAAAGGGTTGATTCACATGGATCCCAATATAATAGTTGAGTAAACTCCCCTAGTTAAGGGAGGGTTGCAAGAAAGAGGGAAAATGAGAGAGGAAATGTATCCATTGAAGAGGATCCATAAATTGTTGATATGAGGTGAGGATTGGGATAGACCCAAAGAAGTAGAGAAGAGAGAGAGTCGAGAGATACACAATAAGAGTTGATTTAAGAAGGAAAGTGAAGTAGAGAGGTGAAAAAAAGAGAGCAAGGGGGTGCACAATGAAGGGTTAGGACCGTGATGAAGAGAAACGATATTGCACCAGGTGGAAGTGCGGAAGAATGTGTTGTGCTAGAGTGTAGCACATACACATATAGGCCTATGAAGAGGCACAATGTCGACACTAGGGTGTTCAATTTCCTAATACGGGTGGGATTCTTGTTGTAATCAGGATCTTGTAGTGGTATGACTACATAATTCTTGATCAAATTGAATGCATAGTTGGGCTTGTTTGTGGGCAATATCTTGGTGGAATTCCCCCATTTCATGCATCATAGTAGAGATAAAGCTTTGGATTTCAGAAGTAGGGACTTGTGACAGGTTAAGTTTTGTTATGGACAAGGATGAGGGGATGAAAGTGAGGGGGTCGACACTTAGTACTTAGCATTGACTGGTTCTAGGAGCATCAATGTCTTGCTTTGTTGGGGGTGGATATTCTGGTATGGAGGGAAAAGCCAATTGCTAGTCCAGAATATCCACTTGTCGCATCATGTTGTTTTGAAAGAACTATTTTCTAGCCAACTACGCACAAATTTCCTTCATCAACTTTGCTACTTGTCGGCTTTGAGTGGGGAAAACCACCTTTGTTTTCTTTTGGGACATCGTTCACCAATGTTTTCTAAGACTAGACTGGATTTTCGATTGGGTGGAGGGAAGGGTAACCTCTTCTTCAACAAGGGTGTCCCGTGGTGGACATGAGTGATCTATTTCTGAGCTAGAGTCAATTTCAATATGAGTTGCAACCTGAGTTTTGGTCGCTCTCTTTCACTTTTTTGCGGTTGCAGAATTGTCATTAGATCAACTAGTGCATTGTGTTGACGCTAAAAAACGCACCGATGAATACTATGCTCACAAATGATTTCCAATCTCTATTAATTATTTATATTAATAATAAACTAGTAGGTGGGACCCCCTTGTACACTTGTGGCGCTATGATGGATATTTTGTGCTTATATTTTGTTTTCTATTGTGATGGTACCAACATAGTCTTCTACAATTTGCATTTTGAATAATGGTTAAAATGTTGTGGTGACATAAGATTATTGGTTGATTGATACATAGCACTGATAGTTTTGATAACCACTCACAAATTATATTAAGGTTGCCTTATGGATGAAAAGATCATTATCAATTTTGTTTTGATATTGTGATTTAATATGGAATCAATTGGTTTAATATGATCTTATTAAAAGGGATAATATTGGGGCTCTTTTAAATTAAAGGACTATATACAAACTCTAATATGATATTATTGTGACAAATGAGGGTGTACAAACCCTTCCTTCTATAGTTATGCACCTCATTGGATGTTATATGTTGAATTCACATGGGTTAATGTTATAGCACCTTGTTATTTTTAAAAGGTTTGACATTACCAAAGGTGGCACACTATGAAATTGGGATATGTCAATGGTTATGTGGTTGATTTAATGCTTAGTGTTATGGTGAATTGGTTGTCTCATATGTTGAATTGAATGAGGTTGGAGGGATAAGCGACGTGCATTTACTGCACGTCACTCAAACAACCCTCGAGGCATGTCACCCTAGTCATACTTGCATTTTGTTTTTTTGGCTCTGGTGGTTGTTGATGCTCCATGTTTTTTGGTTGGGAAGGAAGCATACAATCTAACTCTCTTCCTCGTGTGATATTTTCAATGTATGGTTCCTCAGTCTTCCATCCATGATGGTTTGTCTTCCCTTCGAATCAATTTTTGGCTCAGGATTGCTCACAGTCTGTGTGTTTCTTAAGCTATTATTAGATGCTTTAGTTGTGTAACTGGTATTGTGTCCGTGGATTCTTCTGGTGATTATTCTGGACTGTTGGTTTTTTTGAAAAGGGAATGGTTATGCTCTCCTTGCTGTGGATAATATTTGTATGAGTTTATTAATGAAATGACATTGAAGCATGTTCGATCAGATTAGGTTTTGGGTTTGGTTCTTTGTGGAAATTAATTATTATGTTTGACAAGCTCTGAGATTTGCACATGGGTGTTACAACTAGTCTTTGTGTTTAATATTTTCCACTCCATTTTTGTCTCCCTGGTTGATATTTTTCGATACTCTGGGTTGCAATGTGAACTGTTGAAGATTTAAAGTTTTTTTCCTTGGCTTGGCAAGACCCCGAGATATTATCTATCATATAATTTCTCTCAATTGACAATGTTGCTTGGAAAATGGCACAGTTGGGTTTGACATCACCCATAAGTTAAATGGAAGCATTATATATTATTTTGGTTGGGCACGGGTTGTGCTTGGACACTCACATTACTGTGTTGTTTAAGAGTTCGCCTATTTTCGTTCCCTATTGAGGTGGCTGACTGTCATTTTGGTAACCCTCACTCTCAAGACTATTTTAACATGTTATATGTGTGTGGTAAATTTTGAAGGGAACAGGATGTCTGCAGTTTTTGAGGACTTATTCCTTTGATTGAGCCATTTGTTCTTACTCCCATTTGTTGTGTTAAAACCTAAATATGATCTTGATATTATTTCAATCCAGTCAAGGGTAATTAAGCATTGTGTGTTCTTGGTCGATTGAGCACGATTTGGTTCTTTCCTTCGTTTAGCAATTTTGAAGAGGTTTGTACATGTTGTTTAATATGAAGCGTGGACTAAGAGTTGCATGTTATTTTTGAATTCTATTCGAATCAATTCTTATGTTGATTATATGTGAATGAGACCTTTGTGTGAAAGTATTGGGGTCCGATTAAGATTTTTTTCCCAGTTGATTATGTCGAACAATGTTTGAATAATGGACAAATGGTGATAAATACCGTGCATATTCTTATTTGATTTTAAAAATAAATGTTGGATATAAATGGCTGGAATCACTCTGCATTTTATATTAGTTTTAAAAGAAAAGGAGAATTAGCATTGGAATTATATATGGTCGTGGCTCAAAGGATTATTATGTTCACCATTTCGATTGCAATACTGTTGATAAGACTACTATACAAATATTATATAGATGCAAAGGCTATTACTGTAATTGAGTATTTATGGGCAAATGAATTGTTGTTTTTTTGGAAACCAACAAACAATCTGTAAAGGAAGTAACAATTAAGATAGTGGTTTTGAAAAGTGATACTAATTAAATTATGGAGGTTTGAACATAGATATGTTTGATTGTTTGATTTGATTTATTTTTATATGAACAGTATCCATATTATGTCCCTTTCATGCTACCACTTTTCTCTCATTATATCCCCCTCATAATCCCAATATCATTATGACATCCCTGTTCTATAAAATAAATTAAAAGGGTCTGTGTAACAACGACAAAAGATATGACACAACAATGGTTGGAAACTGATATTTTGGTATATTTTACATAGTCAAATTATTTGATTGATTGTTGATAAGTATTAGCATAATTATCCCCTCTCACTATACCACCTTTATCTCATTACACTCCCTCCATATGTCCCATGAACCTTGTCACCCCCTGCTCACTTGGCAATTATTAAATAGTTTTTTTATGGATGGATTTGCATATATCTCGTGTTAATTTCTGAGCCAATTATCGATTCATGCAAGCATAATGTCATGTATGGTTTATTAAGGGCTTAGTTACTTACAAATTTCTACTACGGTATGATTTTCTTTAATAGGAGAAACCATGGCATAAATAATAGAGGAAGAGGAAACTGGAACAGAGGGTCAAGAAGGCCTAGATTCTCCATTCATTTTGATGTTGATTCCTAGGAATTGAACCAACTATTCCAAGC
Source organism: Picea glauca (assembly GCA_000966675.3). Taxonomy (NCBI): domain Eukaryota; kingdom Viridiplantae; phylum Streptophyta; class Pinopsida; order Pinales; family Pinaceae; genus Picea; species Picea glauca. Next base: position 119,216 of record JZKD02S1286503.1, on the reverse strand, counting down.
TAGGTTCTTTAACTAGATTGGGCAAGTAATAGTACAACCTTGACCAGGGAGACTTCCCTTCCAGCCTCAGAACATCCCTGGTATTCCTGTGCCTCCTCATGTGTCCATGCAACCAAAATTCCTTGAAAATGATGGATGTAAAGATATTGTCAATACAACTGTCTCTCACCATCGTGGCTGGCCCAATTTGTCATTACCTCCTCCACCACCTGTAAATCCTAATGTTTATATTTCCCCTGTGCATTCACTTGTTCAATCCTCACATGATAGTAAAAGGATTAAAATTGATGTCCCCCATGTGCAAGATAAAGACAAAGCTTCTGCCTTACCTTCCTCTCCTTCAAATGACTCTTCATGCATGTGTCCTCATGCATGTATCTGAAGGATGATTTTTCTCATGTAATTAGAACACTACAACCTCAAGGTTCAAATCAACCTCAGGCTACTTCCGAAAAATCAAAAGGGGAAAACAGTGATAAAAGAAAGATTGCTTCTCAGAGTTGCAAGTATGGATTTTAATTTATGTGCTTTTATGATTGAGTTGATGAAGACAGTGGTCTACAAAAAGTTTAGACAACAAGCTCTTTTTTGGATAATATGGATTATGTGAATATTTATATATTTTTGGATATGGTTTAAATTGTTTATAATATTTAAAGATTCAATTTTGAAGGTATCTAAGGGAGTTACAAGGGTGACATGTGTTGAATGATTATCCATTTGTGTTTTATTTTATAATTTGAAAAGAATAAAAGAAGGGAGTCACAAGGGGTCCCACCTACCTAGTTATTATTAATTAAATACCCTTAAATATTATTATTATTATTATTATTTCTCCTAAACTAAATTAGTTAAGTCAAACTAACTTAACTAAATAAAGTAGTTGAACTACCTCAACTTATTTGGAAGGAATAAAAGCTAAATGAGAAGAAGAAACAAGAGGATAATAGAAGGTGAAAGCAATACTAAGGTTTTCTCTTTTGATTTCATGAGATAGTTCAGTTTTCATTCATTCTTGAGTTTATTCAAAGCCTAATTCTCTTTTTGACAGCAGGGTCTTATTGTAGACAACAAGGTTCAAAACTGAACCAAATAATTTAGATGCTTGTTTTAGAGGTGTTGATCCAACCTTGATAGTTTGTGTATTCTTGTTTGTTTATGGATTGAGTTTCATCATTGATAAAGAATATTTTGTGGAGTCAAATTGGCAACAGTTTGTGGCAAGATGATCTAGATTATAAATTTCAGTTTTTACTTCTTGTGAGAGTCCTTTTGTATGGTGTTCACCGGGGATCTCTAGATTAGACTTTGGTCCATGCCCTCATAGGGGTTTTGTAAATAATTTTTTTTTTTATATCTCAGAATGAAATAAAGAAGATTTATATTCTGTCTCATTTGTGTGTATTTGTGACTTGGTTACTTTTTCTTTTTGATCTCCATATTTACTTTCTATAATCTGTATATTTTTTAGAAACTTATATATAAAAAAATATGTTATTTTGCAACATTCTTTTCATTAATAAATCAGCCTAAACCCTTGTAATTAATACTTGTGGATTGGGAAAATATTTTTGATTCTATAAAACATAGGGTGATATTCCCGACTATCTTGTCCTAGCCAGGCAAGATTCAAAAATGATTGAGTAAGATAATTCATATTTTTTCCTCAACGTTTATTTGGCGACCATACTGGGAAGATCTTCCATATCTCTCTGGTTGATTGTATTCGTGATTATCATTAAATATTTTTATATTTCTGCTTTTGATTCTTTGACTATTTTCTTTTCTTCATGACAATACCTTTTACAAGGCAGCCCAATATTGAGCCCGGTTTTAAGGACCAAACCAATATTTTTTTAACTTTATTCAATACCATCTTAGAAACTGCTAACACACAGGCTGAGCTTGAACGATCGTGGGAAGTAATTGAACAAGACATAAGTGTTCGAGAATGTTGTGAGGCTAGGAAAAGGCAACCTAGGAATCAACTATAGCTTTCTTTTTCCTAAAAGTTTTTATCTTCTTTTCGTGTCCTTAAACCCTCACATCTCTAGGAGAAGAAGAGGTTTATCTCCTGAAATCACCCTTATCTCTGAAATAGGAAGAATAAATGTTGTTTTTTCAACCCAACAAGGTACTCTAAGGAGAAATTTGTTTGATTCATCTAGTTCCTCTTTCTCTCCCTTACCCATAATTCACAAAATGGCATATGTGGGTGGCTCTGGTGGCACTGGAGGTGATTATTTATCTAAACCTTCAACCTAATCAGTGATTGGTATCTTGTATAACTATCAAGTCCCTATCCAATCTACTACCAACCCCACCAAGAACATAAATAAGTATGGACTTTTTCAATTCGAAGAAGATGCTACTACTACTTCATGGCATGTATCCTCTCCTATGAACCTAGCACCTACTAATCATCCACTTCCAAAATTCAAAGAGAATCTCCCTAGGTTTTCATGGAATAATAGAGTCACTAAAAATGAACACTTGGTGGAATTCTCCAATTCCTGTCACAATATAGGAGTTAATGACAATGGTACTTGTATGCACTTATTTGTTAACTCCCTTGAAGGGAAAGCAACGACATGTTTCTTTGATCTCCCTCTCAATATTATTTCCACTTGGGAAGAGTTAGTTTACTAGTTCAAATCTACTTATGGGCAATCTAAAAGCCCAACTGAACAATTACGATAATACAATAACATTGCGTACAAAGACAGTGAGACTATCAAATCTTTCAACTTACATTTCACCAAGTTATATGACTAGATTACCGAACTATTCTCCCTCATAACCAAGCCTCTTTTATGCATTACTATAATGCTCTACCTTCCCCTTATCGTCATATTCTTGAATAAAATTCTATTGAAAATCTTGGTTCCGCTCTACATACTTGTCTAGAGTATGGAGAACAACTAGAAAGAATAGGTCTTCCCAAGGGAGACACAATTAAACAAACAGACATGTCTGCTCTCTTACATCTTGTGCACGATATGAATAACCGAATGATAGTGTATAAGAGAAAGAGAAATTTCCCTTCACTTACTCTTGTGGCCTCATCTTCTTCTTCACCATCTTTTAGGAATCCCAATGAAAATAAATTTCAGCCAAAATCCATCATGCATCGCATTTGGTGTAACGTTTGTGAGGAACATCACAAGGAAAGTACTTGTGAGGTAAATAAGAGTGCCAGAGACAAAAACTTTGGCAAAAGGCCCGAAACTACCATTGTTGTTCTATATTTCACAGAACTAGAGGATGTCATGATCATAAACACTAGGAATAATCCTATGCTTCAAAAGGAAAACATGACCCCCCTCGTACTTCATCTAGCCCAAGCTCAACTTTGCAAGACGATATTGAATAAGATACCAAGACTCTTGATAGTCAAGGAACTCCCTCCCCTATTCCCTCCTCCAAATACAACATTCTCAACCAATTGGATAATATCAAGGCTGATGGTACTCTTCTAGACATGGTTGGGGCACCTGAGCAACAAAAACATCTAAAAACTTTCATGGAAGGAAAAACTTCCGCCATATCCAATGTCTCTGAAGAGGTAAAATAAGAGGATTCTAGTGTAAATAAATTAGGTGTAAATAACTTTAGACACTCTGTAAAAATCCCCCATTTTTCATTTTTGTAAATATTATGGACAAAATAGCCCATTGTTGTCTAATTGACGACGGTTCGGGCCCAAGCATAATATAAAAAATTATTATTGAAGATCTAGGCTTGTCTTGTACAAATGAAAATTCCAGAAGCATGCTCTCTTATAATAGTTTACAACAATCGACCATAGGTGAAATCAAATACATGACTTTGGTTCTATGCATGCATCCTGAAATAAGGACAACCCTTAATATTCAGGTAATTTACATGCCAATGAGTAATTATTCAATCATCTTAGGAAGAGACCCGAAATCTTTGACAAGTGGATATCTCTCACTTGACGGGACACACTTATCCATTCCTCAGAATGGGAATAACATCATATTCCTAAGGGAGGGAATAATTTCAACGTATATATAAAGCATCCCACAACCTAATGTAAATTATGTTGAGGATGACCTAGGAGTGTTCTCCATATTTTCCGATGAGGATAACACTACCTTGGAAAAAAATGACCTAGAGGATGGGATGTGGAATATGAACTTTGATGGTTCATGCTCCAATGAAGGTAATGGAGCTGGCATTATCTTGTACTCACTTGCAGGTAGAATTCATAACTTTTCCTATAGGTTAGAGTTTTCTTTCACAAACAACATCACCAAATTTGAAGCATTACTGCTAGGCATTGAAAATGCCTATAATTTAGGTTGTGGTTGTTTATTTTTTATAAGCATTAGGTTAATCATGTAGTTCATTTCAATTTCATCATGTCTTAACCATAAACAAGAATGTTGCAGCAACCAATATCACAAGAAGAAACACCATGCACAAGAACACAAGAAGTATCCAGGGAAACCCTTCTCAACAAGGGAAGAAAACCTAGTCAAATCATTTGCTATATTATTCAAGAGAAAGATATTTCACCACCAAGAATGACTTAGCACAAAAGAGGGTGCTTAAGCCCTAGAAACCCTAGCACCCAAGAGAGGTGTGCACCTTTAACCAAAGAGAAGTACTTGCTGAAATTTCCAAAACACACAAGAAGGATATGATTCTACAATGGGGAATCATCTCCTACTTATATTAGACTTTGACCAATTAACAAAAGCATCTATTGGCACAACAGGGATGACCTATCTAAGTCAAATATACTTATTATTATATTTATTATTTAATATAATTAATATTAATATTAATATTAATTATATTTTACATTTATTATTAATCACATTAAGGTGGGGCCGAACTGTACCATTTACATAACAATTAGGGTTACAGGTAGGTCTCACTCTTGAAAAATATATATAGCAAAGGATTTGATACATAGGGATGTCATAGATCCATAGGAATGCCATCACAACATTACACAGATGAACCAGGTCTTCACACATTCACCTGTGATTGTCCACATGCATGTCCAATCTATAGATTTTCTTTCCCACTGCCACCAAAAGGAGAATCATTTGGATTCATCTCATCAACTCTGCTGCTCAGAGGAGGCCATCCCATCATCTTCATTTATGTTCACACGATGACGTGCCTAACACTTTTGGGATTTCTCATGTTCGCCTTGTGCTCAGCCACAGGCACATCCTAACTCAATAGATCGCTTTTCCACCAGATAATCATCTGGAGTTCTTCTCACTCACATCATGGAGAAGGTCATCTCTAAGTTCCTAGCTCTGTCCCAGGTTGGAACCATGAACCCTTATTAGGGGATTTCTCTCAGGTTTGTAAGCTGAGAGAAAGACTTCCATAGTTGCTATGTTCTAGATCTAATAGGTTTGTAAGATGGAGGATGTCTCCCATAGCTGCATTCATCAACACTCCCTCTCATCTAGGGAGGCATTCTTTATCATTCCAAGTCTCACACATATGCATTTTGAATTTTGTCTTGGCTAGAGTTATCGACACTCCCTCTGAACTAGGGATCCATTCTTCACGAAGTTAATTTGGTGAAGATATCTACAATCTGCTCATGTGTAGGAAGGTATTGCATGTGTACAATTTTCCTCTGCATCATATCTATGAAATAAGGATGTTTCATCTCATTGTATTTTGATCCATCAGGAAACACTGGGTTCTCAAGGAGATTTTACTCATGACTTTTTGTCATCATCATAGGATCCATATCATGGTCAAGTAAATTTGTCAGAAGCTTGTGAAGCCACATTGCTTCGCACACTCGATGCTTATATACTTTGCCTCTGTGTTACTCAAGGCCACAGAGTTTTGTTTTTCTATTGTATCATGAAACCATGGAAAACTTCAGGGTAGAAAATCAACTGGATGTGTTCTTTCGATCCACTATACTTTCTGCTCAATCTAAATCAGTCTATCCTGCATACTTAGTTTCACACTCGAGGCATATCTCAGGCCATATCCAACCGGGCCTTGTATATATCTCAATACATGTTTTGTTGTTGTCTTAGTGATTCTGTCTTGGTTGACTCGTGAAATGACTAGACACATTAACTGCATGGTATGAATCCAGACTGGTGTTAACCAGATACATTATTGATCCAATCAGTTGTGGATCAGTCTCATCTGAATCATCATCAATCTTCTTCTTTAAATCCATCAAGGTGGATTTTTCATTTTTTCATACTGAACTTCTTTAATATTTTCACTGTATATTTTCCTTGACTCGGGAAAATCTTATCGATCCTCTATCATACTTCTTGTCCCAATAAGTAGTGCATCATACTCAGATTCTTCATCTCGATTTTAGAAGTCAAGGATTACTTATATCCAACAACAACGCTTTCTAAATAATTCATCAGGATCAAGTTCTCGTCACCAACACTGTATAGGTTTGGATCAACAATACTCTTGCTGAAACTCATCAAGAATCTATCTATATGCTATATTTTTCAACTCATGGATGGTAGTATGGATGGAAGTGTATCGGGTTCACTGGGTCAAGTGTCTCATCATAGACAACTCCCTTTGTTTATGAGAAACCTCTAGCTATAGATCTCGTTTTTTATTTCTCGACACTTCCATCAGCTGCATGCTTGATCTTATAGATCTAATTGGAAGTTACCACAAACTTCCCTTTCTGGTCCCTGAATAATATCTTATGCATTGATACAGGAGTATCTCTCCACGTAATCCAGCCAACCAGCCAGCCACGTCACCGCATGCACTCAAGGCTGAAGAGAGGCGCAACCCTTGTTTTCAATTTTTAAATTGAATGTAATTAAATGTCTTAGGTTGTTGAGTTGTGAGGTTGTGCTATGCGCATGGGCTATAGGTAGATAGGCCTTTAATGTTTGAAGGTTGAGATCTAGATCCTATTTTTGGACTAGACAGCCCATTCATTGCCATTGAATAGGGTAGGTGAGTTTGGAGGGAAGAGCTCTAAGAGACCCCTCATGTAAAAGATCAATTTCGATCTCATTTTGGGGAGTTGTAAGAAGTAGTTGTAAAGGTCGAGAGAGCAGAAGAGAAGGAGTCAAGACCTTGTTAAAGTCTGCGCTCATAACACCCTTTTAAACATGCATTTTATTAATACAAAACAACAGTTTTTCCTGCATGTATTTCTGTGTTGTGTGAATGTCTATGAGTGTTCATGTTTATGTTGTAGATGTATGCTAGGAATTTGCATGAGTTGTTTGATTTTCAGGCTTGAGAGGTTCTTTGTGGTTTCATGCCAGGAGGGCATGACAGAGTACTGTGGTCTCTGAATACCAGTGCACATAAGCACTTTTGAATTCTGCGGATTCAGACAAAGACGTGCCAAGTGGGCACAACAGTTGAAATCATCAACTCAGAAAAAGACCTTGGAGGTTTTTGAACACCTCAGGAGGCAAGGCTGTGTAGAGAGACACAGTTGCAGACAAAATCTCTGAGGAGTTCTATAAATCTCTTCCAGGTGGGCATTGAGCCAGTGCAAGGAGTGCACAAAAGAACTCTACTGTGAGTTCAAGGAGAGCCAGAATCACTAAGGATTCTGAGAGCTCTGCCAGGAGGGCATTGAGCAGGTGCATAGGGTGCACAAGAGAAGACAGAAGCTCTGAGGAGTTTTGTACAACTCTACCAAGTGGGCATTGAGTCAGTGTGCAGACAGGCACATGAAGAGAACTCTTTGAGTTCTGTAGTTGAAGGAAGAATCCACTAAGGGATCTTCGCAGGGTTGCTGAACACCCTGTAGACTCAGCAAGAGGTTGCTTAAGCTAAGGATAGCCAGGAGGGCATCCAAATTCTCCATCTGCAGGAGAAAGGAAGAAGGATTTATTTCCTTAAGGCCTGAGGAGCAGGAAAGCTCATAAGGAGTAGCACTTTGTGTGCAAAGACTCTGCAGAGGCGCAGAAGTCGCAGAATCCCTTGAGGATTTGAAGGATAAGCTCAGGAGGAGTAGTGCTTTCGACACATGAAACCATAGCTGCAAGGAGTGTATAAGTGAAAGGACTCTTTGGGAGAGTTCAGAGTCTCTAAATCTCAGGAGGAGTAGTGTCTTTGAGAATGCAGGCAAGACTCAAGGTGAAGAGCTCACAGGGAAGATGAACAAAGGTCGAGGCCTTTGAGAATTTGAAATTCTTCCAAGTCTGGGAAGAAAGCGCCAAATTTTGGGAGAAGAAACAACTACCATTAGATCAGCCGAGAGAATCTAGACTATGGATCCGTGTCCAGGAGGAAGTGTAGGAAAGGCGCAGGGGAAGACAAGTCTGAGACGTTATATCTTGGTCTAAACAGACAACATTCATTGGATCTATCGAGAGTTGCACGAGTTTTAAACCTCACGTGAAGAGAAACATAAGCGAAAGTCCCGAGAAGGAGTTTGTATCAGGATATTGGCGCTCGGGAGTTTCAGGATCCGGAGGATGAGAGTTCGGGCACTCGACATTAGAAATCGTGAAAAGGTGAAATAGATCTGAGCCGTTCATCTGACAGCAGACGCGTGTCGTGAGATCATCTCTATCGGGGATTTGGACACCGGAGGTCAGAGAGGGAAGTCCTTGACTTCACGAGTTGAGAAGTCGCGAAGAAGATTGGGACCGTCCATCTGAGGAGGACAGGTGGAAGAGATCAAGGGATCTCACGAACTCGGAGGTTCACAAGCTAAGAGCCCAAGATTTGGGTGCTCTAAGTCGTGAAGTTGCAAAATTGCGAGGAACAAAGACAGCCTTTGGATCCAGAGAATGGGAGGACCGTTGGATCAGGAACCCCATCACCTATCACGCATTCGGGGGTTCGGAGGTTGAGAGGGGTCACTTTCGACATCAGAAGTCGTGAAGTGCCGAGAGCGACGACTCGTGTGGACACATGGCAAAGCCATAAGGTGAGGCCCTTCGTGGTTGACGGGTGGACACACATCGCTTGGAGAAAGGATTCAACACTCCGTTGATTTCTCGTGTCTCAAAGATTCGCAAGATAAGAGCATGAAGGCTCGATGCTTCAACCTGTGAGGTTGTGAATAGAGAAAAGCATCAAGGGAGGAGTCAACCCAATGTTGACCTATCGCGTCTCGGGAAATCGCAATAGGAGGGCATGAGAGTTCAACCCACGAATTCATGAAGGTGCGAGTTGCGAGAGACGCTGATATTTAAGCCCTAGCCTATGGTTACATGTGGGGAGGGAGCTGACAAGGAAAGGAGCCATACCTATATCACCATTTTGGGTATCGCAATATTGGAAAGGAAGAGTCGGGAGCTTCAACTCATAAACTCCCGAGATCGTGAGTTACGATAAGTGACTTTGGGTTTGGCCCTTGGTCATAGCGTTGTGGTTGCACGGAGAAGTGAAGCTCGCATGATCCAGGTGGATATTGGTGGCCACCCACCTATTCCACTTGAACCCCCACCATTTCTTCTTTCATTTTTTTAGTTTTTGACAGTTTACTATTTTTAGCAGTTTTTTTCGGGTCCTGAACTTCCGGGGCCATTTTGAGGCCCTAAACGATGTTTTTTTTGGGTATGTTTCTATTGAAAAATAGCATCTAACGATGCTATTTTGTCTTGAGCATTGTAGGCCTTGGATAGATCTTTCCAACGAGCTATCATACGCCTAAAACGGAGATCGTATGCAAAAGTTACGACCCCAGGAAGTTGATGCACCAACTTACCCAAACAGAGCCCACATGACTTTTGGCGCTTCATCTCCCAGGGTTAGGTTTTTGGCTGTTTAGGACTTTTGGCATTCCCGTTTATTGTAAAAAGGGCCTTCAGAGCCTCATTGTAATCATCTGCTCACGGATGCGAGTAGTGGCCACATCTCTTCTCAGAGATAAGCTACCAGCGCCCTAGCTAGTTTATTTCCATTCTGTCTGTAAGCATATTTCAGTCATTTGTTGTTAATGAAATGAAGTCTTATTTCCGCTGCATCTCTATGTTTATGTGTATTTCTGTATTTCATTTTGTTCCTACATAAATCCGGATCAGTGGTATCAGAGCGGTCTGCTCATTCTTGATCCTTCTTTGCATGTCCCCAACAAGATCGGGGTATAAGGAGTTGGGGCTCGATCTGGTTGAACCTTTGCAAGATCAGACTCACAAACCCCGACGACTGCCCATGGGGGAAGAAAAGAAAGATGAGGGAGCAGGAGATCCTATCAAAATGTTGCTCGAGGAGGCCCGCGAGAAACAAAGGAATGCGATGATGGACAACTTTGCCCAGATTCTTCAACGGATTCTGACTAGCGGTGCATCGACATCCAGAAGCCACTCTGAAGGTGCCACCCCTTTTAAGGTACAAGTAAACTTTGACATTCCCATATTTGACAGCCAAATAGATGCAGATGTCGTAGATAGATGGTTGAATCTGTTAGAAGGATATTTCTCGGTTCATGACTTTTCCGACCGAGAAAAGATTATTTTCGCACTCCTCAAGGCCGCCCCCCATGTCAAGGACTGGTGGGAAACCTACTCGGAGCAAGAGGGCGAGGGAGAACCCTCTTTGGTCTCGGCCGCACCCACTTGGAATTCTTTCCGAGATGCCATCAAGGAACAATATTATCCTGTGGGGAGCTATGAGTACAAATACATACAATGGACTACGTTGCAGCAACAAAGGGACCAAGATGTGCATGAGATGACGAATATGTTTCATACCCTACGCACAAAGTTGGGTATCAAAGATTCAGAGAAACA
>JZKD02S1286503.1:96128-108497 GCA_000966675.3 Picea glauca | reverse complement strand
GTTTGAAGTTTTGTTTATGGTTGTAATGTTATTTGCTTTTCAGTTCTTAGGTAGATTTTATTTTGTTTGGTTTTCTATTCTCTGTTAACCCATTTTGATCCACAGCAAACCTGTTATGCCTTGCTGAGCCCAACAGGGCATGCTAGTGCTCCCATTCTTGCTCACCTAGCGACGATTCGAGCACGAACAATCATAGTAGCTCCTTTAGAGATATCACTTGTGGCCTGTCTGAAGAAAAGATCAAAAGTAAGAAATACAATACAAAATGAGGTCAAAACTCTTCTAGTGTTGTGATCAAACATTCCTCCATGGTAACCTGGGGTCAACACAATAATTTTATCCTAGAGGAGATGATAGTTGTATTTGTTACATTAAGCATTTATATCAATATTCTCACATGCTACCAAGTATAATACTTTACAAAGACTTCTACCTCAACTATAGTGTTTATCATCTGGAGTTCTTCTCACTCACGTCATGGAGGAGGTCATCTCTACGTTCCTAGCTCTGTTCCAAGATGGAACCACGAACCCTTTTTATGGTCTTTCTCTCGGGTTTCTAAGCTGAGAGAAAGACTTCCATAGCTACTATGTTCCACATCTCATAGGTTTGTAAGCTAGAGGATGTCTCCCATAGCTGCGTTCATCAATAGTGGCCACCTTACAGTTTTTGGGGACTTTGAACTTGTTGTAAACCTTGTACGTAAAATATATTCTCTTAGAAACAAGTTAATCAAATCCTACACCCAAACTGTTTGGGCACTTATCTCGAACTTACTATCATTTAACATCACTCATGTTAAAAGGGAACTGGATTCAATGCCTGACATGTTAGTTGTTTTTGCAGTCTCTCCTACTCGAAAACTTCTCCCACAAAGACTTGATTGTACTTTTCAATCTTTATATCGTCCTCATATCCCTGACAATGTAGAGTCATGGCATGTCTTCCCTAGTGATGAAATCATCTATGATTTCATACAAAATGAACCATATAATCCCAAGGAGATTATATCCATGGAAAACAACATAATTTCGAAGGGCTTGAATCCTCTAGAAAGTTCATTTTCATCGAGTGATGTAGGAAACAAAGAAACACATAAATAAGAGGAGTAAAAAAGGAAAGTGGGTGAAACCATTTCCTTAAACATTGGGACACCCGATTCCCCAAATAATGTTAAGATAGGTGCCTAATGTACCGATGAAGAAAAGTTGAAATTCACTGAGTTACTTCGTGAATTTCAAGATGTTTTTGCTTGGTCTTATGAGGATCTTTGTGGTTTTGATCCTGCTCTTATACAACATGCCATTCCTATAAAGGAAGGCATAAAATCAGTTAGGAAAAAACAAAGACCCATTAACCCCGCACTTGAAGCGACTATTCGAAAGGAGTTGGAAAAAATCTTGAAGGCTGGGATAATTTTCCCTGTTAAGTATTCTGAGTGGGTTTCCAATTTGGTTCCTGTTCAGAAAAAAACTGGTCATATCCGATTGTGCACTGATTTCTGCGCATTGAACAGAGTGAGCATAAAAGACCATTTTCCTCTCACTAATATGGAAATGATTTTGCAACAAGTTGCAGGGTCACATATGATGTCCTTACTGGACGATTTTTTTGGTTATAATCAAATCAAGGTAAAAAGGATAGAGAAATACAAAACCACTTTCATTACACATTGGGGCACATTTTCTTATGAACGCATGCCTTTTGTCTTATCTAATGCATGTGCCAATTTCCAAAGAGCTATGCAGATAGATTTTGATGATCTGATCGATAAGATTATTCAGATTTATCTTGATGACTTGACTCTATATTCAAAGAACCGATTGGATCATTTTGGTCATCTTAGAAAGGTTCTCATGCGATGCAGGAAATTCGACATCTCTTTAAATCCTTCTAAGTCTATTTTTGGCTTTACCAAGGGAAAGATCATTGGGCATATTGTCTTTGATTCAGGAATAAGAAAAGATCCCGAAAGGATTATTGCTATCCTAAATCTTCCTACTCCTACTTACAAAAAGGAGGTTCAAGCCTTTATGGGCATCATCAACATAGTCCGTAGGTTTTTTCCTGATTTTGTTGTAATGGTTAAACTAATTCACAATCTTCTCAAGAAAGATCACTCCTTTTCTTGAACTAATGACATCGAGAATGCTTTCGTAAGGATTAAGAAGGAAATCAGTTTCGCACCGGTTTTGGCAAAGCCAGATTTTGAGAAAGAATTTACTATATATACTAATGCCACAGAGGAAGCAGTCTCTGCTATCCTCATACAATGTGATGAACAAAGTAATGAAAAACCAATAGATTACATGAATGAAATCTTATCAGATGATGAATTCAAATATTCTTATATTGAAAAACATGATTTCTCTCTTGTTAAAGATGTGGAGAAATTTCACCACTTTATCTTAGGTAAGCACGCATTGGTAAAAGTCCCTTTACCTGTTGTCAAGTTTTTTCTCTCATAGAATTATCTTTCAAAGAATCTTGCACATTGGATTGCCAAGATCCAGGAGCATGATTTAACCATCATGACTTCAAAAACCATTAAGGGACGTGACTTAGCTCTTCACTTAGATCAACATGTTGAAGCAAGTGAAGAAATTGATGAACAATATAAACCTCTGTCAACACTATTTTACATTGACAGTCAAATCCTTCATGTAGTTGAACATCCCTGGTATAAATATCTGGTGTATTACTTGCAAAATTAGAGATGTCCAGATAACTTAGATACTCATCAAAGGAGAAGACTCTGTCTTGAATCTTCCGTATATGTTATTTTATGAGACTTCTTGTTTAGGAGATATGTTGATGGTATATTAGTTCACTGTGTAAATAATGAGGAAGCACAAAAATTGTTACAAGAAACCCATGGATCTTCAGATTTTGTTATTCATGTGGGTGGCCACTTTTTTCCTAAAACTACTTCTTTTAAAATCATCAGAAAAAGGGTATTATTGGCCTTCAATTTTTCATGATTCTTATAATTTTTCAAGATCTTGTGACAAGTGCTAGAAGTTCACTGGGAAAGAATGTATTTTTGCCATGCCTTTACAACTTGTTCTCCCTAACTTTCCTTTTTTCAAAATGGGGTCTGGACTTTATTGGTCCTATTAATCCTCCATCTTTAGCAGGGAATTTTTTTATCTTGATAGCCACATATTATTTTACGAAATGGACTGAAGTTGTCCCACTTAAGCATTCGCATGATGAGCAGGTTATTTCTTTCCTTGAAACTAATATTTTCACCAGATTTGGTCTTCCTTTAGAGATTATTACAGATAACGATCCCACTTTTATTTCTGCTAAGCTAACTCAGTTTCTAGCTAAACTGGGAGTTAAACATTTTACTTCATCAAATTATTACCCTCAAGGGAATGGGAAAGCCGAGTCTACTAACAAAAATATGGTTAGAATTATCAAGAGGCTCATTCAAGATAAGACTCATCAATGGAACACGCTCCTCACTTACGCCCTTTCGAAAGATCCCACTACCACCAAGGTGAGCACACGTTTCACTCCCTTTCATCTTGTTTATGGTCAATAAGTTATTCTTCCTACCGAGATGGAACTTTCTTCTCTATGACTGATGCTACAGATTGAAGAATTGGATTCTTCTAATATCCCTCAAAGGATAAATGCATTGTTGGCTTTAGAGGAACAAAGGATGTTTGCCTTGGAGAACATAAAGATAAGACAACAAACTGTAAAAAATATTTCAATAAAAGTGCAAAAGCTATCAGATTTGAGGTCAATGAGAAAGTCTTGCTATAATATTCAACTCATGCTGATAGAGGAAGGAATTCAAAGTTTCAAAAGTTATGGCTGGGTCTTTTTAAAATCTCTTTTGTCGTGGGTGAAAATTATTATATTCTAAAGGATTGGCGATTATTTTCTTATAGCACTAACAGTTCCCATTTGAAACACTATGTGGAACCAACTTGAAAGATGAAATACTGTATGAAATTACTTCTCTATTATTATTTTGTTTCAATACTTTGATTTTTCTTTGCTTTTTTATTTTTCTGCTATTTTATTTCTGTTGTTTTATTTCTTTTATTGATTTCTTTTCTTGTCAATAAGAAAATTATGGATTAGTCTTGCCACAACGATGCTATTATGAAAGTATTGTTAATCAATAACAATCAAGTTACACAATTGTCATGATGTCCCTACTTGAAGACATCATTGAAATTTTTATCTGCTTCCAATACTATTGTTAGATAAGATTATTGTTTTTTCATCCCTATTTTCTTCTTTCCTTTTCTTCCCTCCGCCCCAATATTCAAAAAGAGAACACCATAAATTTTTCTCCTTAAAGAAAAGATCTCTTTTACTGTGATTAATCGAATGTTATGCATACTAGAATAAGCCCCTCATACATAACACTTTCCATGAGTTATTCCCAAAATCCCAAATCATATTTCTCTTAAACCACCTCACTTCCCCTGTTGCATAATCATTCTGATGTATAATTCCTTGATTTTATGTTTCACCTAGTCTACGAAACCATACATTCTGAGTTCTTAATCTGTTGGAAACAGATTTCCCTATGGAGACACTAGTTTTTTTTACTCTTAAAAACGCAATGATGAATACTATGTTTGAAAATGATTCTCAAGCTCTATTAATTATTTATATTAATAATAAACTATTAGGTCGGACCCCCTTGTATACTTATGGCACTATGATGGATATGTTTTGCTTATATTTTGATTTCTATTGTGATGGTACCAACACAGTCTTCTACAGTTCGTCGTTTTGAATCATGGTTAAAATCTTGTGGTGAGATAAGGTGATTGGTTGATTGATACATATAACTAATAGTTTTGGTAACCAATCTCAAATTATATTAAGGCTTCCCTATGGATGAAAGGATCATTATCACTTTCTTTTTGATATTTCGATTTAATATGGAATCAATTGGTTTAATATGATCTTATTAAAAGGGATAACATTGGTGCTCTTTTAAAGTAAAGGACTATATACAAACTCTAATGTGGTATTATTGTGACAAAGAAGGGTGTGCAAACCTTGGCTGCTATAGTTATGCACCTCATTGGATGTTATATGTTGAATTCAAATGGGTTAATGTTATAGAACCTTGTTATTTTTAAAGGTTTGGCATTAGCAAAGGTGGTGCACTATGAAATTGGGATATGTTAATGGTTATGTGGTTGATTTAATTCTTAGTGCTATGGTGGATTGGATGGCTCCTACATTGAATTGAATGAGATTCGAGGGATAAGTGACGTGCATTTATTGCACGTCACTCAAACAACCCTCGAGGCCTATCACCCTAGTCATACTTGCATTTTGGTTTTTTTGGCTCCGGTGGTTGTTGATTCTCCTTGTTTTTTGGTTGGGAAGGAGGCATACAGTCTAACTCTCTTCCTCGCACAATATTTTCCATTTATGGTTCCTTACTCTTCCATCCATGATGATTTTTCTTCCCTTCGAATCTATTTTTGGCTCAGGATTTCTTGCGGTCTGTGTGTTTCTTGAGATATTATTGGATGTTTGAACTGTGTAATTGATATTGTGTCTATGGATTCTTTTGGTGATTATTCTGGATTGTTGTTTTTTTTGAAAAGGGAATGGTTATGCTCTCCTTGCTATGGATAATCTTTGTATGAGTTTATTAATAAAATGACAATGAAGAATGTTCGTTCGGCTTGGGTTTTGGGTCTGGTTCTCTATGGAAATTCATTATTATGTTTGAAATTCTTTGAGCTTTGTGCATGGGTGTTACAATTAGTCTCTATGTTTAAGATTTGCCACTCTATTTTCATCTCTGTGGTTGATGTTTTTCAATACTCTGGGTTGCAATGTGAACTGTTGAAGGTTTAAAGTTAAAGTTTTTTTCCTTGGATTGGCAAGACCTCGAGCTATTATCTATCATAGCATTTCTCTCGATTGACACAGGTGCTTGGAAAATGGCACAATTGGGTTTGACATCACCCAAAATTTAAATGGAAGCATTATATATGCTTTTGGTTGGGCACAGGTTGTGCTTGGACACTCACTTTACAATGTTGTTTAAGAGTTTGCCTCTTTTCATTCCCTATGGAGGTGGCTGACTGTCATTTTGGTAACCCTCACTGTCAAGACTATTGTTACATGTTATATGTATGTGGTAAATTTTGAAGGGCATGGGATGTCTGCATTTTCTGATTAAGAGTTTTTTCCCAGTTGATTATGTCAAACAATGTTTGAATAATGGACAAATGGTGGTTAATAATGTGCATATTCTTATTTGATTTTACAAAATAAATATTGGATATAAATGGTTGGAATCACTATGTGTTTTCTATTAGTTTTAAAAGAAAAGGAGAATTAGCATTGGAGTTATAAATGGTCATGGCTCAAAGGATTATTATGTTTACCATATCGATTGCAATATTGCTGATAGGACAACTATATAAGTATTATATAGATGAAAAGGTTACTGTAATTGAGTATTTATGGGCATATGAATTGTTATTTTTTTGGAAACCAACAAGCAATTTGTAAAGGAAGTAACAATTTAGATGGTGGTTTTGAAAAGTGATATTGATTAAATTGTGGAGGTATGAGCATAGATATGTTTGATTGTTTGAGTTTGATTTAGTTTTATATGAAAAATATCCATATTATGTCCTTGTCTTGCTCCCACTTTTCACTCATTATATCCCCCTAATAATCCCAATATCATTATGACATCCATGTTCTGTAAAATAAATTAAAAGGGTCTGTGTAACGATGACAAAAGATATGACATAACAATGGTTGGCAAATGATATTTTTTGGTATATTTTACACAGTCAAATTATTTAATATATTGTTGAGTAGTATTCATGTAATTATCCCCTCTCATTATACCGCATTTCACTCATTACACTCCCTCCATATGTCCCATGAACCCTGTCACCCCTGGTCACTTGGCAATTATTAAATAGTTTTTTTTATGGATGGATTTGTAGATATCGCGTATCAATTTCTGAGCCAATTATTGATTCATGCAAGAAGAATGTCATGTATGGTTTATTAAGGGATTAGTTACTGATGAATTGATGCTACAAGATGGGTTTCTTCAGTAGGGGCAGCCATGGAAGAAATAATAGAGGAAGAGAAAATTGGAACAGAGGGCCTAGAAGACATATATTCTCCATTCATTTTGATGTTGATTCTCAGGAATTGAATCAACTGTTCCAATCTGGGTTCTTTAACTAGATTGGGAAAGCAATAGTACAACCTTGACCAGAGAGACCTCTCTTCCAACCTCAGAACATCCCTGGTATTCTTGTGCCTCCTCATGTGTCCATGCAACCAAAAGTCCCTGCAAATGATGGATGGAAAGAGATTGACAATCCGACTGTCCCTTACCATCTTGGCTAGCCCAATTTGTCATTACCTCATATGACACCTTTAAATCCTAGTGTTTAGATTTCCTCTATGCATACACCAGTTCAATCCTCACATGCTAGTAAAAGGCTTAAAACTGATGTCCCCCATGTGCAAGATAAAGGCAAAGCTACTGCCTCTCCTTCTTCTCCTTCAAATGAATTTTCAAAATGTGTGTCCTCCCGCATGCATCTGAAGGATGAATGTTCTCATGTAATTAGTGAAATACAGACTCAAGGTTGAAATCAACCTCGGGCTACTTTCGAAAAATCAAAAGGTTACAATAGTGATAAAAGAAAGATTGCCTCTCATGGTGGCAAGTGTGGATTTTAATTCATGTGTTTTTATGATTAAGTTGATGAAGACAGTGGTCTACAGAAAGTTTGGACAACAAGCTCTTTTTTGGATAATATGGATTATGTGAATATTTATATATTTTTGGATATGGTTTAAATTATTTCTGATATTTAAAGATTCAATTTTGAAGGTATCTAAGGGAGTTACAAGGGTGGCATGTGTTGAATGATTATCCATTTGTGTTTTATTTTATAATTTGAAACGAATAAAAGAAGAGAGTCACAAGAGGTCCCACCTACCCAATTATTATTAATTAAATACCCTTAACTATTATTATTATTATTATTATTAGTTCTCCTAAACTAAATTAGTTAAGTCAAACCAACTTAACTAAAAAAAGGAGTTGAACTACTTCAACTTATTTGGAAGGCATAAAATCTAAATGAGAGGAAGAAACAAGAGGAGAATAGAATGATAAAGCAAGACTAATGTTTGTTCTTTTTATTTCATGAGATAGTTCAGTTTTCATTCATTCTTGAGTTTATTCAAAGCCTAATTCTCTTTTTGACAGCAAGATCCTATTGTAGACAACAAGGTTCAAAACTAAACCAAATAATTTAGATGCTTGTTTTAGAGGTGTTGATCCATCCTTGATAGTCTGTGTATTCTTGTTTGTTTATGGATTGAGTTTCATAGATGATAAATAATATTTTGCAGATTCAAATTGGAAGCAGTCTGTGGCAAGTTGATCCCAATTATAAATTCCAATTTTTACTTCTTGTGAGAGTCCTTTTGTATGGTGTTCATCAAGGATCTCTATATTAGACTTTGGTCCATTCCCTCATAGGGTTTTTGTAAAGAGAAAAACACTTTTGATATCTCGGAATGAAATAAAACAGATTGCTATTCTATATCATTTGTGTGTATTTGTGACTTGGTTACTTTTTCTTTTTGATCTCCATATTTACTTTTTGTAATCTGTATATTTTTCAGAAACTTATATAATTTTTTTATGGTATTTTGCAACATTATTTTCATTAATAAATCATCATAAACCCTTGCAATTAATACTTGTGGATTGGGAAAATATTTTTGAGCCTATAAAACATAGGTTGATATTCCCGACTATCTTGTCCTAGCCAGGCAAGATTCAAAAATGATTGAGTAAGATAAATTGTATTTTTTCCTCAACACATTAGTTGTGTTTATCTGAATTGGAAGACTCTCGATCTCTGGATGGATTTGTGTTTTCATGATTCGGGGAAGTAGTGGCAAGCCTATTTTGTTCCTAAAAATTATTTGTCCTTAGCTCAAATTCAGACTGCACCTATTAGAAGGGAGGATGATATTTGACTAACCAATTAACAACCTTGTTTGTAATATAGAAGGGAATCACTACTTTCACTACTACATGACGAAAAAATTGCGACGAAAGTACTCTTTCGTCGCAAAATTCAGGAGAAAAAGTTCAATTTTTCAATTTTGATCTAAATCCACCCCATATTTGTCGCTCTATCGACAGAAGGAAACTTTCATTTGTTTTGCGACAATAATCAAGATGGTGGACTATTGTCTCAATTTCGACAAACTTATGTTTTTGTCACAAGAGCGACGCTCACTATTGACCATTGCAGTTTTTTATACTATCCATATTGATCGTTATACATTTTAACAAAGTCTAAATTGATAAAGTCAAAGTTCGTCGCAAGAGCGACGAATTGACTGTTATAACTATTTTGTCTTTGCCAAAGTGACCTAAATATAACAAATAAATAGGAAAAAAATATATATATATTTGGGTCACAGTCGTCGCAATTAGAACGACTGTGACCTAAATTGACTTATAAATATTTGACGATTTAAAGATATTGCGACAATCTTTCTATAACAACAATGGTTCTGAAAGGGTATTTTTGTGCGGAAGTTGTGTGAAAGAATGTCTCAGAATATAGGTATAGGTGGTGAAAAAAGTAAAGCGGGTGAAAAGGGTGATAGTAGATGTTATTTCCCTTGCCAAAAATGTTGCCTCATGGGCACATTTTTGGCAGATTGAATGAATATCATCCCATGGTAATTAGCTATATATTCATTATATTTTTTTATTTTGTTAATTTTATATAAAATTATATATATGTATATATATTGTTTGAATGTTTATTATATTATACACTAATTTTGCATGATTGTTTGTAATTATAAAGTTAGAGTTTCCCTCTAACTTTTTGCAAAATATTGCACCAAGTAATAGTAGAAATGATGTTGTACAAGCTGAGGAACATCATGACCAAGCAAATGAGGATCTCAAGGAAGAAGATGATGGGACAAATCAAGTTAATGATCCCATGGAAGAAGATGATGGGACAAATCAAATGATCCAAGATTTTTTTTCGCAGCCGGATGAGGATGGGGACAATGTTGGTATTTATGATGAACCTATATTAGAAAAGGAAAATAAACGACTTTATGAAGGATCAAGAGAAAATCTTATCTCCGCTACATTGCTTCTAGTGAACTTAAAGGTTATGAATAATTTGTCGAACACTTGTATGAAACAGATCCTAAGGTATGCAATATGTTTCATCTCATATTATACATAAATGTAGATTTTTTTCTATTTGTTTTTAGTGTTAATTAATGTGTAAAATAAGAATGCAATTTTTACGATTAATATTCTTACATTAACTAGTTATTTTTTATGTTGTAGATTGTTAGGTGAATTTTTGTTACCATCATCAAATATTTTACCTCGCACATATCAAGGTTTGCATGCCATTATGAAAGACATTGGAATGGATTATCAAACTATATATGCATGTCCTAATGACCATATTATATATTATGGACAACATGCTTCAAAAAAAAATGTTCACAATGTCTTATCAGTAGATATCGAACCGATCAAGTAACAAAAAGGGTGCCTCAAAAGGTTCTTCGTCATATTCCCATAATTCCACGTTTGCAGTGATTGTTCAGGTGTGAAAGCATATCACAATTTATGGATTACCATGCACATAACAGAAGTGGAGATGGTGTTCTTCAAATTCCTGCCGATGGTTTTGCATTTAGGGAAATTGAGGAAAAATGGGCAGATTTCAAAGATGAACCTCGTAATGTTAGGATTTCATTGGCAACTGACGGTGTTAATCCATTCGGAGAGCTTAGGTCTATTACTCAGTGTGGCGTATTTTTGTTATCAACAATAACATTCCTCCTTGGATTTCAATAAAGAGGGAGCACATAATGTTGACAATTATTGTTCCAGGTATTGTTTTACATTAATTTTTTGAATGTAACATTTTCATTTGTTCAATTTTTGCATAACATCTTTTATTTATTTATTTACTTATATATATTACATGATACCATTCCTATAGTAATTATGTGTAATTTCAAACAATTAGGTAAGTACCATGTTAAATATATGAATGTATATATCGAGCCTCTTATCAACGAGCTACTAAAGTTATGGGCTAACATCACAATGTATGACATACGTAAACCAATCAGGGAGAAGAAATTTAAATTATGTGGAATACTTTTATGGACAATTCATGATGCCCTTGGACTAACACATTTTTGTGGTATGTAGCATTGACATTAATCCATTTGTTGCAGGTCTTCAAACAAAGGGTAAATTTGCATGTCCAGTTTGTGGCCCTAAGATGAAGTATCGTTAGTCAAAAAATTTAGGAAAGATGGTGTTTTATGACTATAGGCACCTTCTTTATAAGAACCATAGGTATCGTACTATTGAAAAACATCTTTTCAATGGGAAAGAAGAGACTGGTTTAAAACCACGAAGAATGACACCTCACCTATGGAGGTTGGAATATAATAGAAATCATCAAGGTACTCAATTTCATAATGTATCGTAGATCATGTAATGTTTTGAATGTTTATTTTAATCATTGAATTTATTTTACTATATTTGATAATTATTTTTGTGATTTCTTTTATGCTTCATGAAGGTCGCAATTATCATGAAGGTATTAATAATGGTCTTCCATGAGGAATGAAATGTTATACCGCTCAATTCATGAGGTTGCCCTACTATGAGGAGCTAAAAATAGCTCATTTGTTTGATACAATGCATATCGGGAATAATGTGACTGAAACATTATGGCGAATCATAGATGGTAGGAGGGATAAAGAAAAAAATGTCAAAATTTGTACAGACATTCAAGAAGCCAATCATGCAATGCGAAGTGTGATACGATATTCAAATAGATTAGATAGAGTATTAGACTGAAATAACCTTCCATGGTTATTAACAGAGCAACAAAGCAATGTTGTAAAAGAGGTCATTCAAAGAATTAAATTTCCCATGACTTTTGCTTCAAACATAAATAATATCTTAACAAAGAAAGGTGAATTTGGTGGGGTAAAAACACATGATTGGCATACCTTCATTAAGGTAATAATTTTGGTATACATATTTGTATATATTGGCCTTATACATCTTTTATTTATTTTTATTTTTTCTTGTCTACTTTGGTCGAAACAAATAACGATTCATTTTTTTGTTACAATATGTTCTACCGCTATCTCTCTCAAACGACTTTGAAAACAACGTCAAACAAGTTATATATGATATTGGAAAATACATGAGGTAAGTAGTTGTGATTTATATGCAAAATGTTCTTTCAAATTATTGTTGTACTTAATGACACGTGTTTTACTTGTAAT
>JZKD02S1286503.1:38059-56703 GCA_000966675.3 Picea glauca | reverse complement strand
TTGACATTCTTCCCCACAGACTTATACTGAAACAAATATCTATTTTTTGTTCACCGAGAAGACCCGCAAACCCTTTTTGAAGCGTCGTTATTATAGCAAACTTGTCGCAACATCCATCAAATGCAACATATTTATAGATTTTGTAATGTCGCAATTCTGACATAAAAAAGTCCTAAGTGATCGTTGGTATTTTGACTTGGTGAACATACTAAGGTGACCGTTAGAGGGGAAAACCTAGTTTCCAAAACGTCACAATTGCGACATATATCTTCACAAATGTGGCAAGAGAGACGTTCCAGTGGAAAATGTGGCAAGAGTGACGTTAACGTGGAAAGAGAGACGTTAACGTGGCAAGAGAGACGTCAACGTGGCAAGACCGACGTTATCGGGCAACATGATTTTTTTTTTTTTAAATTTCCTCTATTTTGCGACAATATGGACAATTTTGTCCATAATGCTGCAAATAAAACGTAGGAATTTTTACAATATGTACTAGTGTGGTTAAAACAATTCTAGGCTTCCTAACCACAATGAATTGTGTATCTTCTTTCTTCTTAAGCTCCTTAAGAAGTTCCTTCCCACTCATGAGAAGTACAGTGTTGCTTACCTCTGTTGTCACTTCTTTCTCCAGGGTGTATGTGTTCTTTCTCCCATCATGAATCACATTCCTATCATATTTCCATGGTCTACCCAACAATAGATGACAAACATCCATGGGAATGACATCGCATAGTATTTCACCCTTATATCCTTCTATTTTAATTTCAACTAAACATTGTTTAGTGACATTTACCTGATGCCCTTTTTGTAGCCATGAAACTCTGTATGGGCTTGGATGTTCAATAGTCTCCAACTCCAGCTTTTCTACCATCTCTGTAGAAACGAGATTGTCTGTGCTACCACTGTCCATGATGACCTTGCATACCCTATCTTTGGTCTTGCAAGCAGTCCGAAAAAGTCTGTTCCTTTGGATTAAATTTTCTACCTCCTTCTCTGGCATTAAGAGAACTTTCCTCATCATCAGTGATCTTCCACCTTCAGCATCTTCTTCCTCAACATTCCATCCCTGTGCTTCGGCAATGTGAGTTTCACCTCCTTCTTTCTTCTTATCTGGACATTCATAGGATTTGTGTCCATTCTTTCCACAGGTAAAGCATTTTATTTCACCACCTCTGCCTCTTCCTCTTCCTCTGGTTCGAGGAAAAGTATTTTTGTCTACATATTGTCCTCTCTGTGAGCTTCCACCTCTCTCAGTTTGAGTTTGAGGTTTCTTCCACTCTTTCTTAGGTTTCTGATTTTTGTCTTGGGAAATTGTTTTGCCTCTGGCTTGACTTTTGCCTCACCCTCTTTGACTTTGCTTTCGGCTCAGCTTCTCTTCATCCTTCAGAGCCATTTGATAAGAATCTTCCACTGTTCGGATGGTCATCATGCTCATATCATCTTGGATGTCATATCTCAGACCATTCATATATCTGGCAACCTTTTCATTATCACTTTTGCGATGACCTACCCTGATGTTTAGTTTGTAGAACTCTTCAGTGTACTCTTTCACTGACACCAGCTTCTATCTCAAATTCTGCATCCTCCAAAAAAGGGTGATTTGATAATCCTTGGGTATGAATTTTTCCTTCATCTTCGCAACCATTCTATCCCAACTCTGGATTTTCTTCTTGCCTTTGCAGTGTCTGTCAGCCTGCAGTTCATCCCACCATAATGTTGCATGCCCTTTAAGTCTTGTGATAACATGTTTAACCTTCTTATCTTCCTCAACATCCTCATAGTCAAAATATTTATCTAGAGCTCTAATCCAGTCTAGAAGTTTTTCAACATCTAGGTTTCCTTCATATACTGGAATGTCCATTTTTTCTCTAGCACCTATCCTTGCAACAACCCTGAATAGGCATTCTTCTGCTACATCTTCAGCTGCAACTTTTTCATTTCCAGCTTCATTTTCACTTTCAGATTTGTTGATATCCCCAACATCAACTGTGCGCCTCTGTGTTGTCTCCATGGCATCAAGCCTGGCACGTAGTTCACGCATCTCTCTTTCCCTTGCCAGATCAGGTAATTGTCTATCTCTTCTTCTTGGAATTTCCCTTTCCTCTGGTGGGTCAGTTATTTGCCTGTCTCTTCTTCTCGACGGCATGGCTGTAAAATTCCTCTTTTCCCTGCTACAGAAAGCAAAGAAATTTTTCTATGCTCTGATACCACAACTGACGCAAACCCCTAGACCCGCAGGTTGGGATCCACATAGGATCTTTTCTTTTCAACCCCTGAGAGCTCGATTGGCTCTTTTATTTCCCTTTCAGGAAATCAACACCCACAACAAACCTTGAGGAAACTCCTCTTTTACTTCGGGATACCGGATTCCGCGATTTCATGAATCCTGTGGTCGAGTACCTTACCTCTTCGACCTCTGAAACCCGAAATACTAACACTTGGCCTTTTCTGATGTCAATTTCGGCTTTTCAACTTTTGCGAATTCGGGAATGGCGAGGACGTGCAACTCTGCTCTCGACCCCTGGAGTCCCAAACTTCCGACTTCCAATTTACCGAAATGAAAATGTTCCAGTCCTCCCTTCCTCTTCGCGGTTTCGGGATTTCAACCACCGGGAAGCGCTTCCACTATGTCCTAGGGGCTCTTGAACCTATGAACCC
Source organism: Picea glauca (assembly GCA_000966675.3). Taxonomy (NCBI): domain Eukaryota; kingdom Viridiplantae; phylum Streptophyta; class Pinopsida; order Pinales; family Pinaceae; genus Picea; species Picea glauca. Next base: position 54,045 of record JZKD02S1286503.1, on the reverse strand, counting down.
CGAAATGCCAAAATTATGTCTCCTAAAATCCTTTTGGACTTTCACGTACCAAAATTTCGATATGCTAAGGATCCAATGCTCTTTCGCTTTTATCTTCCAGTCTCCGAAGTCTCGAAATGCAAAAATGGTATTTCTCCTCCTCTGCTTTCACGAATCTCAATAGAAAGTCTCTTGTCCTTCCATGTGTCGCCTTCTTCTTGTTCAGGTTTTTGGGTATCGAGAGTTTGGAACTCTTGAACCACCTTATGTCCTCGTAATCCCCGATTTTCCGAATTCTGATGTTCCGAAACACTTATACTCTTCCCCCGCTCTTTCCACACATGAATACTTCTATTCGCATTTTGGGGGTTTGATCAGCCAAGGATTTGGCTTACACTTGGGACTCTCGAACCCCGAAATGCTGAAATGATTTGACGTACCAATAAGTCAAGATCAACGGCCCCTTATCTGCCTTGCGACTCCTGTAGATTCTACGATTCTCACTATTTCGGGAATCCCCGTCAGAGAATTCTGACCTTTCAATCTCTCCCCAAAGAACCTTCTAGCTCAATCAAACCTGCGATCCTTTTCCTGAATCTGGCCTCTGCACGGTGACCAAAACTCTTCTTCAGCTCTTCAACACTTTGAAAATGCTGACCCTCCTGAGCTTCCTTTCACAAACTCAAGTCTCCTAAAAGACTTTTGCACACACTCCTTGCGACACTTCTTCAAATATTCCTAAATATTTGAATCTCTTGACTCTGTGCAACTCTGCAACAGTAGTCCTTCAATCTCTCAACCTTAATCTATGTGTTCTAAGGTCTCGACTAGCCTGTGCACACCTTGCATGGCTTTTGTGCTTGTCTTGCACTTCAGTTGAAATGAGAACAACGGTATCCCTCCTGAGCTTTCAGAGATGAACTCTGAACCCGTCAATGCACTCCTTGCGGATGCTTCACTACACTCCTTGCAGGAATTCTGACTCAAGAAGAGAAACAATTGAAACTCATTTCCTTACTCTCTCAGACTTCAAACACTTAACATGAAATCATACATATGTAGCATAAAAACAAATGCACAATAGAAAGAGTAAAACAACCATAAGCATAACATTCAACATTTATACACAGAAAACATTAGAACCCCATGAGTTTGAATCAAAGCTTCATGTATTAATTTCAAAACTTTTGTACATGGATTCTTCTCTACCATTCTCTGTTTCTTATTTATGCTAATGTGTTTAATCCTACAATCTCTCTCGATTGATACCATGATACAAAGACGAGGGTGTCTATATTCATTTTCCCTCCAGCTCCTAAAACTATCTAATCTAGAATTTTAAATCTACCTACTTTCATTAACTATGCATAAATGTCTCTACACCTTACAGATGAGAGTGAATCGCTCAAGATCTGTTTACAATATGGAAGTATGCCTTCTTAACTATTTCATTAGTGTCTGTGCATCCAAACTTTCAAAAACATTTCAAACATTTTCAACATGTGCCAAAATTGTGATGGCGCTCATCCCTGCTATCTTCCGCCTCCATGCTTGCTTGTTGCTGATGATGCTCCTGCATCAGTATAGTAGGTGGTACCATAGAGGCCATAATATTTTATACTTCCTACACAAGGTGACAACACAGGGAAGGTGGTGTTGTACCTGGGATCGACGTTGGCTAGACTCACTCGAACTCCTTGGAGGGTTTCCCACTACCCGGTAAGGTAACTTGCACCAGGGTGTTAGTTCATTAAGAAGGTTGTCAATGTAACTTTTCCACCCACCGAAATGCAACCCCTTCGCGCATTGATTCTGCGATGTTGGATTCCATCACCAACTAACGCTTCTTTGTGAGAAGGTTTGTTTGCATGCTTGACTCCTAGATTAATTAGCGTGTGTTGTTTTTCTCCTTAGTTGGCCTTGGGATTGAGTTTGTGTCTAATGGAATTAGTTTTAGGTTAATTCCTCATTTGATCAATACAAAATATGGATACAATTAAAATAAAAGGTAATAAAGAGGTAACAAATAGCTCATACCTAACTTACGTCTTATAATTCTCCAACATTTTTCTTTACACTTAAAGCAACAAACACCAAATGGAATGGTTTACACAAGGTCAATGGAGAATGTTATTGGAAAATTCAAAATATTATCATAAACCCACATCTCACATATTTGTACATGCACCATAGATTCACAATCTTTCATGAAGAGGTCCGAGAGAAATGCCTCCATGCAAAATTGTCCACATCAGAATTGTCCATGTCCTTGATGGAAATATATAAAATTCCCTTGAAGATATTTTATTCCTTGTCCTACTTAAAAAGGATGATCCCATTATGGAATTATTGGTTAAAGACTACTTTTATCCCCCCTCTATATGGTAAATGCTACTTCTTATACTAGCCTTCCCCTACAATAGGGAGTGTTGTGTCCCTTTTCTTGAAAATAAGTGAGGTTCCTCTTCTTTCTCCCAAAATTCTCCCAACCTCTTGGACAGTAATACATGCAGCCTCAAAACTAACGTTTAGGGAAAATAGAATCCAATCATGAACCGAGAGTGAACCGGGAGTGAGGGGTGCTCTAGCTAAAATCCTATGCCAGAAATCCAACAAAGACAACGGTTCCTCAATCCCCACTCAGGGCATAAAAGACTAACGAAGCAACATTTTTGAGTTCCGTGAGATGATGCAAGCTTGTTTAGGCATGGAATAGGTAACCAAATTATCCATCCACTCCCGAGGCATGGTTTCGTAAATTGGCTCCTAAATCCAAATGTTGCATTTCTTTTTACTGAGCAAATCACTAGTTATCAAAATTGATGAAAAAAACTACTTCCGAGGGGTTGGAACTAGGAGTGAGGTGTGCTCTAGCTAAAATCCTATCCCAGAAATCCATCAGAGTCGACGGTTCCTCAATTCGAGTCTTGATTTTGGTTTTATTCCTAGTTGCAAGTCGCATCCCAAACCATTTCGGGGACTCTTGGCAATTCCTCCTCTGGGCACAAAAGGCTAACGGAGTAGCATTTTTGAGCTCCATGAGACTCTGCATGATTGTTTAGGCATGCACTAGGTGACCACATTGTCCATCTGCTCCCGAGGCATGGTTTCGTAAATTGGACCCATAAATTCAAATGTTGCATTGCTTCTTACTGAGCAAAGCACTAGTTATCGAAATCGATGAAAAAAACAACTTACAAGGGGTTGGAACCGGGAGTGAGGGGTGCTCTAGCTAAAATCCTATTCCAGGAATCCAACAGAGATGATGGTTCCTCAATCCAAGTCTCGGTTTTCATTTTATGACCAGTTGCAAGTCGCATCCCAAACCATTTTGGGCACTCTTGGCCAATTCCTGCTTAGGGCATAAAAGACTAACGAAGCAACATTTTTGAGTTCCGTGAGATGTTGAAAGCTTGTTTAGGCATGGAATAGGTGACCAAATTATCCATCTGATCCTGAGGCATGGTTTTGTAAATTGTCCCCTTAATCCAAATGTTGCATTGCTTCAAACTGAGAAAAACACTAGTTCTCGAAATCAATGATTAAAGCAACTTCTGAGGCATGACACCTGTGAGTGAGGGGTGATATATATGAAATCCTATCCCAGGAATCCATCGAATTCAACGGTTCCTCAATCTGAGTCTTGATATTCGTTATATTCCCAGTTGCAAGTCGCATCCCAAACCATTTCAGGGACTCTTGGCCAATTGCTCCTGAAGGCATAAAAACCTAATGGAGCAGCATCTTTGAGTTCCGTGAGATGCTGCAAGATTTTCTAGGCATGGACTAGGTGACTACATTTTCCATCCTCTCTTGAGGTACAGTTTCATAAATTGGACCCCTTAATACAAATGTTGGTTTGCTTCAAACTGAGGAAAACACTAGTTCTTGAAATCAATGAGTAAAGAAATTTCTGAGGCATGGCACCCAGGAGTGAGGCATTCTCTAGTTGAAATCCTATGCCAGGAATCCATCGGAGTCGACAATTCCTAAATCTGAGTCTCGGTTTTCATTTTATGCCCAGTTGCAAGTCGCATCCCAAACCATTTCGGGGACTCTTGGCAATTCATCCTTGGTTCATAAAAGCCTAATGGAGCAACATTTTTGAGCTCCATGAGATTACACATGCTTATTTAGGCATGGAATAGGTGACCAAATTTTCCATATGCTCCCGAGGCATGGTTTCGTAAATTGGATCCCTAAATCCAAATGTTGCATTACTTCTTACTGAGAAAAGCACTAGTTATCAAAATCGATGAAAAAAACAACTTCCAAGGGGTTGGAACCAGGAGGGAGGGGTGATCTAGCTAAAATCCTATGCCAGGAATCCAATAGAGACAATGGTTCTTCAATCCAAGTCTTGGTTTTCATTGTATGCCCAGTTGCAAGTCGCATCCCAAACCATTTCGGGGACTCTTGGCCAATTCTCGCTTAGGGCATAAAAGACTAACAGAGCAACATTTTTGAGTTCTGTGAGATTCTGCAAGCTTGTTTAGGCATGGAATAGGTGACCAAATTATCCATCCACTCTTGAGGCATGGTTTTGTAAATTGGCCCCTTAATCCAAATGCTGCATTGCTTCAAACTGAGCAAATCACTAGTTCTCGAAATCAATAATTAAAGCAACTTCTGAGGCATGGAACCCATGAGTGAGAGGTTCTCTAGATGAAATCTATCCCAGGAATATATCAGAGTCAATGGTTCCTCAATCTGAGTCTCAATATTCGTTATATTCCCAGTTGCAAGTCGCATCCCAAACCATTTTAGGGACTCTTGGCCAATTTCTCCTAAGGGCATAAAAACCTAACGGAGCAACATTTTTGAGTTTCGTGAGATGTTGTAATATTTTTTAGGTGTGGACTAGGTGACTATATTTTCCATCCGCTCCTGAGGCACAGTTTCATAAATCGGACCCCTTAATCCAAATGTTGGTTTTCTTCAAACTGAGCAAAACACTAGTTATCGAAATCAATGAGTAAATCCACTTCCAAGGCATGGCACCTAGGCGTGATGGGTGATCTAGATGAAATCCTATCCCAGGAATCCATCAGAGTCGATGGTTCCTCAATCCAAGTCTTGATTTTTGTTTTATGCCCAGTTGCAAGTCGCATCCCAAACCATTTCGGGGACTCTTAGCAATTCCTCCTATGGGCATAAAAGCCTAACGGAGCAACATTTTTTAGCTCCATGAGATTTTGCATGCTTATTTAGGCATTGAGTAGGTGACCACATTGTCCATCCACTCCAGAGGCATGGTTTCATAAATTGGACCCCTAAATCCAAATGTTGCATTGCTTCTTACTGAGAAAAGCACTAGTTATTGAAATCGATGAAAAAACAACTTTCGAGGGGTTGGAACTGGGAGTGAGGGGTGATATAGCTAAAATCCTATGCTAGGAATCCAACAGAGATGACGGTTCCTCAATCTGAGTCTCATTTTTCATTTTATTCCCAGTTGCAAGTCGCATCCTAAACCATTTCGGGGACTCTTGGCCAATTCCCGCTCAGGGCATAAAAGACTAACAGAGCAACATTTTTGAGTTTCGTGAGATGCTGAAAGATTTTTTAGGCATGGACTAGGTGACCAAATTATCCATCTGCTCTCGAGGCATGGTTTCGTAAATTGGCCCCTTAATCCAAATGTTGCATTGCTTCAAACTGAGAAAAACACTAGTTCTTGAAATCAATTATTAAAGCAACTTTTGAGGCATGGCACTCGTGAATGAGGGGTTCTCTAGATGAAATCTTATCCCAAGAATCCATCGAAGTCGACGGTTTCTCAATCTGAGTCTCGATATTTTTTATATGCCCAGTTGCAAGTCGCATCCCAAACCATTTCGAGGACTCTTGGCCAATTGCTCTTGAGGGCATAAAATCCTAACAGAGCAGCATTTTTGAGTTCCATGAGACGCTGCAAGATTTTTTAGGCATGGAATAGGTGAATATATTTTCCATCCTCTCCCGAGGCATGGTTTCATAAATTGGACCCTTTAATCCAAATGTTGATTTGCTTCAAACTCATCAAAACACTAGTTCTCGAAATCAATTAGTAAAGCAACTTTCGAGTCATGGCATCTAGGAGTGAGGGGTGCTCTAGGTGAAATCATATCCCAAGAATCCATTGGAGTCAATGGTTCCTCAATCCGAGTCTCGGTTTTTGTTTTATGCCCAATTGTAAGTCGCATCCCAAACCATTTCGGGGACTCTTGGCAATTCATCCTCGGGGCATAGAAGACTAATGGAGCAACATTTTTTAGCTCCATGAGATTTTGCAGGATTGTTTAGGCATGGACTAGGTGACCACATTGTCCATCCACTCCCGATGCATGGTTTCATAAATTGAACCCCTAAATCCAAATGTTGCATTGCTTCTTACTGAGCAAAGAACTAGTTATCAAAATCGATAAAAAAAACAACTTCCAAGGGGTTGAAACCGAGAGTGAGGGGTGATCTAGCTAAAATCGTATGCTGGGAATCCAACAAAGATGACGGTTCCTCAATCCAAATCTCGATTTTCATTTTATGCCCAGTTTCAAGTCACATCCCAAACCATTTTGGGGACTCTTGGCCAATTCTTGCTTAAGGCATAAAATACTAACAGAGCAACATTTTTGAATTCCGTGAGATTCTGCAAGTTTGTTTAGGCATGGAATAGGTGGCCAAATTATCCATTCGCTCCCGAGGCATGGTTTTGTAAATTGGCCCCTTATTCCAAATGTTTCACTGCTTCAAACTTAGAAAAACACTAGTTCTCGAAATCAATGATTAAAGTAACTTTTGAGGCATGGCACCCATGAGTGAGGGGTGCTCTAGATGAAATCCTATCTCAGGAATCTATCGGAGTCGAATGTTCCTCAAGTTGAGTCTCAATATTCATTATATTCCCAATTGCAAGTCTCGTCCCAAACCATTTCAGGGACTCTTGGCCAATTGCTCCTGAAGGCATAAAAACCTAACAGAGCAACATTTTTGAGTTCCATGAGATGATGCGAGATTGTTTAGGTGTGGACTAGGTGACTATATTTTCCATTCACTCTTGAGGTATGGTTTCATAAATTGGACCTCTTAATCCAAATGTTGGTTTGCTTCAAACTGAGAAAAACACTAGTTCTCGAAATCAATGAGTAAAGCAACTTCTGAGGCATGGCACCCAGGAATGAGGGGTGCTCTAGTTGAAATCCTATCCCAGGAATCCATCGAAGTTGACGATTCCTCAATCCAAGTCTTGGTTTTCATTTTATGTCCAGTTGCAAGTCGCATCCCAAACCATTTTGGGGACTCTTGGAAATTCCTCCTCCAGGCATAAAATCCTAATAGAGCAACATTTTTGAGATCCATGAGATGTTTCATGATTTTTTAGGCATGGACTAGGTGACCACATTGTCCATCCGCTCCAGAGGCATGGTTTCATAAATTGGACCCCTAAATCCAAATGTTGCATTGCTTCTTAATGAGAAAAGCACTAGTTATTGAAATCAATGAAAGAAACAACTTTCGAGGGGTTGGAACCGGGAGTGAGGGGTGCTCTATCTAAAATCCTATGCCAAGAATCCAACAGAGATGACGTTTCCTCAATCTGAGTCTTGGTTTTCATTTTATGCCTAGTTGCAAGTCGCATCCCAAACCATTTCGAGGATTCTTGGCCAATTCCTGTTCAGGGCATAAAGGACCAACAGAGAAATTTTTTTGAGTTCCATGAGATGTTGCAAGCTTGTTTAGGCATGGACTAAGTGACCAAATTATCCATCCTCTCCCGATCCATGGTTTTGTAAATTGGACCCTTAAGCCAAATGTTGCATTGCTTCAAACTAAGAAAAACACTAGTTCTCGAAATCAATGATTAAAGCAACTTCTGAGGCATGGCACCCGTGAGTGAGGGGTTCTCTAGATGAAATCCTATCTCAGGAATCCATTGGAATCGACGGTTCCTCAATCTGAGTTTCGATATTCATTATATGCCTAGTTACAAGTCTCATCCCAAACCATTTCAGGGACTCTTGGCCAATTGCTCCTAAGGGCTTAAAAACCTAACAGAGCAACAACCTAAGGGCATGGACTAGGTGAATATATTTTTCATCCACTCCCGAGGCACGACTTCAAACTGAGAAAAACACTTGCTCTCGAAATCAATGAGTAAATCAACTTTCGAGGCATGGTACCTAGGAGTGAGGGGTGCTCTAGGTGAAATCCTATCCCTGGAATCCATCGGAGTCGACGGTTCCTCAATCCAAGTCTCGGTTTTCGTTTTATGCCCAGTTGCAAGTCGCATCCCAAACCATTTCGGGGACTCTTGGAAATTCATCCTCAGGGCATAAAAGACTACCAAAGAAGCATTTTTGAGCTCCATGAGATTATGCAGGATTGTTTAGGCATAGACTAGGTGATCACATTGTCCATCGTTTCCCAAGGCATGGTTTCATAAATTGGACCCCTAAATCCAAATGTTGCATTTGTTCTTACTTAGAAAAGCACTAGTTAGGGAAATCGATGAAAAAAACAACTTCCGAGGGGTTGGAACCGGGAGTGGGGGGTTCTCTAGCTAAAATCCTATGCCAGGAATCTAATAGAGACAACGGTTCCTCAATCTGAATTGGTTTTCATTTTATACCCAATTGCAAGTTGCACCCCAAACCATTTCGGGGACTCTTGGCCAATTCCCGCTCAGGGCATAAAATACTAACGGAGCAACATTTTTGAGTTCTGTGAGATGTTGCAAGATTTTTTAGGCATGAACTAGGTAAAAAAATTATCCATCCACTCCTGAGGCATGGTTTCATAAATTGGCCCCTTAATCCAAATGTTGCATTGCTTTAAACTGAGTAAAGCATTAGTTCTCGAAATCAATGATTAAAGAAACTTCTGAGGCACGACACCTGTGAGTGAGGGATTCCCTAGATGAAATCCTATCCTAGTAATCCATTGTAGTCGATGATTCCTTAATCCGAGTCTCGATATTCGTTATATTCCTAGTTGCAAGTCGCATCCCAAAACATTTCGGGGACTCTTGGCCAATTGCTCCTGAGGGCATAAAACCCTAACAAAGTAGCATTTTTGAGTTCCGTGAGATGATGCAAGATTTTTTAGGCATGGACTAGGTAACTATATTTTCCATCCGCTCTCGAGGCACAATTTCATAAATTGGACCCCTTAATCCAAATGTTGGTTTGCTTCAAACTGAGCAAAACACTAGTTCTCGAAATCAATGAGTAAAGAAAATTTCGAGGCATGGAACCCAGGAGTGAGGGGTGATCTAGGTGAAATCCTATCCTAGGAATCCATTGGAGTCGATGGTTCCTCAATCCAAGTCTCGGTTTTCGTTTTATGTCCAGTTTCAATTCGCATCCCAAACCATTTCAGGGACTCTTGGCAATTCATCCTCTGGGCATAAAAGCCTAATGGAGCAACATTTTTGAGCTCCATGAGATTCTGCATGCTTGTTTAGGCATGGACTAGGTGACCACATTGTCCATCCGCTCTCAAGGCATGGTTTCATAAATTGGGCCCCTAAATCTAAATGTATTACTTTTTACTAAGCAAAGCACTAGTTATCGAAATCGATGAAAAAACAACTTCTGAGGGGTTGGAACTAGGAGTGAGGGGTGATCTAGCTAAAATCCTATGCCAAGAATCTAACAAAGGCGACGGTTCCTCAATCCGAGTCTCATTTTTTGTTTTATGTCCAGTTGCAAGTTGCATCCCAAACCATTTCGGGGACTCTTGGCCAATTCCCGCTCAGGGCATAAAAGACTAATGGAGCAACATTTTTGAGTTCCGTGAGATGTTGCAAGCTTGTTTAGGCATGGACTAGGTGACCAAATTATCCATCCTCTCTTGAGGCATGGTTTCTTAAATTGGACCCCTTAATCCAAATGTTGCATTGCTTCAAACTGAGCAAACCACTAGTTGTCGAAATCAATGAGTAAAGCAACTTCTGAGGCATGGCACCCATGAGTGAGGGGTGATATAGATGAAATCCTATCCCAGAAATCCATCGGATTCAACGGTTCCTCAATCTGAGTCTCGATATTCATTAAATGCCAACTTGCAAGTCGCATCCCAAACCATTTTGGGGACTCTTGGCCAATTGCTCCTGATGGCATAAAAACTAACTAAATTCTACATGTCTCTGTCAACTAACTATTATATCTTACTGCCTTGAAAAAAGACTGCACCAATTTCAACTGCACATTGAGTTTAACAACCACTACTTCCTACATAAAAATGTGGGTTGCACTGTTTTTAACCATCGCCATAAATAACTTATTCTTCAACTTGGATTGAACAAAACTAATATTTGTATAGTTCTAATTTTGGCTTGAACAAAACTAATATTTGTGTAGTTCTACTCTTGTCTTAAACAAAACTAATATTTGTATAGTTCTACTCTTGGCTTGCCTTATACATATTGCCAACTAAAGCACCCAAGATTTGCAACACACCAATTTATGGTTGGATTTCTTACTACATAGCATTGACCCTCATCTTCAATAGACATTTCTTATAATAATTCTAATTTGCACCAATCCAACAAACAACAACCTTACTACTATTTTTTTCTTAGATCCATATGATAAATTTGTCATGTCCTTAGTGTTATCACATTAATATGTCCTTAATGTGTCCAAAATCAAGAGGGATATCACATTAAATTAGGTGGTTGACCACTAATATTGGTAATTGTACCCTAGTCTAATTGTGCATCCAAAACTAAAGATATAATTTTTTTATTTAGAACTTTGAATATAGAAAAAAAAGTTCATAAATTAGAACTAGTGATGATGGACTACTAATTAACAACACGTGCACATGCAACTGAAGGTACAACCAAACATGTATCTGTCAGATATTTCTTCATCGAGTGAGGAAAGCTTAGAACAAATAGAGGGAAATGTGACTGCATCTAGTAGATATGATAAGCAAACAAGGACCAAAGGTGAAAAAGTCAGTATTAAATTTTGTAGACGCATGAAATTTTTTCTTGCCGAAAGAGGATCATGCTCTTATGATGATGAGAGAATAGGAGACACAGAGGTTCTACTCAGGTATAAGCATCTTGTGAAACAATGGGTACCTAAGGAACTACCTCCTACATATGTTGACTTCGTTGTCAACAATAGGAGATATTGCATTTCACCATCCTCCCTGCATGGCTTGGGGATATTTTCCATGGATGGAATAATTGTAAAATACAATACAGTAACTGAATTGATGGACTATGTCGGACCGTGTTACAATTATAATGATTGGATGCAGCTGGTCTGGTACATGTGAAGTATGCAGAGATATGCACTCGTCGCAAATTATATACAACTAATAAACAAGGATAAAAATAAGGGAGCGAATATATATATTGATGGAAGGCCTAAAGCTTCTAGCAATATCGCAGGGTTTATAAACAACACACGACCCAAGACAACAAACAAACAACCAAATTGCATATATAAGGGATGTGAAGATAATCGGGTAGTCCCATGCACAATAAAAAATATAGCTCCCGGGGAGGAGTTATTAGTGGATTACCATTTCAATCGAATAGAAACATTGACTAATAGTGTGCAGGTTCTTATGCAACACCTCTTTAAGAAACCTCTACTTATTGCATTATATTTTTTTATTATCTTTAACATTGTTGTAAATATTATCTTTAACATTTACTTTTTATTATCATTAACAATTTTTTAAATATTTGGGGGTTCTAATTATATTATAATGTGGTAGGATGATCGTGGAAAAGGGCCAGCCGCAGAACATGTAAATGATTATCAACTTCCACTTTCATTTTATGTTATTTTTATTATTTTCTTATATAATTTTATTGAAATAACATTGTTTTTGTTGAGATTATATGTAGTCCACAGGCCATGTTGATCATGATTCCGCCGATGAGGAGGGGGTTTATTCATCTGTTGATACGATGGTCTTAATAAAAAAAAACATCATTAAAGCGAACAAGGAACTTGCTAGCTTCTTAGATCGTCCAAATCAAACTCCTGACGTCAAAGCAAAGATCAAGCTCCTTATGTCACAATTTAACACATATAAGGTAATAACCATAATTTAAAGTGTTTTTTTTTAATGTACTCATATGTTCAATTATGATACTTTGTTCTTTAACTTTTACATTATCTCACGATTTTTATTTTATTTTAATAAAGACATTTTTGGAGCCTGTTCAGCCCGATGTTGGTAGTAGTGGTGCTACAGAGACGCTACAGAGTCCTGATGCAGGCGGTCATACAACTGCTAGAGTACTATTTACTTCTCCATCTTCCACACCTAATTTAGATAGGATCCATGACACGCACCGCTAGACATCCACACCTCGATCAGAGTCTAGAGATGGTGGCAGAGATGAGGCTCATGGTGATGTGGTAGACATGGTTGCATTTCCTGGAGCTAGACGTGTGGCAAGCACGGGGACCCTTTCGTGCACATTTTTGATCGAAGATAATGGACTTCCATTAAAACAATCAAGACTCCCAAGTAGTTTTGATTCATATTTTAATCGTTTAATGTTGTCCTTCTCTTACAGAAATCATCTAGATTATTAATTTTAAATTAATGATCATATCTTTTTGTGTGTAGGAAATGACCATTTTTATAGGCACCTAGAGAGCAAGGCCTTGTTGATTTTTGGGGAAACCTTACGCATGAGGTGGAATTGCAAGAATTCCAACCTCAAAAAGGCAAGAATTCCAACCTCAAAAAGGAACTTATGGATTATCTTGAAGGCCTCTTTGGAGTAGACATGTTCTATAAAAAAGAGGTCACCTCTGCAATGGGCGAATATTTAAAATATACGCGAGATGTTTATAGACGAAGCTTGGTAGGAAATCCTAGGTATGAGCATCCTCCCTCAATTCCAGTGAGGGAGTGGAAGGTGATCATTGATGATGTAAAAGAGAATATTTTGAAAAAATAAGGAGAACAAATAACGGGTACACCAAGGTAAATCACAATATTTTCATTTCAATACCAGCTTTATTTTTATTTAGATCTAAATAAAAGTGTGGTTATATATAATATACTTGAAAATTTTGATATAGGTTGCCTGACACTTCGAAGGAAACCAAAGCAAGGATTGCCAAACATGGCCAACACAAACTAGGCCAGGGCGGCTACTCGAGGTTACAGTCACGAATCGTAAGTACCCAAACATCTTAAGAATATTATTTTCATCACCTCGCAACTTTAAGGTAATTGTAGCCAAAAACATTAAAAAACCATACCCTTATGCAATGGAGGGCGACGACTCTGGAATTGAAACCACGGAGGAAGACCTCCAACTTGGTTACAAGTACGATTATAAAGTCATGGTTGATCATAGGAAAAGCATGGAGCAGACCCCAAGATCCAATTTGCAGGATAAGGTAAATAAAAATCAGTCCACATTAACCTTTCATTACTGATAAAATACATAAATGTTTGATATCGTCCATAATTTAATTTCTTACTTTTTCTTAATCATGGGAGCAACACTATCAACGAAACCATTAGTACTGGACAACAAAATGTTGATAGTGAAACGCAGGTAGAAGATCATGGTGCTTCCCAACAACCCCATCCCAGTGAGGTGCAACCCCAAGATGTTCCTATGACTGAGGCCCACGACGGTAAAATGTCTATATATTAATCATATACTTAATAATTCTTTACTTATAAATTTTGTACTTATAAATTTTGATGTTTCAATGACAGAGAATGTCATAGTTGATCCTCCTCGACCTCAAGATCAGGTGAATAATATGACAACCATTCCAACAGTGCCGACTAGAGGACCAGGTAAATAATTACATTGTATAGTTTTTTTTTTAATATATTTTTTTTAACAAGAACGGTTATGTTGCATTAGTCGGGGTTCTGGCAAGCCAGAATCAGAAAGTTACAAATCTGAAGAAGGTTGGTGACCTCTAATAGTGCTGCCAACCTTCTTGTGAATGTCTTGGGACACCCATCCCATCTGCTTCTGGAGCTAATTCGAAAAAATGAAAAGAGTTGCATACATGAGTAAATTCTTACAAACTGTGAGCACAGTAGAAGGCAGAAGCAAAACATTAACTTGAGGGGGGTGGAATTTTCTTCTTAAGGAAGGGATCCATCTTTTTCTGAGAGCTTGAAGAAATGTTGGAGGCCGCCTCTATTTCTCTGTGTGCTTTGTTGGTCTTTCGTCCTAGGGTAAGGGGTGGAGACGGGACTGAATTATCTTCAGGTTCTGAAGTTTCCACAGAGTCACTAGAGGGGACTGAGCCAATCAGACCTGCAGAGGCAGAGAGATCCGGATCAGCCCGAAATTCTCTCGCTGCTACTGGCCCTGGGGGGGTGGAATCCGGAAGGCTTTCTTCCGCCGGAGGATCTTCCTTCACTGGTGTTGCTTCTAGATCTAGTGCTTCATCTTCCTTCAGCGCATCAAAACTGTTTTTATTTTCTAGAGTTTCCTTTGCTAAATGAGTGGCCTTCGGAGCCTGGGGTAGCGGATCCTTTTGCCTTTGTTGCCTTCGTCGGTTAGATACTGGCTAAAAATCATCTTCTTTGACTGGTTCCGGCTCCTCTGAGACTTTGGGGCAGCTTTTTGCGAAGTGACCGTATGCATGGCACCAGAGGCACTTAAAAGGGATCTGCTCGTAGTCCAGCTCTTGGATATGACTCCATTCCCCCAGGGAGAGATTGATGGCTTCCGGTAGGCCTTTCTCGAGGTTAACCTCAACACAAATTCGAGCGCAGGTAAACTGATCCCCTTTCGGTTCCACACTGTCCAGGAAATGCCCAAGCTTGTTGCCAATGTCCTCTAGAGAGCTTTTCGTCCAGAGATGTATGGGGAGGTAAGGCAGCCTAACCCAAACAGGGGCTGCGATGATCTCGTCTCCGGGATTGAAGTCAAGAGTCCAGGGGGCTAAGAACAACCCTCTCGACCCCATGAAATAAGGTCCAGATCTGAAAACTACGTCTCGGTCCTCTTTACTTGAGAAGCTGAAGACAAAAAAACCCCTGCCTACTGCACTCCGAGTAACTCTTTCCTGTATCATCGGCCTCCATCGTTCTTCAATCCATGCATCCACCATTTTGGGGTTGGGCCATAACCCCGTAAAATTTCCGATGAGGGCCTTTTCTGCCAAATAGAGGGCAAGGTTGGAAGGTTGCTCTGGAGATAGCTCCAGAGTAGGGATCTCCTCCATTCTTTTAACAAACTTAGACAGAATAGAAGGCAGGGATTTAGGTCTTACCGAGCGGACTAACTCTTTGAAGGCTTCCAAAGGATCTTCCTCGTTCTCGGCACTCGGATTTGGAGTCATCTTGACAGAGCGGTGCCCCCCAGAGGCTACCACTGCTCCAGATCGCGTGCACGCTGTAGGGGCGCGCTGGAAACTCCGAGTCGCATCCTGAGTGCAGAGCGATCGACAGCTAAAATGACCTCAACACCCCTGCAAACGAATATCAGAGCGAAGGCAGCCCGAATCACGTCCTGAATGCTGAGGGAGACCTGGAATGATAGCTACAAACGGAGCTCCGCGCCCCTGCAAGAATCAGAGCGGTGGCGGCTAGGGTTTGGACCCTAGCCGCATTGGCATATCATCGCGTTCCATCTCCACAACCGCTATCCTTTTCAGGCGTACTTGTTCCTCATAGTCTATTCCTTACTTCTGAGAGAAACCATAATTCATTAACCTTGCCTTATATTTCTCAATATTTCCATTTGTTGAATGCTTTGTCCTTTAGATCCATTTTGAACTCACCACTGAATTCTCTTTTGGTCTCCTTTTTTTAATATTAATGAACTACTTCAATGATATTTAAAAATTGGCCATATAAATTTAATATTTTTTATTTTTGTAGGTGATGGCCCCTCACAACAGTATCCATGCCGTGGGTACAATACTAGACGTACTTGGCGTGGAAGGACTGAAACAACATCAACTGCTGAAGAGCACCCAGTAAACGAAGACATGGAGATGGATGAATTACTTAAGACCTGGAAAGCACAAAATAAGACTAAAAGAAATTCATGATGT
>JZKD02S1286492.1:0-12047 GCA_000966675.3 Picea glauca | reverse complement strand
ATTACCATGTCACACCATACTGAAAACCTTCTAACATCCTTTAGATTTCACGATCGAGATCCGGCCACATAGATCCCTATATCTACAACTCTCGTTACTTTGAGACTTCACCCTTTGGGGGATTTTCAGTGAAATCTCCTATTGAATCCCAAAGTTTGTCAATGTTAGGCTTACCATAGCCTAGATATGATGGTTAGGGTTGATCCACATAGAGCCATATATCTATGACTCTTATCACTTTGAAAATTCATCCTTCAGAGCTTCCAACATTACGACCGCTCCACTCTCCCAAAGTGGGACTTTTCCAAAGTGCCATATGTGAAACCCTCCACTGCTTGATCATATGGTCAAGACGGGGTCCCCAATGGACTCCCCATATCAACAAATCATGACATTCCGCGACTCCAATGTTAGAGAGTTTCAGTATTTATAAAGTATAACATCCCAGAGCTTTGATCTCCCAGAGCTCCAAAGCCCATAAAAGCTAGCTCCCTTCGGTCTAACGCAGGGTTTCCATACCTTGGGTCATATGGATCCTCTAAGTAATCTCATACTATAAGATTTACTCTTATCTTATATTTATTTAAGGTCATGGGCACGAGCTTGTGGTCCCTTAGGCTACTAGGTTGAAGGAAGCTCACTCCAAATTCGAAGAAATTTAAGTACTAAAACAGGACAGGGAAATCTTGTCGAATTAACGAGACCATGGAAGTCTAAAAAATTCTACTACAACTCTGGAATATATGAGGTGACTCCCTTGGGAAAACACCTTGAAGATTTTTCGATCGGACCAGAGGCCAGGATTATTTCCTTATAACCGTTTAACCACAATATTTTACAGAAGAATAGTAAATACTCTTATAATCAATTTCACGCAAGGCACAAATTATCATATCTACAGATAATCAAATCATGCATTTCAATTCTAGCATATAGGGAATCAAAATACTTATCTATTATAGTTGGTCACCAACCGACTATTTGTGGGTGTTCTCCTTTCCACCCAGCTATAGGCTTAGAGGCTTTCATTCTTAGCACTCTAGCCACCCCCGTGCCAAGCCATGATATCACCAGGGAACTCTCGTAGTTTATGAGGGATTCTTTCTTTTTCATGGCCTCGACAAGTTTTATCAGATGCTCCCTCAGCATCAATCTCCTGGTCTTATGTTCATCCTCTGCTGGATATATTCTCGCATTCTCCACTCTTCTCTTTATTCCCTTACGTGCCTTGCATGCACATGCCTCCTATCATGTTCCTTATGTCAGAAGGAAAACTCAGGTCAGTCTGGGTCTAGAGGACCATGTGGTACTTTAGGCTGACCTTCTACAGCTAGTCCATGCTTCCATTCATGGGGGTGGTTGATGGTTCAACCACCAGTCCTTTTCTTCATTAACTGATTTCTCTCCTTGGGATCCAGAGAGGGTTTTTTATTCCCACCAAGGGGATATTTGGGGTCATACCCATAATTAACCTTCTCCATAGTTTTCCTCACTCTTTCCTCTAGTGAATTCATGTCCATGACTTCAAGGCTTCACCCCCACAGTTATTCATTGACAATTTAATCAATAATACATTTACATTGTTCTCATGCCATAGCACAGTAATTACAATTAAGGATTAATTACAAGTTGGGGGAAACATGGGTGTTATAATCCCCTCCCCCTTAAAAAGGAACATCGTCCTCAGTGTTATTTCTCAGTAACACTTGTCATGCCTTTCTCATTCAGATGCTTTATAAGTATTCACCCTCTTTCTTGGTTAGGTCCTTTTCAGTCTCTTTTTCTTCGTCACGTACCTTCAATAATATTGGAAAACAAGTATATTAATCATAGTTTCATGCGAAAACATTTTATTGTTGTGAAAAATTCAAGAGGAATATTTTTTGGACCTCTTTCAACAATAACACAGAGAACTAGAGGTCCTTTTATTTGACACCCATACAATGTAAGTAAAATTTTTGGAATGTCCTCCTTCCTCAATAGAAGGTCCATTGTCTTTCCTTTATGCAAACATGCATTTCCTCGAAGAAATTCCATGCAATGTGATAAATATGAGCATTTTTATTCCCATATAACCAGTCCCCATGACCACAGTCTAACGTAGAGTGATAAAATCTACCTTCCTTGACTGGCCCGAAGGAACTCCATTTTCTCTCCATGCGACCGAGAGTTGTGTCCTCGCCTTTATTATTTTCAAGAACTATCCTTTTAGCTCTTATGTCCAGGCACTATGATCCTAGAACAATCCCTTGTTTACAATTCAATGGTGTAGATCCATCTTTCCCTAGATCCAATAGCTGCAAGGAATTTCAGAACCTCAAGTAGCTCGCAGTTTAACTCTCTTACCAATCTCCACAATGAATATGGGCCGTATGATCTACGATCGGATCCCAAACTCAAACAACTATATATTGAGTTTAGATTATGGGTATATGTATATATGTTAACCCGTGTGCATAGGCAATCTTTGCAATGATCATGGGTCATTGATCTAAGCCCTCGATCGATTTTAAACCACACAATTTCTAGATAATAATAATTCCAACACATAATTGTTTTGACAAAGAATTTAGATTGAGAATAGACCTTCGATTTGCTAATTTCATCCATAGAACCCAATCAAAGTACCAGTTTATGCGACATTAAAGTGTGGTTTCCTTGTAGGTTCTCCCATCGAACATTCACAGATCGACGGTTCACATCAATTTTGGAATCCCAATATGCTCGCTCTTTATTGGAGAATTCAATCTCTGCAATCTAAAAAGTGATCGCCCAACTCTTTTAGTCATGGTCATTGATCATCCACCCCAACGAGATCAACGGTGTTGGTTGATTGCGGACCTTGAACTAGCATGATCATTAATTTCTCCTTCGTGTTTCAAAATGATTCCCGACCATCGATCTAATCAAATGAATGGTTTTTGATCCATTAACTCTAGTGGATATTGAAGTCGATCTGATGACTAAGATCAGTTTTCTCTCCAATGAACGACTCATATTCATCTCCTCTATCAGATTCTTGATTAACTTGATTCGATCAGGGTTTTCTTCATGAATCATACTCTACTTGGATATCCATGGCATACAACTGCCTTTCAAAAATTTTGTGCATAACATTAAGACATTTTTAGACATGTCCTAGAATGTCTTCATGCACTTCATCACATTATCCTTAATGTTTTCATGAGTGAAACACAAACAAATCTCGATTGTTTCTATGAAAATACGACCATCATCACTATGGTGTCAAAAAATTTACTTTCATCAGTGTACCAACTTTCTCATCCCAAAGAAAACATAATAATCAACAAGAAAAGAATTGAGGGCTCTCCCATTCTTCCAATCCTTTTTACACTGCCTGGGAATTTTTATCCCAATTGAGTTATCTCTAAGGAATCACTTCCTTTTCTTAACATGTCTTCGACCAAGCGTATTCCACCAAACATACTCATTTATTCATTTATTAGTCTTCCATTCATTATATGATGTTTTCAAATTGTAATCCAAGATTCTTATATATATTCATATATATATGCTTGTAGCTCACTGCTTAATTATCAATAGTTATTAAGGTTGTGACTCTGTCCTCTTGGAAGAGTCTTCACACAATTCCTCCATAGAGAACTCCTTCAGAATGAAAATTCCTTATGGAATATCCTTCCGTATCTATGATATCCTAAACCTTGAGTTATCTTTCGTTGGGTACTATTCACGATTAAAATCGCAAAGAGGAATTTCTCCCACAAAGTATTGCTAAAGACCTATTATTTAAATTATACTAATAATATAATACTAGTAGGCGAGACCCCCTTGTAGAATGGAGGCTCAAAGATAGTCATATCACACATTTTTTGTTGTTGTTTCGACGCTTCTTACACTATCCTATATAGTTGACAATTCAGTCCTGGTTTCATTTTGACATAGTAACAGGGGTATGATGCATTTTATGGGATGTTTCTGTAGTTAAAAGAATTATTTTTATGTTATGATGGCATATATTTATAGTTGCTATGATTTAATCATGTCACAAATCATAGTGATTTACTACCTGGCCACATACACAAAAGAAACATGTTAGTAATAACATAACCAAAACAAAGAAAATAAACTTATGAAAAAAAATCCTAAAAGGAAAGGATTTATGATTGAGTTATGTTATGGATTATATGCAAATGAAAAGGTAAAATATGTTAGTGTTAGTCCTAACTATTCTATGGTTGGTTAGTGGCTATGCAATTTTCATTTGATTATTTTGGGCGCATATAATATTGCAATACATATGGTATGGAATAAGAGCTGGACGAATGTTAACGTGTGAATGATTTGGGTGGCGAATTGGGCACGGAATATCGTCGCATATTTAAATGGTTTTGAAATTGATTACATGGTTTAATGCATTGGTGAATGTTGGTTTTCTTGTACTTCGGAATTGAATAATATAGGATATGGAAGCAACATGCAGTAAATGCATGTCACTCCATACTCCCCCTGTCGATTGTCACCCTAGTATTGTTCTTTGTTGCATCTAGTCTGTTGGTGTTTAAGCTCCTCATTTCAGGCTTGGGAAGAAAATGTTTGGCCAGCTTTCCCTTTTAAGCTATCTGTTACAAGTATGGTTCTTTCTCACCCCATCCATGAATTATGCTCTGTGTATGAACAAACAATGGATCAATAATTCTTGGGTTTGTGTTTTCCTAAGAATTGCAATTGTGTAAATGTGTGATTTTTTTCTCTGGAATGACTGTGTAATTGTTCGAATTGCAAGCAAAAGAATTGATTTTTGGTTGAGTTGTACATTCACTGGTTTCTCTTTCGATTAAAATTGTGGCGGGTCTTTGTGGATATTAAAGTGAATGTGGTATTATTTCTCCGTGTTAAATGGTAGAGGGTTCTCTCTGTGTATTATTTCTAGTTGCTTCCTCACAATCATGAGTGTAACCCTATCCAATCACATTCAGATTTATTTTTGGTTGATTTGTTCTTTTCATGCCAAAGTTATGGTCGTGGGATCATTCTCATTGTCTTGGCACCAAAGTATCTCAAGAATTGGTCTTAGGGTAGCCATAACATTGATATATACTATATGGTTTTGAGTTGATATAAGTTATTCCTCGATGTTAGGTGTCCTCACCGGTATTGTTGTCAAATGGTTCGAATCTTGAGAAAATAGACATAGTTTATATCTTTGTGTGTTCTTGGTAATTTCCATTGTTTAGTTGACATTCACCTCTCCTCTGCAAACATAAAATGCACTATGTGAATCGGTTTTTCTACCCTACCCATCGTTGTTTCCTCTATGGATAACTGTTGTTCCATTGCCCAGACCAGGAGTTATAAGGAAACCCTCTAACATTCTATTGTTCTTGTATCAAAAGGGTCTTTGCCTGTGGCTGATGTGCCTCTAAGGACCTCCAGTTCTCTGTACTATTTTTTAATGAGAACGTTGTTGATTGTCTCCTTGTATTTGTTGTGACAGAACCCGATTTTAAATCCCAAACTGTTCTTCTCCCTTCGGACATATTCTTGGTTGTCAAATATTGGTTTAGCAACTGGATTGGTTATGGAATTTTTCTTCGAGTCCCTATCTCATATTTCTATGATTAAATTGGTTGAAGAGTTATGATAGTGAATGAGTAATCATATACAGTCAGGGGTTGTTATCCTCTCATGGTGTTTCCACTCATTGTGTTCTTACAGGGTTGTCTTAATTACAAAATGGAAACACCGATTTGTTTCACTAGGCCCGATCGAGGTTATATCTAATTATGGAAATGGTGACTGTGTGTATTTGGTTATGTTCATTGTGCATGTATTATTGAATAATCGTTCATATTGGAAATGGTTTCATCGATAGTCATGAGGTTCGAAGTTTTATGTTGACTGTGGTTCCGTTGCAAAAACGTATTGGTTGATATGATGAAGAATGTATGTAATCATGCATGTTTTGGAAATCTGTTCGATTTGGAAAGGGACCTGTGTATATTTTAATTTGGGTCAAATAATAATTGGTAGACAGTGGATGTTATTCTTATAGTGATGCATTATGGGATAGAGGTGGAACAATGTTGTTGTGTTTTTTCTTTAAATTCTTAAAGGGAAAGAAAAGAAATTAAAGACCAAGCATTTTCTTAACATGACTGTTGAATGGAAATTTGTTTTGATTATGAGTATGATTTCACATACTGTTCTAATTGAGAAGTGTTGAGAAATTTAAATTCCATGACAACAAACAATTTGATACACAATGATTGTTAATATGGTGTTGTTATTTTTTGTATTGAGTTTACTACAGAGTTATGTTTTACTTGATTTGTTTTATGAACAATACTTGTTATTTCCCTACCATTCTCTCACTTTTCCACACATTACAAATCACCTACCTTCCCATATTCACTATTCATTCCATGTTCTCAAAATTAAATTATAGTTAAATGAAAACTTTGTATTATAGTGGTTGAAGGATGGCACATGGATGAGTTACAATTGATATGTTTTGTTATTACAATACAATTGATTGTTTGATGATTTGTTGAGTAGTAATCATGATCTAACACCCTTCATTTTACCACTTTTTTCTAAATACAATCCCTCATATATCCCAAAACCCTTATTCACCCCTTGCTCATTGACAAGTATTAAATGGTTTTTATGGATTGGATTGCATGAGTATGATGTGTTGCTAAACCGAACTTTTTTTCATATTTAAAGAGATGTCATACATGGTTTGTTGAAGAAACGAGTTGCTAATAAATGTTGCATACAAGAATGAACTTCTTCAGCAGAGTAAGCCATGGATGGAATAATAGGGGAAGAGGAAATTGGAATAGGGGCCCTAGAAGGCCAAGGTTTTCGATACATTGTTATGCTGATCCACAAGAGTTGAACCAACTATTCCAATATGGGTTTTTCAACTGGATTGGACAAGGGGTGGTCCCTCCTAGGCCATAAAGGCCTCCTTTCCAAGCCCCAGATGTCCCTGGTATCCCAGTTCCCCCTCATGTCTCATTACAACCTGAATTCCCTAAAAATGACGGATGCCAAGAGATTGTCCACCCAACAGTCTCCCAACATCATGGCTGGCCCAATTTGTCTCTACCTGCTCCTCCTCCACAGGTTAACACAACTGTCCAAGATTCCCCTACACACTCACTAGTATAGTCTTCCCACGCAAGAAAGAGATTAAAAATCAAATCCCACCATACACCTGATAAAGGAAAAGTTGTTGTTTCCCCCTCCTCTCCCTCAAGTGACTCTTCCAAATCTATTTCATCCTACATGCACTTGAGAGATGATTTTTTTCTTGTTATCAGTGATATTGGGCCTAAAGGATCCACACATGTTAAGGAAAATTCATAGAAATCAACGAGATATTTTTTGGATATGGTTTCAAATATCATCGATATTAATTTTCAAGATTATGAGAGCGATGATGGGAGCCACAAGGAGGGATGTGTTTGATTGATTAGCTAGTTTTGTTTATGTTTGTTAAGAAACTAAAGGGAGTCACAAGGGGTCCCACCTACTAGTTATTATTTATTAAAGACCCTTATTATTATTTTATTAATTTTCCCCCTAAACTAAAATTTAGTTGAGTTTTAGTTAACTTAAATAAAAATGGTAGTTTAACTACTTCAACTAATTCTGATTTCTTAAAGGAAAAAAGAGAATGAGGTACAAGAGAACAGAAGGAGAAAGCATACTAAGGTCTTCTCTTGAGTTTTATTGAGATAGTTCAGCTTTCATTCATTCTTTAATTCATTGAAAGCCTAATTCTCTTTTATGACAACAGGGTCCTATTGTAGATAACAAGATTCAAGGTTGAATTACATCATTCAAACACTTGTTTTTAGAGGTGTTTATCTACATTGATATCCTGTGTAGACTTGTTTGTTTGTGAATAAAATTTCACGACTAATAAAGGATATTGTACAGATTCGAGTGGGCAACAATTTGTGGCAAGTTGATCCAGCATTTAAAGTTCAATTTTTTACTTTTTTTCAGATTTCCTTGTATGGTTTTCATCGGGCACATCTATGTTTGACTTTGGTCCAAACTTCATTAGGGAATTTTGTAAAGAGAACGATTCTTTTGATAAATTGGAATGAAATAAGCGATTGATTTTTTTCTCATCTATGTTAATTATTGACTTGGTATTTTTGCTTTTGTCTGTACATTTAATTTTACATCTGTTATATTCATAAAATTACATAAATATTGAGTTTTTCAACAATATTTTATTTATAAAAAATCATCCTAAGCCCTTGTAACCAATACTTGTGGATTAGGAAACAACTTTTGAGGCTATAAACATAGGGTGATATTCTCGTCTATCTTGCTTTAGCCAAGTAAGATCTGAAAATGATTGAGTAAGATTCATATATTTTCCTCAACATTTATTTGGAAACCATACTGGGGAGATCTTCCATATATCTCTGGTTGATTTTTATGCTTGATTATCATCGCAAATATCTATTTTTCTGATATTGATTCTTTGACTGTTTCATTCCTTAATGACTATACATGTTGCAAGACAACTTAATATTGATCCCGATCTTCAAGATCATACCAACATTTATTTAAACTTGTTTAACACCATATTACATACTGCTAATACCTGTGATGATCTTAATCGTTCATGGGAAGCAATTGAACAGGACACAAGTGCCCAAGAACATTGGGAAGCTAGACATAGACAACTTAGGAATCAACCATAACTTTCTTTTCCAACCTTGATCTTCTTTTCATTTCCTTAGACCCTCGCGTTTCTAGGAGAAGAAGAGGTTTATCAGCTGAAATTAATCCTATTGATGAAATAGGAAGAAGGAACATTGTGTTATCAACCCAACAAAGTGCTCTAAGGAGAACCTTTTCTAATTCATCCAATTCATCTTTCTCTCCCTTACCTATTATCCACAATATGGCATCTAGTGGTGGCTCTGGTGAGACTGAAGGTGTTTCTTCATCTCAATATTTAGGTTCGCTAGTGATTGGTAGCTTGTATATTCACCAAGTCTGTGTCCAATCTACCACAAACCCCACCAAATTCATTAAAAGGTATGGGATTTTTCAGTTTGAAGAAGATGCTACAACCACACCGTGGCATGTTTCCTCTCCTTTTAACCTGGCACCTGCTACTCTTCCACATCCTAAATTCAAATAGCATCTCCCTAGGTTTTTATGGAATAACAATGTCACTACAAATGAACACTTGGTGGCAATTTCTAATTCTTGACACAACATAGAAGCCAATGACAACGATACTTGTATGTGCTTATTTTTCAATTCCCTTGAAGGGAATACTGTGGCCGATTTCTTCGATCTCCATCCTAAGACTTTATCTACTTGGGAGGAATTATTCTACTGGTTCAAATCCACCTATGGGCAATCCAAAATTGCAACTGAGCAGTTACGGGAATACAATAAAATTGCTTATAAGGATGGTGAGACTATTAAGTCCTTCAACTTGCATTTCACCAAGTTACACAATCAAATCCCTCAACTCATTCGACCTCAAAACCAATCTTCTTTCATGAATTATTATAATGTGGTACCTTCCCCATAACTTCATAGGATTGAGGAAAGGCCATTGATAACCTCAGTTCCGCTCTGTAGACTTGTTTAGAGTATGAAGAACAAATTGAAAGAACATGTCTTCCTCAGAGAGATTCAATT
Organism: Picea glauca; assembly: GCA_000966675.3. Classification (NCBI taxonomy): domain Eukaryota; kingdom Viridiplantae; phylum Streptophyta; class Pinopsida; order Pinales; family Pinaceae; genus Picea; species Picea glauca. The sequence goes on along the minus strand of JZKD02S1286492.1, from coordinate 2,375 downwards.
AAGAAGACATACATTTCCTCCCTCTTACAACTTGTAAAAGACATGAATAATTGTATGAAAATGTATGAGAGAAAAGGAAATGTCTCCCCTCTTACCCCTAGAGCTTCATCTTATTCTACACCTCCCTTTATAAATCCAAATCAAAATAATTTTCATCCTAAAGTTATCATGCCTCATAGCTGGTGTAATGTTTGTGAGGAACACCATGAGAAAAGTACATGTGAGGTAAAGAAGAGTGCCAGATGTTGGCGTTGGAAGTCACCTATGGATTGTAGTAGAGGAAATCCCAAGGCCCATCAATTTGCATGCCACAGTAAATAAATTTAAGGGTGGTCTAATGGACACAGTCTCAATATTATATCGCTTTAACTCAGAAAACTGGGTTGGCATGCATAGACAAGTGAGGTCTTGATCTAACTTTAGTCAGTGATTTACTACATAGTGGTGAGTAGGAGGAATAAATTAAAGAATATGAAGTGGTCTGCTATGGACGTCTGGTCTTTCAGCAGCCAAAGGAGAAGAAAACTTGAAAGACAAGATCTTCTTGGCTCCGAGCTACATGGAACTAAATGAAATTATCATGAATTGAAATCAATCATACATCACAAATTCAATAACAATCACTCGACTAGATCATCCATGCCTGGGTCATTCAGTGTTGGAAGGTGTTATCACCCTAACAATTTTATTGGGATCTAAAAACTTCTGAAGTTTAGCAAGACAATATACCACAGTAGAGGCACGATAGTTTAGGGCTCTCGTCTATATTCCACGGTGTATGAACGAATGTAGCAGAAGTGGGAAGGGAGTAGCTCGGTCGACCATCGATCTTGAAGAATCTCATATCTATGGTTGAAACTTACATCGGACAAACAAATAGCACGAAACTTAACAACGTGAAGGCAGACTGGGGAAAACTACTCTGGCTTCAACGGGGAATGCATGGTGCTCTTACACATGCATCGGAGGAGACAGAGGATTGCCCTAAACCACTTTTCCTATGGTCTTGATGTCACATGGATCAAAACATCATGTCAATAGCTCGCGGGGAGGATGGTGGTTGGTCAGATCGCCTCACATCACCGGTCCAGGTACTTTCCTGGATGACGTACCAAAAGGACGTTTTCGCATAGCTAACTTGAGGCTCATCATTCGAAGTGGATTGATGAAGCGTGTCCCACCAAGTTACTATGATAGCAATTCGTGAGAAAAGTACACAGAACATCAAATCTCATATATGAATCATTTTATCCTATTCTGGGAAATTGTCATCTTATGCATAAAAAAAATAATCTCAGCCTGTGCTCCTGAATTCTATAAACTCAAAGGGTGGCCAAATCAAGGTCTCTCAGAAGTCTGGAAAGAATGGATAATATCCGTCAAACGACATCTAGCACAATTGGGTTCTCAGCTAAGGTACCAGGTAGGTCAATAAGGAAGAATGAAAGATGGTTCTTGCAGATGTAGGCAACTAAATTTCATACCGAACCTGAAACTGAGACAGAGTTGAGAGTAAAATTAAACCCCATTATAAGGGATCTTGTCATAAATGAACATGTAGAAAACACCTACCACCTATCTGGAAATAAGAAGAAGAGAAAAAGGAGGAAATCAGAGGCCAAAACCGAGATGATAGAGAGCGTTGAATTTTTTTCGATTGGTGGAGTACCCTAGAGGAGGAAATCGCCAAGCTGAGGTGATTCCTGACGTAAAATTTTGGTGTATTTTAGATAGTTTTGGATAGATGTTGTCTTAATAAAAGGGAGTCCTGATATCACAGACCAATTACTAACGGTCCCTTTCTATAATACAACTATTCTTCCTTTTTGTAACTTGTATTTGTTTTTAGAATTATGAGGAAGTCATAACGTTTTAAATTCCATATGAAATTCCACTATATATACTTGGCCTCACGAGTATAGAAGGATGGAGAAAAGAGGATCTTTCCCTCTGTGCAGGAAAACTTTATAAATATCTGGGGCTGGAATGAATACATGGGTGTAGAGGCAGATTTTGGGACTTTTTATGAAAAGATTCTAATTGGTGGAGTTATGAGTCTCGTTTTCTCTCATAGCATGTGATTCTTGTTGTTCTGTATTTTCATTTTTCTTTCTTCTGTCTAAATTGTGAAAATAAAATTCCATAATTCATTATTCGATGCTCTTGGATTGATGATTTAGACTGTGTTCATCTCTTCTAAACCATTTTAGAATTCATTACTATAATTCTCTGATAATAGTTGTGTGTTTCCTTTCTTCTAATACCATCTAAAATTTTCAAGCATAAACTCAGAAGTCACTTCCTCATTTAGCCTTTTCCTCTTGATTGTTTTCATGATTTGGAAATACATCCTACATTCTTGACCCCATAGCCCA
>JZKD02S1286481.1:0-12047 GCA_000966675.3 Picea glauca | reverse complement strand
AAGGAGTTCACCCCTCTCTTGGGCTACATCTCCTAGTCCAGCTTCCAATGGATCTTTTATATTATTTGCTCAAAGTGATAAAATATGTGCTTTACAATGCTCAAAATGCCAAATAGATGGCTCCAATGACTTCAAAATGTCCAAAAACCCCTAGCTAGGCTTTTTCGGCACCTGATTTAGCCAAAAATTGAAGAAGATAGGCTTCCTTGAAGTTCCCCTTCAAACTTGTTGTCTCTGGATCGCCAAAATGCACTTATGTGTGTCCAACCTAGCCCCAGCGTGTTTTTCCGTGCTAAAACTTAGCATCGGGCACATAACCAAAAAACCGCACACAACTGTAGAACAGTTAGGGAACCTAGCCCCCTAACCGCAAGCCATTGGACGCGTGGGTCATGTGACCGCACCTCTGCGCATAAAAGGGTTGAGTTTTAAAAGCATTGGTTAAGCGCCAAGTGTCCAGGTGCGCGGGGCTCTGAATCCATTTGAAACATGTGCACAGGTGGTCATATGGTGATCCATATGTGAATGGGTTTTGGGGCTAAGCCCTAGCCTGGTCCGTGCCCCAAAACATAATACAACTCAACTTATATATAATCAAAACCATATAATGGTAAGAACTAAATGGTGGGCATGCCAGTTAGGTGGCCCCTCCCAAAGCTCTACCCCTCTCGGAGGTCGCGGGGTCGAGTCCTGCAGACTCTCACAAAGTTTTAACCATTACCCAAGTGACACGTGGCAGCCCTCGCTTGGGCCACATGTCACAAATCTGTTTGCCACAAATATGCCATGTGTCGGATGCTAACTCATCCACATGAATACCATTCAACACCTGCCATGTTTTGTACGGCCCTGCCAACTCAGCATCTACCACGTGTCGTACGGCCTTGCCAACTCAGCATCTATACGGATTGTACAGTCAGCAAAAAAAATTTGCCTGTTTGACAATTTGAACAGAACGCAATCTCTCACTCATCCGATGTCTGTATGAACCCGTTTGAGTTGCGTTGGGTTCATGATGACGAGGCCTACACACCTGTTCGATTTGAAGCGATTCTGAGCAATTTGAATTTTGAGCAAAATTTGATCCCCTGGATCAGATACATTGTGGGAAAAATTATGTTATCAAACATTATTTGAATAAATCAAATGGAAAAATTTATGTCATAGTCCATTCTATTACAGTCCATTCTGTCATAATCCATACCGTGCAATTCATATCACTCATTCCATTATGCCACAGTCCATTCCATCACAGTTCATACCGTGCAGTTCCATACTGCTCAGTGTCACACAGTCACAATGTCGCACTGTCACATCGTCGCATTGTCAACTGTCCCACTTTCATATCATTGCACTTTCACATTGTTGCATTATCACACCATCACACTGATAGTTGTCACACTATCGCATTGTCACAACATCACATTGTATATTGTCATATTGTTGCACTGTCACACTGTTTCACTGTTGCATTGTTGTATTGTCACACCATCGCACTTTCCACTGTCACATTGTCATACTGTCACATTATCACACCATCGCATTGTCCATTGTCACACTGTCACATTGTCACATTTTTGTTGACATCAATGACAACATATTCTCAACAATTGCATGATTGAGGCCATTGAAAACAAGCAAGAATAGGTAGGTGACAGAGGACAACCCTAACGAATAACACAATTTGGATGAAAAAAGGGAGAGCCCTCCCCATTGATAATCACTACAAAAGAAACATAAGTGACACAATCCATGATCCACTTGAACAGGGATAATTTGAAACCAACATGCAGAAGAAGGAAAAGGTACAGCTAAGAAACCTTGTCATAGGCCTTACAAAGGTCAATTTTAAAAACTCAAACTGGGTGTTGTAGATCTTAATTGAATGCAACCCTTCTTGCATAGACTCAATAGCTTCATGTATTAGTCATTCAATTAAGAAACCAAACTGCTCAACAATAATATAATTTTCTAACATGGACTTTAAATGAATAGTAATGATTTTGGCTATTTTTTATAGTGGTGGTTACAAAGTGTTATCACATATAGTTGTCAAGGGCAGAAGGTCATCCAAGTTCGTGGTATGCACAAAAAGCGTCCGAGCGCAACATGCAGAGAAACTCATTTCGGGCTTAAAATACAAACAAACGGGTTCAATTTTGTCAGTGGTGGAGATTCCAGAAGCATTCCAAATTAACGGCCTTCGGGTATTCGGGATTCCAAAATTGCACGAATTATAGTGCCATGAGAAAGGATGAAGCCCGAAGTCCCGAAGCATATATTGGTCATCGATTTGAAAAGGGACGATCTGATCCATTGATCTGAAGATGGAATATTTGAGCCGTTGATCATAAATCCTCGCCCAAGATCACAAGATCGACGACCACAGTCCATTGTGGGGACGCGACGTGCTCGGGCGATAATTTTCTTGATTAATCCCACAATTGAATCTATGGTTTAGAAAAAGTAATACGTGGCAAAAGGTGGTGTATTGCGGGCTCAAAAGCGATGTGAACCCAAACCACCTTTGAGCATCCTTGCAATCACGTGTTTATATAGCGTCCTATCCGAGAGCAGTGTGTGGCCGCCCCCTGGGCATTAAGTCACGTTTTAATCCCAAGAAAAGGCAGTTAATGAAGTGACATTGCATTTGAGACCTTGTCTCACTCCATAAATGGAAAGCCAGAAAGGACTAGCAGAGGAGAGCTTGCGTCTAACAGGGGAAGGCATGCGCAGAGGAGACTGCATGTGTAGTCTGACTGAGAAGACACATATGCATGGCATTGGACAAGAAGCTCGAGAACGCCTCTACTGGGTGAATTTTTGAGTATATGTTTGTATTTTTGATATTTTGTGAGGGTCGATGGTCAATCTATGCTCCCGCATTGTAAAGTTTGTATAAAGCACGTTGATTATATGGTTATGTAATTTGATCTAAGACTTCTGGTTTAATGAAAGTCAACTTCATGTTTCCATGCTTTATTGCCTCTGATACTGAATTTTCATGATTGAAGGATTCACATGGATGTTTATGACTGAGTTGTAATGGATGTTAGATTATAGCCTGGTTATAGCATTTTCAGTCTCTTGAACTCTGAATCCAAGAAGATCTTGTTTTCTGAGTTTTTCCTCCTTAGAATGCTAGAATACCTGTTGTCCAGAGCAAACCTTTCATTTTCTACTCAATTTCTTCCTCCTTCTCACCCTTACTACTACTTACTGACTAAATTTGAATCTAGACCTCATTTGTGGGTGCATGTTGGTCCAGTTTTCTGAGTTAAAATGATATTATCCTGATCCTGTGCCCATTTGACCCCCTTTAAAATTGTTCATTGTGACACATAAACTGATGGGTATTGGGCTTACCTTTGTTGCAATCCAGAGGTGACTTATGGTGCTAACATTTCTGGCATCATTGTTAGGGACGAATTGAAGATTTTCCCTAGGTAGAACGACAATGAACTTCTGATTATAAAGGTGCATCAGAAATCAGAACCTTTGAATATTACGCTTGCACCTGGCGACTCCACTATCTCAAATCCATTGTTTCAGTGTGGATTCTTATGGCTACACCTGGTAGCCCTTGGGAGAACACAATGATCAAATCTAGTCTTTGATGGTGAACAAATACTAGACACACTCTTACTGCATATCTTTCACCTAGCGACTCCATGATTAAAGAATCGATTGGCGACTCCACTAGCTCGAAATGGACAAAATCCTGGATTGGAGATTTTCTCCTTTTGATTTTTGTGTTGTTTCTGGTTTTCCTAATGTTGTCCCTACTATGGATGAATAGGGCGATTATTTTCCCATATTTAGAGAGCATAAAGAGAACAACCTTGCTCAACATCTCTGTGAGTTTCATGAACTCATGCATCAATGGGAGATACATCATGAGGATATAATATTAAAAATGTGCATTTTCTCATTATCAGGGGATGCTCGTGAATGGTACCATTCCTTACCCCCTGCTAGTATTTCCTCCCTAAGGGAATTTCATGTAGCATTCAATAGGCATTGTCAAAAGTATTATTCCTTTGAGTTAATCTGTCATAACTATGTGAGGAGTATAGAGATGATGTTCAGGACATAGTTCGTTCTTGCAAAAGTTGTGAGGATGAGGGACATCCCCAGGAGGAGCCTATGGAGCTGATACAATCACTTTCTACAAGTATATATGAATTAAAGGCATATTTTGCTCGCCGCTCTTACGAAGAAAATGCAGAGGATATTCTAGTCATGGAAACAGATTTTCTTGGCAGCCCTGCTTATGATGAAGAAGTGATGTTAGATACTGACCAAGAACAAAAATATCTTTTGACGGATATCCCAGCGAAGACGAAGAAGAGCAGAGCTCTTCCATGGTTCTTGTTTATAGTGATTGTGAAACTGATCTTGGGGAGAGCCATGAAGGAGAAAAGGAGGAGCCACATCTCTCGACTATCTTGGCTCATAATTTTGCCCCTTTCAATTTCTCATCCATATATGGTTATCTACATCCAGTGCCGGCTATAAACGAATGGGATGGTTATCTTATGAGATTCAGAGGAAGCAAGTATGACCATCCCGGTGAGCACTTATTAAAATTTCATGTATGCATGCTTGAACATGGCTTCTTTCATGAGGATGTCTGGATCAAGATGTTCAGTTTTTATTTAGAAGACAATGCTCTTGGATGGTGCCTATCTCTCCCTGCTGCTAGCATCCATTCTTTGAAGGATTTTCACGATGCTTTTACTTCATATTATGGGAAGATTTACATGGCTCGTCTTGTTTTTTATGACTGTTGTAAGAGGTTTTCACTCCACATTTTGTAGATGATAGAGTGTTCCTTGTGTGATGAGTCCAGTGAAGATATGATTGAGAAAGAAAGAAAGGATGAAAGTGAGTATTTTGCAAATACAGATGAAAATTTTTCTCTCTCTATTTACCAAGAAGAAGTCCTTCCATATATGATTGATGATAACACTTATGATGGCATAACTATGGATGCATTATTTTCCGCCCCTAGTACACCTATTGTCTTAGATTTAAAATAAGAAATGGTTGAAGAAAAGAATCAAGATATTGAACTTTTCTCTTTGTAAGATAAAAGAGTTATGTGCTCACCTACCCCTAAAGAGTATTCAGAAGCAGAAAGCATAGGCTGCCAATATTATTATGAAAGTGAAATCTCCTACTAAGAGCAGCATGATAGAGAGAAAGATCCATCCTTGGATACACATGAAGAGACTTCTTGCTCTCAGCTAGCAGATGTTTTCATAGCAGACAAAGAAGAAAAGGAGCAGTAGAAGGGGTAGTTTATCTCCTGTCGAGAGCTTGTAAGTGAGAAACCATCATCTGAGGTCAGTCAACCTGCATCAACCTCTCATCCACCTGTGCCTACCAGATATATCCATCCATGTGTGAGTAGTTGTGTGACAGAGAAGGTTTCCTATTATAAATTTTATGGAGTTTTCCGCTTGGCCTATGAGCCTGTGAAGGAATACATGGAGTTGTATTTCCTTCATTTTTTGAAGCCACTCAACTTTATCCTAACCTCAACATTAGGAAGAAAGCTGAAGGATGTAACCACTCTGCTGTCACAGTTGCATCATCTGTTACTAATCATGGACAGAGTGAAGGAGCTTACAGTTAGGAAGTTACTTGAATGGCTATGGTGGAAGTTTTCTATCACCTAACACTATGTAAAAAATCAATTAGTATAGGAATGTACATAAATAAGATCCTTTGGAGACTGTGTATTTTGCTTTCATTTTTAGGATAGTGTGCTTGTTGGCCTTTAATCCTCAACAGGATGTTTTTTGAGCATGACTCCATAGCCCAATGCAAAAGGCAACTGGAACTACTTGTTCTTGGCAGCTCTCAGGGAGCATGCCATCCAATATAGAGCTAAATGTTATCACATATAGTTTTCAAGGGAAGCAGGTCGTCCAAGTTCATGGTCTGCACAGGAAGCATCTGAGTGCAACATACAGAGCAGCTCATTTCGGGCTTAAAATACAAACACATAGGTTGAATTTTTTCAGCGGTGGATATTCCAGGAGCATTCCAGATTAATGGCCCCCAGGTATTTAGGATTTCAAAATTGCACAAAGTATAGTGCCATGAGAAAGGTTGAAGCCAAAAGTCCCAAAGCAGATCTCGGCCCTCAATTCAAAAAGGGAAGATCTAATCCATTGATCTAAAGAGGGTATATTTGAGTTGTTGATCGTAAATCCTCACCCAAGATCACAAGAGCGATGGCCACAGTCCATTGCAGGGACACGACGTGCTCGGGTGATAATTTTCTTGAGCAGTCCTGCAATTGAAGCCGTGGTTTGGAAAAAGTAATATGTGGAAAAAGGTGGTGGATTGCGGGCTCAAAAGTGGTGTGAACTCAAACCACCTTTGAGCGGCCCCACAATCACGCATTTATATAGAATCTTATTCGAGAGAAGCGTGTGGCCACCCCCTGGGCATTAAGCCACGTTTCAATCTCGAGAAAAGGCAGTTAATTAAGTGAGGCAGTAGTTGAGACCTTGTCTCACCCCATAAATGGAAATCCATAAAGGACTAGCAGAGGAGAGATTGCATCTGACAAGGGAAGGCATGCACAGAGGAGACTGCATTCACGGTCTGACTAAGAAGACACGTGCGTATGGAATTGGACGAGAGACTAGAGCATGCCTCTGTTGGGAGAATTTTTGAGCATATGTATGTATTTTTTATATTTTGTGAGGTTCGATGGTCGAGCTACACTCTCGCATTGTAAATTTTTTATAAAGCACGTTGGTTATATGGTTATGTAATTCGATCTAAGACTTTTGCTTTAATGAAAGTCAACTTCCTGTTTCCATGCTTTATTGCCTCTGATACTGAATTTTCATGATTGAAGGATTCACATGGATGTTTATGACTGAGTTGTAATGGATGTTAGATTATAGCCTGGTTATAGCTTTTTCAGTCTCCTGGACTCTGAATCCAAGAAGATCTTGTTTTCTGAGTTTTTCCTCCTTAGGCTACTAGAAGACTTGTTGTCCAGAAAAGACCTTTCATTTTCTCCTCAATTTCTTCCTCATGCTCACCCTTACTACAACTTACTGACTAAAGTTGAATCGAGACCTCATTTGCGGGTGCGTGATGGTCTAGTTTTCTGAATTAAAACGATATTATCCTAAGCCTGCACCCATTCGAACCCCTTTAAAAATTTTCATTATGACACATAAACTAATGGGTACTAGGCTTACCTCTACCACAATCCAGAGGTGACTTTCGGTGCTAACACAAAGAATGATTTCTCTGAAATCATTAAAAGAGGAGGATCGATCTATCTTTGGAATAATTGCTATAAAAGTGGCATTGATGTATTGAAGTATCTTACCTATAGTTCAAACCTCATCAACCATCAAAAGCAAGTCATCACCCACAATGTCAAAAATTTTCTCGAAAAATTATACAATCCAACCTTTTGGCCTAGGTCTTTTGTCTTTTTTGAAAGAGGATAAAACCCCTCGAATCTCATCTTTAGAAATATCTCGAAACAGTTCAACATTTTCCTCTTGATTAATGAGATGAGGGGAAAATTCAATTTGTTTGAGAATAACATCCATCCTTATCTACTTAGGTTTCTTAAATAAACCTTCGAAGTGATCAACTCCTAGAGCCACAAGGTTATGAAACCTTTGAACTTTCTGATCTTTCTCATCTGCTAGCTCCCACATAGTATTCTTATTTTTTTGGAAATTGGTGAACTCTAAAATAATTTTGTGTTGTGGTCACCTGCCTCGATCCATAGAAATCGGATTTTAAGGTGTTAGTTATGCTCCTATTCTAGTAATAAAAAGTACCTATGGTTTTCCATATTCCTATATTTTATGATGACATCTAAATCCCCCTACGATCATTGAACTATGCCATATAAATTTTCAAGCTTACCTTTAATGGTGTTTAGTTCCAAATCAACTACCCTCCATCTCTCCTTGGCCCATGAAGAGACTAGAGCCTTGAGTCGCCTAAGAATCAACACAAATTGCATACTTGTAGAAAAATTGGAACCAGGGTGATAATTTTCCCAATTATCCAAAACCAGAGACATAAATTCTTCCAAATTATTCCAAGATGAATTATATTTGAAGGGGGAGTTTGGTCACCCTTCGGTATGAACCAGTTCTAGAAAAATAGGAAAGTGGTTTGAAGCACGAACAAGTCCCACCAATGACCAATACAAACCAATAACTTCTAGCAATATAGGGGAAGCTGAGAATTAGTCCAAGCTTTTCACAATTCCCTCCTCCCATTTTCTATTATTGTTCCATGTGGGACAAAGAAAAACAGGTTCTACGTCGATCAATCCATTTCATTATAACTTGTCAATAATAAAGTGTACCAATTTATCTTCTTGAGTTGAGGGACCCGGGTCTCCTCCTTGCTGATAGTAAATTTGAGATTACCACCGATGATGAGATCATCCTTCCAAATACATTGTAATCCAAAAATCATGGTCTAGAAATCCTCCTTTCCCTCATACAATCCATATAGGTTGAGGGCATAAAAGATATGATCCAATTCCATGCCAACAATGTCAGTAAGGATACCTGAGGGAATTGATAAGTATTTAAATAACTTACAATGAGGAGACATACTTGAAATTAAACCACCAGTGTTTCCAACAGAATCCATCCAATAAAAACCCCAACCTGAAAAAAGTTTCACCATCTCAGGAATAAATTACTCACTAGAACCCATTGATTCTTGGATAAGAACAATTGTCGAACAATCTTCTTCAATAAGTCTACAAAGGGATAATTGCTTGGCCCTACTCCCTCAGCATCAAATATTTACATACATGATATTCATGGAGACCCTTGAAACAAAGCTTTTCCAGCTCTAAGAACCCCAGAAATGAGATGTTCCCTTCCTTGTGAGACTTCGTGGGAAGCCCACTCTTGAGCATGTTTAAGAGTGGACTTTCGGATTGCTCTACCAATACTATAATACGTAGAGGATTCACAGTCTAACCAACCAGGGATAGTGATATCCCAAGGGGGATCCCTAGGCCTAAGAAAATATGGGTCCCTACCCAAAGAGGCAGACAAAGAATGTGAGGAGGAGGCCTTTCCAGGACTCTTAACTCTACAGAAAGAACTATTTGAATCATTATCTAGGTAAACAACATACAAAACACTTAGTTGACACAAATGTTGCACCAGAGGAGAAGGCTCCTCTACAACAAACGAATAGAAATGGACAACTTTTTTCTCATTTAAAGTAGGCCCAAGAATGGAGAGAGAAAAAAAGGAGGGATAAAATACAGACAAAAATTTCCATAATTTTTGGATGAAGGAGAACTCTTTGTCCATATTGATTCAATTTTGCTCCATTGAAACATCGTCAACTCAAAATCCTCGCCAAGGAAAACCCGATGTATGTTTTCCTCTACCTTGACTGAATTCTCTTCATTTAAATGAATAGGGAATTCACCAATTTACAAATATGGAAGCTCACCAACATTCTCTTAGGCTAAAACCTAAGGCACTTGCTCCCTTTCGGGATTAGGAATTACAGGAACATATGAGCCATAAATACCCTCTCCATACCTGATTTCATGACAATAACAGATAGGATGCATGATAGATGCAATAAATCCATGGAAATATTTCCAAAACTATAGTACACTCCGACATAATATGTCCAACTCTGTGACAACGAGAACATATGAATGGGGTATTGAGATAGTCCAAGGGTTGAGGGTCCTTCCTTTCCCCCCAATCCAGATCCAGATATTCATAAATTCCCTATCAGGGATCCAAATCCCCAAGGATTTGAGCCACTATTCGATGAATGTTGGATTTATAGATATCATATGAGGTAATGAACATATCCAAAATCTCCCCAATTTCCTTAAGACCCTCATTAGTTTAGAAATCCAAAGGTAAATTTGGAAGCTTTATCCAATTAGGATAACTAGAAAGTACTTATACTTTAGCGTCAAAAAGGGGATGCCATAGCTTTGCACAAAGAATATGCTTATCAAAATACCATCTCACCACCAGAATTTTCGAGGCATCTTCAATTGAACGAAATAAAAAAACCTATCTAGCCTATCAATAAGAGGTGGAAAAAAAGAACATATCTTAGGACCAGCTTCCAAAGTAATTCCATTCATGCTGAGAGGCTAACTACCAAAATCCTTCGACCACATAGTTTACCAACCAAGGCTCGGACCTCGATCTCTAAAATTTGATTAACCTTGAGATATTGCCCCACCTCCAATGAATCACTTCCTCCATGAGTTAGAACTACCCACCGACACTTTTTCTTTGGGATACCACCATCATTTTTCACACCACCCTGGAGCTCATATAGGATAATATTTTACCAATAAACACAGAAGCCTCAATATCCCCCTCTCTTGGCTCGACACGGGAAGATAAGGGCACAAAGGATTGTTGGCAAATGTTTAACAAGTAGCGTATGCTTGTCATTGATGGCAAGTACAATAGTGGAGATGGCAGGATAAGAAGGATAAAATCCCTTGGGGATTCGGACATGAAAGCTCAGGAGGAACAGCGTTGAGGTGAACGCGCGCAACAAAGCTCAAGATACAGGAGTTCACAGAAGAGAAGGGAGACAGAGATCCACAGTCGTTGGATCTCATTCAGAAAACCCGTCATCTGTCAGATCAGACAGGAGCTGCACGAAGTTTACCATTGGGAAAAGCCAAGGTGAAATCCCGACATAATCGGGACCGTCCATTTGGAAGGATGCGTGGCAGCGATCGGGCACCACCAGGAGAAGCTCAACAGGAGGCTTCATCGGAGAATCGAGAATCGAAGTTTCACGAGTCCCATGAACAATTACAACAGAAACCCCGAAATCGTGATGAAAGAAGTCCCGACTGAACCTGAACCGTCATATCAACATGTGATCTAGACTGTCGATCCAACTCACGACAGCAGACCACGTCAGCTAGGGACACGTGGCACAACCATGGAATGACAGGTGTCAGGCAGATTCAACACTTCAAGCACATGTAAGTCACGAATCAGAGTGACACGTGGCAGTATTTAACACATGTCAAACCACGTGTGACGTCAGCAGAGTATCGGGGATCGGGACTTTGAAATGACAAAGTCACTTGACATCAGGAATGCCAATTTCACGATATGCGATATCGCGATGTAATCTGAGCCATCAGATTAAGGTTAAATCTGAACCGTTGATTCCAGTCAATGGAGAGGCGTCGGGGACTTTGAAATGACAAATTCACTTGACATCAGGAATGTCGATTTCGCGATGAGAGATGAGCGATTTAATCGCAGCCGCTAAATAAATATCGCATCTAGACCGTTGATTCAAGTTTGTATCGGAGTTTCACGGATCGCGAATTTGAGAGGAAAAGAACTCATTGCATCAAGAATGTTGATTTCGCGATATGCGAAATCACAAAATGATCTGAGCCGTCAGATCAAGTGTTGATCAGGACCGTTGATCACAGCACGAATCGGAGTTTCAAGGATCGTGAATTCATGAGGCAAAGAACACAATGCAACAAAAATCCCGATTCCGCGATATGCGAAATCGTGAGTGAATCTAGATCGTCAGATCCAGAAATGATGAGGACCGTAGATGTAAGCTCCACATCGGAGTTTCGGGGATCGGGATTTGTAAGTGACTAAAACTATGAACGCCAAGAGTGTTGAAATCGTGATATATGAAATCTCAATTGGATATGAACCGTTGGATCAAGTATTGATCGCAGGGCTACTGTTGCATGCAACAGTGAAACTACCAGAAACCACTGATGGTTTCAGCCAGAGGACTAGAAGACACTTGGGAAAACGGCCTGAGAAGCTGAAGAGTTACAATGAAGATCACGCAGAGCACTCGAGAGGTGGAGAAGATTGGCGCGGTTGGAGCATGCAGAGGAATGGAGAACATTGCATGCACAAGGTGCACAGAATCTATAAATACACCGTACAGAGAAGAGATAGGGTTGGAGGTTGTTGTGATTGTTGTTGGTAAAGGCGATTTAGGTGTGAAGAAGGAGGAGAGTGCAGCAG
>JZKD02S1286470.1:0-12047 GCA_000966675.3 Picea glauca | reverse complement strand
TTTTTATTATATAGTTTTACATCCACATGAGTCCATTATTTAGATATCCAAAATCAATGTATATACTAATATGTTAGGTAATGGCATGTAGATAATATAAATGATCTACCATGTAGATTTTTTGTGATGTACATGACTCCACTATTAGTTAGATATCCACACTCAACTTATATAGTAATGTCTAATATCAAGTAAAGTCATGTGGATAAGATAAATTATTTTCCATGTAAATTGTAAATTGTTTGTGATCTACATAGGAATCATATGTATGAGGGAAAAACATAATGATTCTTATTTGATTTCAATTTAGTTTCAAATTTTTTTCATTACTATCCCTATTATCCCTTTTTTCTAAAGGAAACCCAATTGACATTAGTGATTAAAAACGATATATTAACATAATTAAATTATTATTAAATATCTATAAGTGATTAAAAAACATATTGACATAATTACATTATTATTAAATATTTATATTTTATAGTAAATGAAATTAATACAATACCAAACTATTTTATTATTAATATCTACATTTTGTAGTTAATGAATCTAATACAATAAAAAACTACATTATTATTAAATATTAACATTTTATCGTTATAGTTACTGAACTTAATACAAACACATTAAAACCTCACAAATAAAACAATGTCTCCTTAGCAATTATTACTTTTTTAGCATATTTATTATATTTAGAACTTTTTTAACATATCTATTATAATTAGAATAAACAAATAATATATAAAGATAGAAATTGTAAATGAAAAGATCCCTAATTTTACATCAATTTTCTAAGAATAATTTCATAATTTTTTGTGTATGTACATTTACATTTACTTTTTCATATTTTTGTTTACTAGAGAATAAAAGAATATAAGTACATTGAAGGTGGTGTTGACGTAGAGATCATCATGGTGCACAATCCCTCAAACAACCCAAAATGGCACCAGGGATGATTTTAGGGGTTAAATTTCGCTCATTGGCTAATTTTCCATGGTTTTTCCCAAAAAACGTTTCGCTATTCTAAAAACTATTTGCACAAATTATATAGGATAAAATTATTTTAACTTAAAAATTGCCAACATTTTATACAAACTATATAAAATCCTTAGAAATTTGAATACTTTTACAAAAATGTCGCCAAACATTTATAGTTGGCGTATGAAGGATTAGTAATATTCGCTAAGGTTTCTACATTTTAAAATAACTTTTCATCCTTAAAATCACCCCTGAATGGTACTCTCTATATCTCGTGTCCTGTGATGCCAACTTCCCCACCCCCTTGTTTGTCACCACAAATGCAAATATCATGAAGAAAAGTAGAAATATTATGAGTAGAAACATCGCAAACAATTATTTACATAGCATGCATGAAACCATAAAGAAAGTGCCTATGAATCCATCCAAAGAAACCAACATTATCAAAAGTACAAGAACTACAACTAGCTTGGTTAGGAACTTTTCACACTCTATCCCAAGCCTCATCTCCAGCCACACAAAGAATTCGATGATTGGGATTAATGACATATGGTACATGTTGTGTTATGGTTTAAAATAAAGGTGGGAGTTTCTATATCACCCTAGAGATGAATCTAGAGAAATTGTTCACCATATAAATTCCTATTGGTGTAATTACTCTGTATTTTGGGAGGCAACATTTTGCAATGTTCTTAGTATGATTAAAGAGTTCCAAGCATAGTGTTTTAGTCCTTGATATTTACTTTCACTTTGTTTTATGAGATGAATTCATTTTCATGTATTGAATATGTACAAGGTTGAGAATGTTAGGAAATTCAATTGCTTAAATTGATTTACTTTAAATTATGAACCAGGGAGTTCACAAGCTTGTGAGATGCCGAAAAAATATATGTAGGAGTAGGCAACTAAATTTAAGCTAAGCAAGATAAAAAAAATGTCAAGAACTGGAAAAATCAGAGGATCCTATGTTGTAGGTCGAGTCCTATGGATTCTCAACTATCTATTGGATTCTCAGGGTTAGCAACATTCAAATCTTTGATTCACACCACACTTGACCGATCACACTTGTAGAAATAAAATTGCATAAATGAAAGGCTAGAGAATTCATTTGATGGAACTGGAATCATATTTAAACTATTAAACACATTCCTTTGGTTGACAAGCAAGAGCCTCAACTGGTTTTGCGATCACTAAAGAAACTTAGCCTTATATGCCTAACTCTGTATGGAAAAGACACTTGCATAAATGAAAGAGTATAAAGGAATGAACAATAACTTAAATGAACAACGAATAAAAAACATCACGCAAAAAAAATGAAGCTATTTGGGAAGCGTATATGAGAGAGAGGGGGCCCTTTCGTTGTTGGAATATAATTCCAAGAACAACTATAGTAGATAACTCTTAATGTGCAACAACAAGTTATTTATTCTAGCATCAAAATGAATGCAATGATACTTTTCTTTAATATGAACTGTATGTTATAACTCCTCCTTCAAATCTTCTCTATGGCATGGTTTGGGTGCTATGGCGAGTTGTAAATCGCCTCCTAAAGCCATTCAGGGACACAATGAAAATTTGGTCCGGGGGCACAAAATCACAACCAGAAAATGTAACTAAGTTCCGTAAGGTTTAGAATGTGTGTATGACCAATGCCCACATGACCACAGTGCTCACAATCTTCTAACATAGGAGATTTGAAATTTGACCACCTGTGCTAGATTTGCATTGTGCCTCAATGATCTAAACACTAGTTTTGAATATCCTCTAAGAAACACTTTTATGGGTGACTAAATCATAGGAGAGGGGTATGAATAGCTGGAACCAGGTGCCAAGAGTCCAACATAACTAGAATGTCATTCATCCGAGGCACATTTTGGGTGCTATGGCGAGTTGTAACTCGCCTCCTGAAGCCATTCAGGGACACAATGACAATTTGATTCAGGGGCACAAAATGACAACCAGGTGACACAATTGAGTTCTTTAAGCTCTAAAAGGTGTGTATGAGAAACTCCCACATGATCATGGTTCCCACAATATCCCAACATAGGGGATTTTAAGGTTGACCCCCTATGTCAAATTTGCATTGTGCCTCAATGAGCTAAACCCTAGTTCTGAAGATTTGTTAAAAGACACTTTTATGGGCGATGAAATCATAGGAGAGGGGTCCCCCTAGCTGGAAATCTATGCCAGGAGTCCAATGGAACTGGAATTTCATTGACGTGAGGAACAATTTGGGTACTATGGCGAGTTGCATCTCACCTCTTGAAGCCATTCAGGGACACAATGACAATTTGGTCTGAGGGCACAAAATCACAATCGGGTGACGTAACTAAGTTCTGTAAGCTCGGAAAGGTGTGTATGACCAATTCCCACATGACCACAGTGCCCAAAATCGCCTGATACATGGGATTTGAAAGTTCCCCCCTATGTCAAATTTTCATTGTGCCCCACTGGACTAAACCCTAGTTTTTTAGATCACCTAACAAACACTATTTTGCGTAAAAACATCACATGAGAGGGGTCCTTCTAGTTGAAATATGGTGCTCGGAATCCAACAAAACTTACATTTCATCGACCCGAGGCACAGTTTGGGTGCTATGGCGAGTTGCAACTCACCTCCTAAAGCCATTCAGGGACACAATGACAATTGGTCTTGGGGCATAGAATCACAACCGAATGATGTAACTAAGTTTCATAAGCTTCAGAAGGTGTGTATGACAAACTCCCACATGACCATGGTGCCTACAATCACCCGATACACAGGCTTTGAAAGTATCCCCCCTGTGCCATAATTGCATTGTGCCTTACTGAGCTAAACTCTAGTTCCATATTTTCTTTAACAAACACTTTTCTCGGGGACAAAATCACAGGAGAGGGGTCCTCCTAGTTGCAATCCGGTGCCAGTAGTCCAATAAAACTAGAATTTTTTCAATCCAAGGAAAGATTTTGGTGGTATGGAAAGTTGCAACTCACCTCCTGAAGTCATTCAGGGACACAATGACAATTTGGTATGGGGGCACAAAATCACAATCGGGTGATGTAACAGAGTTTTGTAATCTCCGGAAGGTATGTATGACCAACAACCACACGACCATGGTGCTCAAAATTGTTCAACACAGAGGCTTTGAAAGTTGACCCCCTGTGTCGAATTCTCATTCTGCATCACTAAGCTAAACCCTAGTTTCAGAGATCCTCTAAAAAACATTTTTTGGTGTGATGAAACAATAGGAGAGGGGTCCCCCTAGCTAGAATCTGGTGCCAGGAGTCCAAAAAAACTAGTGTTTCATTGAAATTAGGCATGGTTTGTGTGCTATGGCGAGTTTCAACTTGCCTCATGAAGCCATTGAGGGACACAATGAAAATTTGGTCTAGGGGAACATAATCACAACCGAGCGATGCAATTGAGTTTCGTAAGCTACAAAAGGTGTGTATGAACAATGACCACAATGCCCACAATTGCCTAACACAGGGGATTTAAAAGATGACCACCTATTCCGAAATTTCATTGTGCCTCATTGAGATAAACCCTAGTTCTGGAGATCCTCTAATAGACACTTTTCTGGGTGAAAAAATCATAGGAGCGGGGTTCACCTAGCTGGAATCCAGTGCCAAGAATCTATCATAACTAATGTTTCGTCGATATGAGGCACGATTTGGGTGCTATGATGAGTTGCAAATCACCTCCTCAACCAATTTAGGGGCACAATGACAATTTGTTCTGGGGCACACAATCACAACGAGATGACGTAATTGATATGTGTAAGCTCCAGAAGGCATGTGTGACCAATTCCCACATGACCATGGTGCCCAAAATATCCCAACACAAGGGCTTTGAACGATGACCCCCTGTGTCAAATTTGCATTCTGCCTCACTGAGCTAAACCCTAGTTCTGGGGATCCTCTAAAAAACACTTTTCTGGGTGAAAAAATCAAAGGAGAGGGGTCCCCCTAGCTGGAATTTGGTGCTAGGAGACCAATAGAATTGGTTTTTCTTCGATCCGAGGTACGATTTGAGTTCTATGGAGAGTTGCATCTCACCTCCTGAAGTCATTCAGTGACACAATGACAATTTGGTATGTGGGCATAGAGTCACAACCAAGCAATGTAACTGAGTTTTGTAACCTCCATAAGGTGTGTATGACCAACACCTAGACACCCATGATGCCCAAAATCTCCCAATACAGGTGCTTTGAAAGTTGATCCCATGTTTTGGATTTGTATTGTGCCTCAGTTAGCTAAACCCCAGTTCCAAAGATCCTCTAAAAAACACTTTTCTATGTGATGAAATCATAGGAGAGGGGTCCCCCTAGTTGGAATTTGGTGCCAGAAATCTAACAGAACTGGTGTTTCATCGATCATAGCCACGATTTGGGTGCTATGGTGAGTTGCAATTCACCTCCTTCATCCATTCAGGGACACAATGACAATTTGGTCTGGGGGCACAAAATCATAACCTAGCGATGTAACTGAGTTTTGTAAGCTCCAAAAGATGTGTATGACCAACGCCGACATGACCATGATGCCCACAATTTCCTGACACAGGGGCTTTGAAAATTGACCCCCTATGTCAGATTTCCATTGTGCATCACTGAACTAAAACCTAGTTCTAGAGATCCTCTAACAAACACTTTTTTGGGCGATGGAATCACAAGAGAGGAGTCCCCCTAGATGGAATCCGATGCCAAGATTCCAAAAAAATGGGCGTTTCATCGATCAAAGGAACATTTTGGGTGCTATGGAGAGTTTCAACTAGCCTCTTGAAACCCTTCAGGAACACAATGATAATTTGGTCTAAGGGCCCAAAATCACAACTCGGTGACACAACTGAGTTTTGTAAGCTCTAGAAGGTGTGAATGACCAATGCCCACACGACCATGGTTCCCACAATATCCTGTCACAATGGATTCGAAAGTTGGACCCTTGTGTTGGATTTGCATTGTGCCTCACTAATCTAATTCCTAGTTGCATAGATCCTCTAACAAACACTCTTCTAGGAAACAAAATCATAGGANTATTATGAGTAGAAACATCGCAAACAATTATTTACATAGCATGCATGAAACCATAAAGAAAGTGCCTATGAATCCATCCAAAGAAACCAACATTATCAAAAGTACAAGAACTACAACTAGCTTGGTTAGGAACTTTTCACACTCTATCCCAAGCCTCATCTCCAGCCACACAAAGAATTCGATGATTGGGATTAATGACATATGGTACATGTTGTGTTATGGTTTAAAATAAAGGTGGGAGTTTCTATATCACCCTAGAGATGAATCTAGAGAAATTGTTCACCATATAAATTCCTATTGGTGTAATTACTCTGTATTTTGGGAGGCAACATTTTGCAATGTTCTTAGTATGATTAAAGAGTTCCAAGCATAGTGTTTTAGTCCTTGATATTTACTTTCACTTTGTTTTATGAGATGAATTCATTTTCATGTATTGAATATGTACAAGGTTGAGAATGTTAGGAAATTCAATTGCTTAAATTGATTTACTTTAAATTATGAACCAGGGAGTTCACAAGCTTGTGAGATGCCGAAAAAATATATGTAGGAGTAGGCAACTAAATTTAAGCTAAGCAAGATAAAAAAAATGTCAAGAACTGGAAAAATCAGAGGATCCTATGTTGTAGGTCGAGTCCTATGGATTCTCAACTATCTATTGGATTCTCAGGGTTAGCAACATTCAAATCTTTGATTCACACCACACTTGACCGATCACACTTGTAGAAATAAAATTGCATAAATGAAAGGCTAGAGAATTCATTTGATGGAACTGGAATCATATTTAAACTATTAAACACATTCCTTTGGTTGACAAGCAAGAGCCTCAACTGGTTTTGCGATCACTAAAGAAACTTAGCCTTATATGCCTAACTCTGTATGGAAAAGACACTTGCATAAATGAAAGAGTATAAAGGAATGAACAATAACTTAAATGAACAATGAATAAAAAACATCACGCACAAAAAATGAAGCTATTTGGGAAGCGTATATGAGAGAGAGGGGGGCCTTTCATTGTTGGAATATAATTCCAAGAACAACTATAGTAGATAACTCTTAATGTGCAACAACAAGTTATTTATTCTAGCATCAAAATGATTGCAATGATTCTTTTCTTTAATATGAACTGTATGTTATAACTCCTCCTTTAAATCTCCTCTATGGCATGGTTTGGGTGCTATGGCGAGTTGTAAATCGCCTCCTAAAGCCATTCAGGGACACAATGAAAATTTGGTCCGGGGGCACAAAATCACAACCAGGCAATGTAACTAAGTTCCGTAAGGTTTAGAAGGTGTGTATGACCAATGCCCACATGACCACAGTGCTCACAATCTTCTGACATAGGAGATTTGAAATTTGACCACCTGTGCTAGATTTGCATTGTGCCTCAATGATCTAAACACTAGTTTTGAATATCCTCTAAGAAACACTTTTATGGGTGACTAAATCATAGGAGAGGGGTATGAATAGCTGGAACCAGGTGCCAAGAGTCCAACATAACTAGAATGTCATTCATCCGAGGCACATTTTGGGTGCTATGGCGAGTTGTAACTCGCCTCCTGAAGCCATTCAGGGACACAATGACAATTTGATTCAGGGGCACAAAATGACAACCAGGTGACACAATTGAGTTCTTTAAGCTCTAAAAGGTGTGTATGAGAAACTCCCACATGATCATGGTTCCCACAATATCCCAACATAGGGGATTTTAAGGTTGACCCCCTATGTCAAATTTGCATTGTGCCTCAATGAGCTAAACCCTAGTTCTGAAGATTTGTTAAAAGACACTTTTATGGGCGATGAAATCATAGGAGAGGGGTCCCCCTAGCTGGAAATCTATGCCAGGAGTCCAATGGAACTGGAATTTCATTGACGTGAGGAACAATTTGGGTACTATGGCGAGTTGCATCTCACCTCTTGAAGCCATTCAGGGACACAATGACAATTTGGTCTGAGGGCACAAAATCACAATCGGGTGACGTAACTAAGTTCTGTAAGCTCGGAAAGGTGTGTATGACCAATTCCCACATGACCACAGTGCCCAAAATCGCCTGATACATGGGATTTGAAAGTTCCCCCCTATGTCAAATTTTCATTGTGCCCCACTGGACTAAACCCTAGTTTTTTAGATCACCTAACAAACACTATTTTGCGTAAAAACATCACATGAGAGGGGTCCTTCTAGTTGAAATATGGTGCTCGGAATCCAACAAAACTTACATTTCATCGACCCGAGGCACAGTTTGGGTGCTATGGCGAGTTGCAACTCACCTCCTAAAGCCATTCAGGGACACAATGACAATTGGTCTTGGGGCATAGAATCACAACCGAATGATGTAACTAAGTTTCATAAGCTTCAGAAGGTGTGTATGACAAACTCCCACATGACCATGGTGCCTACAATCACCCGATACACAGGCTTTGAAAGTATCCCCCCTGTGCCATAATTGCATTGTGCCTTACTGAGCTAAACTCTAGTTCCATATTTTCTTTAACAAACACTTTTCTCGGGGACAAAATCACAGGAGAGGGGTCCTCCTAGTTGCAATCCGGTGCCAGTAGTCCAATAAAACTAGAATTTTTTCAATCCAAGGAAAGATTTTGGTGGTATGGAAAGTTGCAACTCACCTCCTGAAGTCATTCAGGGACACAATGACAATTTGGTATGGGGGCACAAAATCACAATCGGGTGATGTAACAGAGTTTTGTAATCTCCGGAAGGTATGTATGACCAACAACCACACGACCATGGTGCTCAAAATTGTTCAACACAGAGGCTTTGAAAGTTGACCCCCTGTGTCGAATTCTCATTCTGCATCACTAAGCTAAACCCTAGTTTCAGAGATCCTCTAAAAAACATTTTTTGGTGTGATGAAACAATAGGAGAGGGGTCCCCCTAGCTAGAATCTGGTGCCAGGAGTCCAAAAAAACTAGTGTTTCATTGAAATTAGGCATGGTTTGTGTGCTATGGCGAGTTTCAACTTGCCTCATGAAGCCATTGAGGGACACAATGAAAATTTGGTCTAGGGGAACATAATCACAACCGAGCGATGCAATTGAGTTTCGTAAGCTACAAAAGGTGTGTATGAACAATGACCACAATGCCCACAATTGCCTAACACAGGGGATTTAAAAGATGACCACCTATTCCGAAATTTCATTGTGCCTCATTGAGATAAACCCTAGTTCTGGAGATCCTCTAATAGACACTTTTCTGGGTGAAAAAATCATAGGAGCGGGGTTCACCTAGCTGGAATCCAGTGCCAAGAATCTATCATAACTAATGTTTCGTCGATATGAGGCACGATTTGGGTGCTATGATGAGTTGCAAATCACCTCCTCAACCAATTTAGGGGCACAATGACAATTTGTTCTGGGGCACACAATCACAACGAGATGACGTAATTGATATGTGTAAGCTCCAGAAGGCATGTGTGACCAATTCCCACATGACCATGGTGCCCAAAATATCCCAACACAAGGGCTTTGAACGATGACCCCCTGTGTCAAATTTGCATTCTGCCTCACTGAGCTAAACCCTAGTTCTGGGGATCCTCTAAAAAACACTTTTCTGGGTGAAAAAATCAAAGGAGAGGGGTCCCCCTAGCTGGAATTTGGTGCTAGGAGACCAATAGAATTGGTTTTTCTTCGATCCGAGGTACGATTTGAGTTCTATGGAGAGTTGCATCTCACCTCCTGAAGTCATTCAGTGACACAATGACAATTTGGTATGTGGGCATAGAGTCACAACCAAGCAATGTAACTGAGTTTTGTAACCTCCATAAGGTGTGTATGACCAACACCTAGACACCCATGATGCCCAAAATCTCCCAATACAGGTGCTTTGAAAGTTGATCCCATGTTTTGGATTTGTATTGTGCCTCAGTTAGCTAAACCCCAGTTCCAAAGATCCTCTAAAAAACACTTTTCTATGTGATGAAATCATAGGAGAGGGGTCCCCCTAGTTGGAATTTGGTGCCAGAAATCTAACAGAACTGGTGTTTCATCGATCATAGCCACGATTTGGGTGCTATGGTGAGTTGCAATTCACCTCCTTCATCCATTCAGGGACACAATGACAATTTGGTCTGGGGGCACAAAATCATAACCTAGCGATGTAACTGAGTTTTGTAAGCTCCAAAAGATGTGTATGACCAACGCCGACATGACCATGATGCCCACAATTTCCTGACACAGGGGCTTTGAAAATTGACCCCCTATGTCAGATTTCCATTGTGCATCACTGAACTAAAACCTAGTTCTAGAGATCCTCTAACAAACACTTTTTTGGGCGATGGAATCACAAGAGAGGAGTCCCCCTAGATGGAATCCGATGCCAAGATTCCAAAAAAATGGGCGTTTCATCGATCAAAGGAACATTTTGGGTGCTATGGAGAGTTTCAACTAGCCTCTTGAAACCCTTCAGGAACACAATGATAATTTGGTCTAAGGGCCCAAAATCACAACTCGGTGACACAACTGAGTTTTGTAAGCTCTAGAAGGTGTGAATGACCAATGCCCACACGACCATGGTTCCCACAATATCCTGTCACAATGGATTCGAAAGTTGGACCCTTGTGTTGGATTTGCATTGTGCCTCACTAATCTAATTCCTAGTTGCATAGATCCTCTAACAAACACTCTTCTAGGAAACAAAATCATAGGACAGGTGTCCCCCGAGATCGAATCCAATGCTAAGAGTCCAACAAAACTAACGTTTCATTGATCCGAGGAAAGGTTTGGGTGTTGTTAGGACCACACAATGTACCTTTTTGCCCATACTTTTTGCCACTATTACACTCTTGATCACTCACATTTAAACTCATATTATCACTTTATCCTATCTTTCCAAAGGTATATAACGTCTCTTCTCTTTACTATACGTTTAATCTATTTTGCATATAATTTCACATCACTCTCGTACTTAACCATTGATTAAAAATGTATATGTGTTGAAACAATTCAAACTACAGATTAGCATTTGAGGCATGTTGCTGAAACAACAATTCACAGAAGTTGTTACACAGTCCATGATCGATGATGCTGAAACACAAAAGTTGTTACAAAGTCCATAGTCAACGATGTTGAAACACATAAGTTGTTATACAGTCCATGGTCGATGATGTTGAAACACAGAGGAAGTTGTTACACAATCCATGGTTGACGATGCTGAAACTCAGAAGATGTTACACAGCCTATGGTCAACGATGCTGAAACACAGAGGAATTTGTTACACAGTCCATGGTCAACGATGCTGAAACACAAAGGAAGCCATTACACAGTCTGTGGTCAACAACAACTAACACAGATTGACTACAACAACTGCACCGTGAGCCAAGCATCAACCATGGCTGCTACCTGAGAAGTGCTAAAACAGTCAGAGCGCAAATCCCGTGGCTGGAACAACCCATGATTTGTGATGCCGAAACAACATGAAACAACAAAAACAAGACAAAACTGTTACTCTAGCCGTAACAACAACACCTCATTCAACACTTGTAATAGCATTCTGTTGCGGGAAACTAGGACATCCTATTCTAGTTTAGAAAGTCGATCTGACTAAGAATAGGACTCAGATATACATCTGTAATTTTTTATCAATTGTATCGAAGGGATTACCTCTTTAAATAAGAGGAAATCATCATTCGAAGGGATCCTCGGTTTTTGTACTAAGAAAGTTTCACAGAGAAGGACGTACTTTATTTCCAGATTGTAATATGATACATTGATAGATGAATAAAAGACCGTTTTGAGCATCCTTCTCTAGCCTCTTCGTCTCAGGGGAATCTTGTGAGAAGGGAGGGCCCACCTTCTTCACAAGATTCACTCGTTAGTTTTATAGTGTGTTAGTGTGATCTTTGTTTATGCCTTCATTAATTTTTGTCTTGCTGAAACACTACTTTTGTGAATTCTGCTTTGCTGAAACACTATCTTGTTAAGAATTCTGTTTTATTGAACGTTACATTGTTTTCATGAAGTTCATGCTTCGTTAATTGTTAATCATTTTAATTAGCAATCTTGTGTGATGAAATTGTGAAGTTTGGTAATCAGAGATTGGTG
>JZKD02S1286448.1:0-12047 GCA_000966675.3 Picea glauca | reverse complement strand
TCTCCCTATTGTATTTCTTGGAGATTGAAACCTTTTTCAGAAATGTGAAATTGCCTTTTCCAGCTGCTTTTTGTCAGGACAATTGTGAGTGATTTCTCTTTCTCCCTATATTTTCTTGGATTCTTCTCTGCATTTTATTTGTGTTCCTTGAATGCTTGATCGGTTGTAGAATCCTTGATGGTGTTCTTGTTTTTTGGAACAAGTTTCTACTTGTTTTCCTTCATACATCACTGCCTTGAGTGCATGCTTTGTTTGTAGCCCTTTTGCTTTGTGTCTTTTTCATCTGCATAGGACTCTTTCTCCTGATTGAAAGTAGTGGAGCATTGGAGGTTTTGTATTTACTTTTTGTATACATCATAATCAAACAAAGAACATAGATGCACTCTTGCTTTTGGATAGTGAAACTAGCTTGCATTTGAAGTAGTGGAATTGCATGTTTTTTGGCATTTTGGGACATTGTGCATCTGGAATGATGAATGTTTTCTCCTTCTCATAGAATAGATTTCATCGAAACGAAAATATTTCATATTCATCTATTTTCATAACTTTCGAGTCAGTCAAAACACCATATTTTCCCCACTATTTTCCTTTTGAGTAACAACAGCCTTAAAAATCAAGTGCTAAACTAAAAATTGATTAGACATTTTTACATTTTCTGGTAGAAAATCTACATTAGATTAGTTGTAGGGCTTTGGAATAGGTGTGAAAGATAACTTTCCAAAGCTGCAAACAAACATAGGATCTTGTGTTAGGGAGAAATGAAATCCAATTGCTACATTTTGTCTTGGGAAGCCCTTCTCACACAAGGGTCAAACCTGAGGTCCCATTAAGACTGGCAGAGTTACTCACCCTGCTTTTTTGGTCTTGGTGTAGATATTATGTGTATTATGGAGGTCACTTGAAGGTATACCCACAATGATGAGTGGAAGCCTTTCAAGTTGATTTCGGGCTAGATACCCTGCCCTTGCGCGTGGATCGGACTGTCGATTGTTTCCCCAAGCATCACTGTTGTAGTTGGTAACCTTAGTGGCTTATCTCTTTAGGGTATTTACACAAGGTGAATGTGGAGGGGAAAGTCTTCACAGTACCTAGAATCGACATTGGCCAGACTCACTCGAGATCCTTGGAGGGTATACCTGTGTTTATGTGTGGAAAATTGCACCAAGGTGTAAGTCTGTTAAGCAGGTCATCAACGTAACTTTTCCACCCGCTCTATCTCAGCCCCTTCTTACTTTGTTCCTGCGACGTTAGATTTAATCACCAACTAGTGTGCTCATTGTGAGAAGGTTTTGTTTTTGCTTGCTTTCTTACTAGATTTTTAGCGTATGTTGTTTGTTCTCCCTAGCAGAATCTAGAGTGAATCTTTATTTTTATGGCGTCAGTTCCCAGAATTACCAATGAAGGAACCCCTTTTCTAGGGGAACCCTTTGTTTTTCCTTCTTACGGAAACGTTGGTCCTCCTTACATTGCTACTTTGAACCTTCCAGGTCTCACAATTGGGTTACCAGTATGGTTGTTTTCCACTCCAATGATCTCGAATGCAGGTGCTTCATATGTAAGCACACCAACCACACATCAACCTCATGTCAACCTTTCTCCTTCTTCACCCATTAGGTATCCTTTAATTTCTTCTTCTTCACCTAGTGAAAGCTCTCAAGCGAGTAGCCAGATTGATAAGAAGATAAAACAGAAAGAGAAGAAGAAGAACCAAAAAAGGATCAAGCCTCCAACTACATCAGATGTTGGATCCAAGAAACCAGATATTATTAATCATGTTGAGAGTGTTGGTGAGGTCGATAAGACTACAACAAAGAATTGGAAACCCAGATTCCCTTGCAGTCTTTGTAAGGGTGACCATTTTCTGAGGGATTTCCATGATATTCCCAAGGTCTTAGAAATATGTTCCTCCATGCCATCTTCTTCTGTTGGATATGCTGGTGACACCCCGTCAACTAGTGACATTAAGGTTCGTAAGAAGAAGACAATTGTCAAATTTCCTTCCATTTTATGCGAAGGTGACCATTACTCTCACCTTTGTCCTCGTATGGACAAGGCATCTTCTCTTTTGCAGAAGATTCAAATTCCAACTGGTTATCGTAAGATTCCTCCCAACCCATCGTTAGTTGATGGAATGGTCAATCTGATTCCATCCCCGGTCAGTCTGGTTGATCAGGTGGTCAATTTAGTTTCATCCTCGGTTGAACCACTAACCAAAGTAGTTGATTCAGTTCTGTCATCGATCAACCCCACTTTTCATATGAAAAGTGAAACCCAAGTGACCGATCCAGTCCTATCATTGGTCAGTCCCACCCTTCATCTGGAGAGTGCCAACATGGTCAATCCCACTCCTCCTCTAATGAGTGACAAAGTGGTTTCTCTGGTCCCTTCATCGGTCAGTCCAGTTTATCATGTCGTCAATCTAGTCGCGTCCTTCATTGAACTAGTTGACAAAGTGGTCGATCTAGTTTCACCATCGATCAATCCCACTCCTCCATTGAAAAGTGCCAAAGTGGTATCTCCAGTTACTTCATCTGTCAATCTCACTCCTCCTCTGAAGCATGCCAAAGTGGTCGATCTTCTTTCGCCATCGGTCGATCCCACTCCTCCATTGAGGAGTCCCAAAGTGGTTAATCCAGTTAGATCATCAGTCAATTCCACTCCTTCTTTGAAGAGTGCCAAAATAGTCAATCTGGTTCCACCATCGATTGATCCTACTCTCCCTCTAGAGAGTAAACCCTATACTTCCCATGTTTTTCTCGTTGATACAGAATCTACCATACTAGGGGGAATTCCTTCTTCTCCTGTGAAAACCCCTCCAAGTAATGAGGCCATCCTTTTTTATTAGGGTGCGCTAACTGGACCTCGTCTTCCCTCTCACATTCCTTTCAATATTACATTACAGTTTTGTGGTCAGGATGTTCCTAATGCGATGATAGATTAAGGTTCGTTTGTTAGTATTTTGTCCTCTATTGCTTGGCAAGATTTGGGTTATCATCATCTTGTGCTGGTTACCCAGTCTTTGTTCTCTTTTAACAAAAGAACCAGTCACCCTTTAGGGATGCTTCCCTGGTTTCCTATAACTTTGGAAGGGAAAACTGTCTTTGTTGATGTTATGGTAGTCCAAGACCCCTTGGATTTTGATTTACTCCTTAGGCGAGATTATGTCTATACCATGAAAGCTATCATGTCAACCTTTTTTCATGTGATATCTTTCCCGCATGATGGAAGAATGGTGACTATTGATCAACTTTTGTTTGTTGGCCCTGACTTGACCATCAACCCAATGACCTCCCTAACCGGGTCTTATATGCATTCGGTATCACCCCTGCCACAGGTCAATTATGTGGCGTTATCTCCCATGCCTTCAGATGCCGATGAAGATGACTTAGATCTGGTAGTTGACATGGTGATCTCTTCAGTAGGGCTATTGGAACCTAATCTCCTTACCCCTAACACGACCCTCGACATGTGTTCCTTCCAGAGCATTGTTCTTCCATCTAGTGAAGATCTCTTGGAAGCCATGTCTAACTTTTGTTCCTTGACATGTATTCCTTCCAGTGCATTATCCCCTTGGAAGCCATGATCAAGAAGGTCACGAGAATATTTTCTCTTCTCTATGGAAAGCTCATTAAAAAATGAAACAGAGGTCATGCGCATAGTTTTTCCTCTCTGTAACAAGCTTGTTAAAAAATGAAACAAAAATATGGGGATTGAGCCCTGAGCCTTGAGCATAGTTCTTTTACTGTTTCAATCTCGTTAAAAAATGAAATAGTCACCTCTCTCATCAGGTTGAGTCTTTTTTTATATCTTGTAGATCTTGAGTCGAGTCTTTCATTAGGTATCATATTTGAAACTTCATTTCATCCACCTGTATCCTTTTTCTCATCTAATACAGAAATTGGTGACAACCTCAAAGTCAGTGAATGAATTGAAGCTTGGGGGCATGTCTCAATGATTATCATTCTGGAGTTAAGATGCTAGCTTTTCAAG
Organism: Picea glauca; assembly: GCA_000966675.3. Taxonomy (NCBI): domain Eukaryota; kingdom Viridiplantae; phylum Streptophyta; class Pinopsida; order Pinales; family Pinaceae; genus Picea; species Picea glauca. The sequence goes on along the minus strand of JZKD02S1286448.1, from coordinate 8,057 downwards.
CTGGGGGCAGAGTACCAAGCTTAGTTTTTGTTCTTTCTCGTGCTCGTAAAAACATGAGAATGTAATTGAGCAACCTTTTATCTATTTTTCAGGCTCGCATGGATACATGAAAAAGGAACCCCCTGGAGTCGTCTTTAAGCTCTTTTCAGACTCTCTAAACATGAAAAGATCGTCAAGTGATCTTGCTTCCTTTACCACTCGTTAAAAATTTTGAAAGCGCGTCTTTCGAGTGATAATTTATCTATTTTTTGGCCTCGCAAGACTAACATTAAGAAAAAGGACAACACTAGAGTCGTCTTTAAGTTCTTTTCAGACTCTCTAAACATGAAAAATCATCGAGTTTATCTTCTTTGGACTCGTTAAAACAATCATACATTGAAGGACCCATATGGGACCTAACCCTTACTTCTTCCAGTTCATTAAACAAAGGAATAGGGACTTATCGAAGGTGAGTTATATAGAGCATGGTTTACCCTCCTCGATCTCGTTAAATTAAAAATAGGTACTCATCTATCTGGATGGGGGGGAAATTGAAGGAAGCAAGCTAAGCAGTTTTTGGGAAAATTACAGGTCACTCTTACAATCGCCCTTGAAAATGAAACTTTGTCTTTGCATACATTTTAATCCACTGAACATATGCACTGAACCAATCCTCTGAGTTTATTTACTCCTTTGGGTCACCCAACAAAAGTCACAGTGTCCACTGCATCATTATGTTTTGGTCCATGTCAAGTTTCTTATGTCATGCCTCAGTGTTCAAGGGAAGTATCTTCCTCGAGAGTCAACCATCATAAATTTCATGTTTCAATACCCATGTCAATCCATGTTCTTTTGATCCACCAATTAAATCTCTATGTTAGTTTCATTTCATTGATGGGGGATACATCAAGTCCCTCCTTTGATGAGTCTATTTCTATCGACTTCATCACATTATCCAAGAACTAGACCTATAAACCAGTTAGTACCTTGGGACCTGCATGCCTCAATGGCAGGCCTCCTTCCGTCCAACAGTGGATTTACATCATTGACCTCTAATCGGATGATTCCATGAATGTTCGACTTCAGGTCATCCATTCACATTCATTGGAATGTACTAGATTACCTTGGGAATCATTGACATCAATGGTGATTTCCCTCGCGCTTGTTAACAGTTTACCTCATTGACCGATAATCAAGTGGTTTCTTCCATGTTTGACATCAGGACATCTATTCACATGGTTAGATTCATCACTCTGATATATACTTTTCTCAGGTTGTGACGGAGTTTCTTTTGAGCATTGACACATATACTGTCACATAGATCCACTTTGTATTGGTCGTGGCTATGTCTTTTCATCTCATAGATCCACTGTGTATTCTTCGTGGCTACGAACAGTTCAGGTCATAGGAGTATAGATCCACATTGTATCTTCAATGGCTATACCTTTTTGTCAATATAATTATGGATCCATGGTGTATTTTATGGAGGCCATACCTTGAAGTTCTTTATCACTCAAGCAGAGGTATGCCTACCTTGGGTTTGAAACATGTCATAACATTTGTTTGATGGTTATGTGCAGCTTCTACTAGGTTCTCCGAGTCCATACCCTTGCTTGAAAAATTCTACGAAGTACTTCAATCATATGTTTTTGTCTTCTAACTTCATACTTTGGGGGGCAATATGTTACACATCAAAATTACTCACTTCCATGATGACCTATTATTTTCATTACAAGTGTCGTAAGTGTCACATTTTTTGTCGCAAGTGTCGTAAACATCATATTACCATATTTCCTATGTTGTGTCTCTAATGAAATCATAAAAACACTTAAGACACCTTCAAATATTAGTTTAAGAAGGAGAAATCATCTGATGAGGAGTACAAAGCATTTTCCATGAAGGAAACCACTTAAAAATGATTTTTGGAAGGCAGTGCTCCCCTACCCACTGTCAGGGAGAGCCAGCGTTCCTTGGACTCCTTGGGGGGAGCGTTGCAACACTCTATGCACCCTTTTGTGAATCACTACCCTTTTTGAGCAAATATTGGGTTGTTGAGGAGAATCAGGGAAAAATCCCCCTTATCTTGGAAATCAGTTGGATTCGAATCTGAGGTCAAGGCTACATATTAGGGAGGATCCACATCTGATGGAGAAATATCCTCAACCTATCCCAAGGATATCTAAGGTGGTTGGGTCTCTACAAGCTTATATAAGGAGGCCTTCTCATGGTGAAATATGAGAGAGAAATTGAGAAGCACCTAACTTATGATCTTGTAAGGAGGGATGGAGACATTGTGAAGCATCAAACTTCTGATCTCATAAGGGAGATATCAATAAAGCATCAGAATTATGTGTGTGGATAATAAGAGCAAGGGTCTGGACAAAGAGAGCTTGTTGAAGTTGTTGCACCTACATCCATGGATGTAAGCATCACTTTGTTTTCATTAATATAAATCTATGCTTGGCCTATTTCCTTTAAAGTTTGTGTACGTTTCATGAACTTGTTTCTTTCATAGATCCATTATGAAGCTAATCATAGTAGAGTAGGAATTATCAGTGTTGTTGCTCATTGTATTACAGGACCTTCTGAAGAACTTGGAGATCAAGATCAGCCTGGATCAAGCAAGGAAAAACATCGATAAAAAGGTATTTACTCTTCTTCCTCTTCTTCTTTGATAGTTTAGGTTCATGAAAAGGAAAGTCAGTGTCCACAATAGCACTTTTTTATCTTGGTCATAGGGGTCTAGTATCTAAGAGGAAATCCACTTGTCCGCAAGGGGATTATCTTGTAACACCCCTACAACTTCACTTCTCCATCTCAAAGATATCTCAAACCATACTCCATTATGATGCAGGAGCATCACCAAAAAATCACAATCAAAGGACAGTTGGGCACATTAGCGTGTATTTTGAAATTTTTTGAATTCCAAAGTTGGCGTATTAATGTAATATCTAAAAAAGATTTTGATTTATGAGCATCTTTAATGATCGTAGGTTGATCCATCGCATAATATTGATGGGGGAATGTATTTTCCTTTAATGTGAAGGATTGCAGTACAGATCTAGAGCTATCGCTCTTATGTGTCTGACTCAAATATTTATTGTAATAAATGTTAAGTAGTTGAAAGATTTTATTTTGATAGGATAGCATAGAGTAGTTGGAGGGAAAGGATTGAAGAGAACCTCTTGTATAAAGCTTTGTATTGTTTCCCAGTAGAGGTTGTTGTTGGAAGGCTATTGAACCTATTGTATAGGTTTTCATTGTAGCAGAGGGTTGAGAGATACCGAGGAGCAGTGTATGAATATATGTAATTTTTCAGTTGAATGAATATAACAGAGGGGTATTGTCCCAAATGTGTGGTGTTGATGCATCTATCTGAATGAGAGAATGGTAGACTTTTTGCTTATTTTCAATTCTTGTGTATTTCTTATTCTTGTATCTATACATTCATTTACATGGCTAGATGTATGAATCTGTAATATTTTAAAATAAGTTTCAATTGTTTCTCTTTTATGAGTGAATGCAAGGAGTGCATAGTGTTCGCAAGGATTGTGTTGACAAAGTCTATTTCGACTCGTAAGATTAGGAGAGGTAGAGTGAACTTATGTATGCAAGGAGTGCATAGACATCCATAAGGAGTACGTGACAGAGTCTCAAACTCGAAATTGTAGGAGGAGTAGCGTGAATTTAGTCGCAAAGAAGCAGTTGGAGAATAGTCGCAAAGGGTGTGAAATCATCCACAGAAGAAGTTGAGTGTGGGAGAGAACCTGTTGCAAGGAGTGGTCAGGTCAATATTTCTACTAAGTGTCAAAGAAAGAGTTATGAGGGAAAAAAAAGGTTAAGGGAGACAATCTCAGGAGGGAGGGTAGTGAGAATTCCTCAAGGAGCAGAATCCTTGAGGTTTTCACCAAAATCCATGAACGAGATCCATTCTAGAGGGAGGTGAATAATTCTAGACCATCAAATCCGGAATAACTATGTGGAGGTTGGTCGTAAGGTGTTGTGGTACTTCATGGTTTAGAATTCCTAAGGGTTGTGCATAAGGCAAGAAATAGTTTTGCAAAGTCGCGAAACCCGAATTATAGTGGAGTCATCAATATCCAAGGAGACACGCGGTATAAATCCAAAAATTATGAGAAGAGTGCTTTGAGAAGAGATGAAGGTAGATCTCGTAATATTTCTGAAGCCCAAATTCGCAAAGGGTTGGCCCATGGTCATAGCCCATGGTCACCTAAGAGGAAGGTTTAGCGTGGAGTTAGTACTCATAGATTTGAGTGTTTCTAGGAGTGTCAAAGAGCAAAGGAATGGGTAGTCTGACCCTGTGGGTAACACAAAAGGGACCTGTGTGTTGAGAATTCAGGGTCTGTTGAAGGCCCAAAGAGTTAATCCGACTCAGAATTTTGAAGATCCAAGACTGTGAGGTCGCGTAGTCCCAAGGAGGGAAGGGGATCTATGCCAGAGTGGTATCAGAGCAGTTACAGAACTGACTTCTCAAGATAAAAGAGACAGAGAAGTAGGTTGATATCGATGGTGGGTATCAGATACATCAGTACAATGCCTCCTAGAAGACACGTAGAGCCGCCCTTAGTAAGTAGAGATATGTAAAGGGATATGAGAGAATTGTGTGCAAGGTTGGATACCATGGAAACAACACAAAGGAGAGAACCTAATGTTGGAGATGTCAACGATGTAGAAAATGAAGAAGTGGAAGTCGAAGAAGCTGTAGTGGAGAATGCTACAGAAGAACACTTGTTGAAAGCAGTTGTCAAGTTGGGAGCTAGAGAGAAGATTGACGTCCCAATGTATGAAGGTAATTTATACACTGAATCATTTCTTGATTGGATATGAGAAATCGACAAGTATTTCGACTATGAAGATGTCAAGGAGGAGAAAAAGTTGATACATGTCGTCAATAGGTTGAAGGGACATGAAACACTGTGGTGGGATGAACTTCAGACCGATAGGAGGAGAAAAGGTAAACATAAGATTAAGATTTGGGATAGAATGGTATCCAAGCTAAAGGTGAAATTCATACCCAAATATTACCAGATAAATCTATTCATGAGGATGCAGAACCTGAGACAGAAAGGGATGACTGTGAATGAGTACACAGAGGAGTTCTACAGATTGAACATCTGAGTTGGACAGAGAGAGAGATGAAGAGAAAGTTTCCAAGTACATCAATGGCCTGATATATGATATCCAGGATGAAAGAAGCATGGAGACAGTTAGAACAATAGAGGATGTGTATCATATTGCACCGAAATCACAAGAGATGTTGGCCAGGAAGAAGAGTCAACAAAACAGAGGAATAAGCTTAAAGAGAGGCAAAGGAGTTTCCCGTGACAAGGAACAGAAGCCCAAAGGTGAGGTGGAGAAACCACAAAGTCACTCTGAGAGAGGAGTAAGTTCCCGAGGAATTCAGAGTGGTGGTAGAAACTCTTTTCACAGAGGAAGAGGAAGAAGCAGAGGAGGAGAAGTAAGATGTTATGCCTATGGAAAAACAAGGCACATGTATTGGGATTGTCCCGAGAGGAATAAAGAAGGAGGTGAAGCTCACATTTTGGAAGTGTAGAAGCAGGATGTAGAGGAAGAAGGCAGAGAGGATGGGAGATCTTTGATGATGAAGAAATTTCTCTTGAAGCCAAAGACAGAAATTGAAAAGTCAGTGCAGAGGAACAGTTTGTTCAGGACAACTTGCAAAATGAAGGATAGAGTTTGCAAGGTGATAATTGACAGTTGGAGCACTGACAACTTAGTATCCATAAAGATGGTGGAGAAGTTAGAGATGGAGATGAATGTACATCCAACATCGTATAAAGTCTCAGGGTTGTAGAAAGGTCATCAGGTAATAGCCACTAAACAATGCTTGGTTGAATTTAAGATTGGAGGATATAGAGATGAAATTCTATGTGATGTTATTCCCATGGATGTATGTAATGTTTTGTTGGGAAGACCACGGCAGTATGATAGGAATGTCATTCACAACGGGAGAAGAAATAACTACACCTTAGAGAAGAATGGTAGGACACAGATGTTACTGCCAATTGAGGAGAAGAAAGTGAAGTATGAATCTAGCATGAACATACTTCTCATGAGTGGGAAGGAACTCCTAAATGAAGTAAAGAATGAACAGAAGATGCAGTTTGTTGTAGTGAGGAATCCAAGGGTTATCCTTATGAGCACTTCAATGGAATATTTTCTTGAGGAAATACAAGAACTATTAGAAACTTTTGCTGACATAGTAGTGGATGAGTTTCCAAGATCGTTGCCACCTATCAAAAGTATCAACCATCACATTGATTTGATAGCAGGATAAATCATGTCGAATAAAGCCACATACAAATTGACACCTCAAGAGAATGAGGAGGTGAAAATACAGGTTCAAGATCTGTTAGACAAAGGATTGGTTGGAGAAAGCTTGAGTCCATGTGCAATACCAACTGTATTGAGTCCGAAGAAGGATGGAGGATGGAGAATGTGTATAGACTCAAGAGGCATAAACAAGATCACCATCAGATACAGATTTCCATTGCCAAGGATGTATGACTTGATAGACTGTTTGAGTGGAGTGAACTATTTTTCAAAGATAGATTTGAAAAGTGGACATCACCAGATAAGAATGAGAGAAGGGGATGAGTGGAAAACAACATTCAAGACAAACGAGGGGTTGTATGAATGGCTTGTTATGTCGTTTGGCTTAAAAAATTCCCCAAGTACTTTTATGAGGTTGATGAATGAAGTATTGAAATATTTTATTGGCAAGTTCATGATTGTATATCTGGATGATATATTGGTCTTTAGCAAGACTAAAGAGGAGCATTTGAGACATTTGACATTGGTGATGAGGAGGCTGCAGTAAGAGAAGTTGTTAATTAATTTGAAAATGTCCTCTTTCATGATGAAAAAACTCATATATTTGGGTTTTGTGATTTATTCAAATGAATTGAAGATGGATCACAAAAAGGTGAAAGAAATCAGAGAGTGGTCATCACCAAAGAGCATATTTGAGGTGAGAAGCTACAATGGATTAACAAGTTTTTATTGGAAGTTCATCATAAAGTTTAGTGGAATTAGTGCTCAATTGAAGGATACAGTGAAGAAAAGACACAAGTATTTCAAATGGATAGAAGAGGCTGAGAAGAGCTTAAATATATTGAAGGAGAATATAATGGAACAACCGATTATGGTATTACCGAATTTTGGAAAGACATTCCAGTTGAGATGTGATGCGAGTGGAATTGCAATTGAAGTGGTCTTGAGCCAAGATAATAGACCTGTTTCATATTTCAGGGAGAAGTTGAACGAAGCTAAGAAGAATTACTCCACATATGATAAGGAATTATATGCCATAATTTAAGCCTTGAAGAAATGGAGGCACTATCTCATACCGAAGGAGTTTGTTTTGTATAACGATAATCTAGCTTTGCAATTCATAACCAAACAAGAGAAGTTAAACCAAAGACATGCTAAGTTGATAGATTTTATGCAAAATTTCACTTTTTTCATTAAACATATTTTTGGAAATGCTAACAAGGTTGTTGATGCATTGAGCATGAGAAGTTTGATTCTGCAGGAATTTCAGGTCACGACCTTAGGGTTTGATCACCTTAAGGGAATGTATCACAGTGATCCAGATTTCAGGGAGGCATATGAAGCATGTGAAAATACTGTACTCAAAGAAAAAATCCAGTCGGATGAATATCTGATTCGGGATGGGTTGATGCTCAAGGGATGTCAGTTGTGAATACCAAGGTGTTCGATGAGGGAGAATTTGCTGAAGGAAAATCATAGTGGAGGTCTAGCCAGACACTTCGGCCATGGAAAAATGTTTTCTCAATTGAACGGTTCATATTATTGGCCAGGTATGAGAGCAGAGGTGAAGAGGTTTGTGAACAAGTGTAATATTTTTCAGTATGCAAAGGGAAAGAAGCAGGAAACTGGGTTGTATCAACCATTGCCTATTCCATAGAGGCCTTAAGATACAATAAGCATGGATTTCGTGTTGGGATTGTCGATAACACAAAGGGGAAGTGATTCCATATTTTTGGTAGTCGACAGATTTTCGAATATGGAAC
>JZKD02S1286437.1:0-12047 GCA_000966675.3 Picea glauca | reverse complement strand
ATATTCATTTAGGAAATGTAGCGTAGAGGCCATAGATACATTTATTGATGGGAAAAAAACAATATGATGAGAATTCATGTGTGGGTTTATTGGTTAATTGACAATCTTATAAGCATAGAAATGTATCTTGTGCATTGATAGATTGAAGTTTGTAACATTGTGATGAAAAATTGAAGACATAAAATGAAATGGTGGTTCATGGGTTTATGAGCCAAGGTGAATGGTACAATAAATTGTATAAATAAAATGAACAAGTAATTGGTTCATGTAATTGGAGACCTTGGAATTATGAAATCCATAAAGAAAAAATGAGGTCTTGAAGAAGTTTCCACGGGGTCTGATAGAGCATAGGTAGAACAACTTTTGATTCATGCCTCTGAAATGATGTAGGAATACCAAAAAAACAATGATGATATTGTTGTTGGACACACCGACGACACTGAGAGGGGGGGGGGGGTGAATCAGTGTAGGGCTCTCGTTTTAACTTCCCTTCACAAAACTCCTTAGTTAGCAATCACCATTTACTCATCAATGATTACTGTCATTTAAAACCAGTTGTATGAGAACATATATCAACAACAGATAACAAAAAAATATATCATCAATAATCCATCACCACAAAGGATACAAAGATAACAAGATGCATATACAATTTTATTTTTATTATGGACTAAAATACTTGGGTTTATCAACAAAAATTGAATAGAGTTACAACTCCACAAGAGCACCAACTCTGCAATGCAATACTTAGATTACAAAACTCAACACCAACTGAGTAGAGGATTCAATCCTCAATAGATACCAATATTTGAACATGTGTGTGACCTTTTAGTAGTGCATAATGCATATGTACATGCCTTACTAGTAGTACAACTCGCGTATGTACGCGACCTATCTATATTGCAACCTACATATCTCCTCTGAATAAATAGGCTTTTCTCTCCTTGAAAAACTCAGATCCTCTGCATCCTTCAGTCACATCTACTTCTTCCTTTCACTATCCAATCTATACCATAACCAATCACAACACATCTATGCTCTCCAACAACTCACTCATTCTCCTCAACCATACAATATGAATGTTACTCAATCATAAGTAACCACATCAGTACTGAATCATAAGAGTTTTTCTCCCTCTATCAATCAACCAACATAACCATGTCACAATAGACATACCAATAATGCATTAAGCATTCACCATACAATAAGCAAGAGTATCCATCAAGACAACTATGTAACCATATGAGAATTTCTATGGCAGATCTGAGCCCATAAAATGCATATCTGGAACTTACTTCAGACTTTAAGAACCTGGAATAAACTCACACTCAGGTCTTCATGACTTCCTCCAACTGTACGCGCTCTATTCTCCTTCAACCTGCATGTGTATGCACTCTGACACACTGCAGCCCACGTATGTATTCTCTCTGGCCCACTTCTCCTCGTGTACTCCTTCAGAAACTAGGGTTTCTAAAATTCCAAAACTTTCATCATCAAGATCTTAGACTTACGAAAAGTTTGATGCATCCATGATATCCTCCAGTCAATATCTCTCTTATAATAGATATTCAATATATGCTCAAGAGATATTCTTACAAGATACCCTTTCTTCTTATTTATACTCTCCAAGTAGGTTCCTTAGAAACATATTCTAAGCCACTTTGTCCACATATCCATTTTTTCCACATAGCCACCTATGTCCAAATTTGTCTAATTTGTCACTTGTCCATGTATCCAATATTCACTTGACCACTTAACCCACTTTCATCATTTTAGGGTTAACCCTGTTATAACCACTTTCCATAATTAGAAAGTTTTCCATTTATTTTTTTATTTAAACAATCCTCTTTGAATTTATCACTTCACCTTATTATTTAAATAATATCTTGTTTGCAAGAACTTTGACTTATTTGACCTTTTGGGGCTTCTAGCCATCATATAAGGGACCTATAACTTCGTAAGGCCATAAATCTCAAACCGTGAGGAGTTATGTGATGTTCCACATACCACCGGAAATGGCATGACAAGAACTATCCATTTAGGATAGTTTTACTGACAAATTCATTAATATTGATATCATTATTCCACAATTAAGAATGGTTTCTCTAACCATACTTTTAGGATAACTCAACCGCAAAGCATATTCCCATGAGGAATTTCACCATAAGGGGACCACTTTAGAGTCCATCCATTTGTACTTCCTATCAACCATGACAAGACAATAATGAGACATCTTTACATCAATCCAACTTGGAATAACCCATGGAAATACATCATTATGACATTGTCCATTTTTCATCGATTCCATGCATGATCACATGATCCAACGATCAATACATGAATGCATCAAACCATCAATGACAACACATAGATCCATATTCATCTATGCATAATATGACAACACATTGATCAATCCTTTGACATCAACATCAATCCGTTTATATCAATCCTTTGACATCAACATCAATCCTTTGACATCAATGACAACATGATCAAACAATTGAAATATACTTATTTCTAATGTCGTTCTGACAACACTAATGTTTGTAAGAATTTAAAACCAAATCTAGTAGTGATTGTTGGTTCTAATTACAATTAACTAGATGTTTTTAAATAAGTGTGTGAGATTTCTATGTCTCCAAAATAATGTTTACAATGGAGGTACTAATGTGAGTGCTCATGTGGTGAACAATGTGGTTTTCAAATATGTTTCAAGTGGTGAAAAAATATGGTTTTGGGGAAAAGTTTATTTATGCAAGATAAAACAAAAATATTCTAAGACATGAAAAAAAAATCAAAATCAATCCATAAGGGTTGAAAGTGCCTTACAAATGTCTAAAATCACAATGATAAAATCCACCAAGTATGTCAAGTGAAGGAATGAATGAGAAATTGTAGTAATCTACACCCAAGATGATGAAATACAAGGGATCTCTCACTATTTTTCCCATGTGCTCTTGGAATCCCATGAGTATGCCACATGGTGATAAAAACATGATAAACCTATGGATACCCACTAGGATACCTCTTTGCAATTCATGGAAAAAGGGTTACCACCCTCCCAGGCCAAGGAACATGTGGATTTGAATGAGTTGGGTGAATCATGAAGATATATCACTCCAACCTAAGCTTTAACATCAACTTAGATGGACCACCCCTTGTTTTCGTATTTTTTAATTACATTTATGATTTGCGATTTGAGCTCATATAATAGTTCTTTCATGTTTTCATAATTAGGATAGAAATAAAAAGGGGTATTAAAAATGCCATGAATAAAATGGATACCTGGGATATCTTGTAGAAATAGGGGGTTTTTAAATGTATGTATGTGTTAGCACTCTGTAATTTTCCCAAGGTTGAGGAGGCAATCACTGAGGTAACATAAAACCACTTGGATTCCTGGCTCTATCCCTATAAGACTCAGAGAGGGCTCTCTCTATATGATAAATCTTTATTTGAAGAGGATCTTAGGCTAGTTATGAAGTATAAGGTTTGTTTTTAAGAATTGGGTAGGGGAAGATAACAGGAACCATTGGGAAATGGAGTCACAAGATGAGTTTCAATCAAAGACAAGTTCTACAGATATCCTTATAGGGAAAGGTAGGCACTGTTGTTGGATTATTTGAGTTTGATTTTGGATTTGGAGGAGAAGATGAGAGGACCAGGAAATAACAGGGCAATCAAGAATCCTGAAATTAACCATTGAGCAGAAAACCTTGATAATTATGTCAAAGCGAGAAACAGAGTGTATGTCTCAACAAATTCTGTTCTTTGAACCTCTTTTAATAATTTATAATAAGAATAAATTAATAAATACAATGGAAACAAATGTTAATGAATAAGATAAACATCACCACCAAGATTGACACATGAATCATGTAACCGTTGTGACTATATTATTGGATTGATGAATACAAAAGGCTTTGTGAGCTATGATAAAAAATTAAATCATGGTCCGCAACTCATCAACCCAAAATATTCAAATTCAAAATTATTTATACAAGTTATTTCCAAAGATCTGGTCATTAATGACCATGATATTACTTATGAAAAATCTAAACTGGAGATATCTTTAACCACAACTTGGGGATGTTTCTGAAAGATTTGTGTCTGGATATCTAGATATGATTGGGTGCATGTTGATTCTCTGTTTATAGGTATCTCTTGTCATCTGACATCTAGAGTGATGTTGAAACTGTGCCTACGAACTCTTCTACCTGTAAGTTCACTGCTTCCCAAAATTATGAAAAAATAGGGTCAACGAAAGTGTCCTTTTCTCCCTCCACGGGATGTATGTATAAAAATAGGGGGAGGTTTTTATATATGATATTGTACTGATAAAAAACCTCTTTATGTGTTTCCAAATTCCTCTCCAGCTCATCGAAACAGCCCATGCAAAATCATGACTGAAACAGGAAAAAATGGAAGCCTGAAAAATAGGACTCAAAGAGGGATTTGATTCTCCCAACTAATGACACCTGTGTAAATTATGGGAGAGGTTGTTGTTATTTAGCCCATGTTGAACAAAAAATTTTCTCTAATTTTGAAAATTCATTCTTTTTTTCTCGGAATCACTCTCAGAAGGCAACTGATAAAATTGGTGAAAAAGCGGTTTTTTAATTTGGGAGGGGGCGGTTTTACAGAGGGGAAAGTGGTTTTCGGACCCCCCTAGAGTGTTAAGTGGTAATGGGAGGGGGGGGGTCCGAGTTCACCATGAGGTGACACCTGTCCTGGAAAAACCACTTACTCGTACCCCTTTTGGTTGAGTGACTTAGGGGGGTTTCCGAGTTATGAGGAAAAGTATGTGGGTGTAAACTTTAGGATATAGTGTTTTAATTTATTTTTTAATTAATTTGGTTTTGTTTTTATTGTTTTATTTTTTTATTGCTTTGTTTATCTTTTATTTTGTTTTATTTTACTTATATTTTATTTTAATTATTTGTTATGTGTTTTGTTTTTATTTGTTTTTTAATTTTCATTTTTTAATTTCATGTTATTATATTACGTGTATTGTTTTACATGTAGCTTCTTATTTTATTTTATTTTATTTGTTTTCATTTTAATTCTTTATTTCTTTGTGTTTATTTCTTGTTTATTGTTTTATTTTAATTTCTTAATTAATGTTTTAATTCTAAAACACTAACCTAATTACTAACTTAAACAAACTAACTTAATTACTAATTATTAATTAATTATTAGTTTACTTATTATTAACAAGACTAACCTAGTTTATTAATCTAACTACACTAATTTAATCAAATTAACATTATTATGCTAACTAGTGTTAAAAATGACACTAACCATTTATTACTAACCTAATGTTTTTTATCCTAAGCTTGTTTATGCAGGGATGAGTGATGGACGTGATGTAGCCAATGGGATAAATGGACAAGGGAGTGAGTGGCACAAAGGTGGATGAATGATGCATCAGGGTGATGAAGGATCGAGTGAAATAGATGGATGGGGAAATGGAATTAACCGAGCCCAACAAGCCCGATGTCTTCATCACAAGTGCAATGCCAAATAAGTAGTTGAAGAATCAAGTTACCTGTGATTATAGGACCCCAACATAGGCTCCACTTGGGGATGGTGGATATTTCAGGAGGTGACAAGAACCACTAAACTTTGAACATGCATACTAGTGCTTTATTCATTGGGCCATGGAGTCACTACAACTACAATCTTCAAATTGACTCAAATTAGACTGAACACTGAACTATATACTATCAACTGCAAACTCTACTTGAAACCATATAATGTTGAAAATGATGCTCAAATGACTGATCCTATTCAAAACTATTGCATATCCTAAACTGCTGATAATTTTTTATTCTATATTGATACAATAATGCCATTGCATCCAGTCAAGCAACTTCTCTAATAACTCTGCTCTTTCATTGTTTTTAACCAGTATCAGAAATTGAACTTGCATGGGCAACATAGACTGATTTCCAACCTAATCTTCACAACACAAGTCCCTGGTACTATGGACAATTACAGAAACTTTAGGTATCAATGGGAATTCTAAAAAGAATAGCTCCTGCATATAGACAACAATAGGATCCTAATAGAAATGACCTATCTCCTGATGTTCAAATTTAACCAACTCAACTTCATGAATTGATGTTTTATTTATGCTATTTATATCCTCATGCACTTCCTGACATGGATGAAACTCTTCTGATGAGCTTTGGAATGACACTTCTGCTAAACACAACAATGAAGATGAATGTTTGATCATATCCATATCATAACATATTTTGAAAACATTATGGGTAAATGAAAACTAACCTTGAAAACACAAACCATCCAACATATCATCTATGGGGTCATGACTCATGTATTGCTTTACATGGATGAAGCATTGGTTCTACTAAAACTTTATAATCTTTACTGTACTCATCATTGAAAGTGTGACCAAAACTCCCTTTCAAAATATGAAATGAATTGGATCATAATGGTATAGCATCAAAATGGATAAATTCATCATCTGTCTCAGACTCTGTGATTTCATCTGAGATTTGACATTCAAGATGACTCGAGGGTCGCACCTCTAGATATAAAACAAGTTCTTTATCATCCATGATTTCCTCATCTGGTTGGTAAGAGATTCCTCCATTCCTACTATGGACAACTTTCTTATCATTTTCTCTTAGAAATGAGGAAAAATATAAGGGAAAGGATTTTGCACTTACTTGAAAAAATTATGCACTATCCTCCTTGCTGTCATGATTAATATGCAACTGCTGATTTTCATCATTGAGATGTAACTGAACTTCTTCCTGCCAACCGTGTGATATTGATTGTTTTGAATAGTTAGCATCAATTTCAATTATATCCTCATCATACTTGGGTGAATTTTCTATTTAAGGAATGTCATCAAACATACTCCTTAAATCAGTTAATTGCTCCTCTACAGGCTAATTTTGAGATTCATCTTTGACCATATTATGAATCGAGTACATGAAATAATCCTCTTTTGTTTTAGGATGCCGAGGATGAGCTGAAAATTGTTTGATATCAGTGAGCTTTTTCTTTTCTAGAACTAATGAAACATGTGGTATTTGAACAACAAGTTCGTCTTTTCTACTAATCTTTTGCATCATCTCTTTTACAATGTTTTCCAGAACATCTAGTTTCACTTATGTTCTATCTTTCTCTTATGCCCTTAGCTTAGACTTTTTGTTCATAAAATTATCTTCCACATCCACTGCATTGTTTTTCATTTTTTCAAGGGTTGCAGTGTCCCTTTCTCTCAATTAGAACGCCATCTATGGCTCAAAGGCATCTGTGTAATGGAAGTGAGTTGATCCTAGGGGTGGCCTTATATCAGTAGGTATTGAATGGTACACCTTATTGAACCTTGTTGAAAACTGATTTACTATCCCTGCTAGATGTCTTTTAAAATGGTCATACTCTTCTAGGATGAGAAAGACATTTCCCATGATCGCCCATCGATCTAGGAAAACTTGCATGAATTGATGGAAATTGCTAATTCTTGCAACTAGAAGTTTCTTAAACCGATTCTTAGATTTACATTGCAATGATAAGGAAAACATCTTGATACAGACGTCATATTCTTCCAAATCAAATAGATCAAGAAAATCCTCAAGACTTTGAATGTGCTTTTCAGCAGTGATCTTCACATTTTCTCCATCAAACCTGGGCAGATTATTGTTATAATTTGTAGGGAGGTCATGGAGGATAGGAGGAAAAAATGGAGGTTTGTATCGGTCTGGGATTTTTGTAGGTATAGGAGGTAAATAAGGAGCCTTATAATTGTCTAGAGATTTAGCAAGAGTAGGAGATAAATAATGAGGCCCATGTCTCATTGGGATTTCTACATGTGTATTTTGGATGTGTACAAGTGTATGAGTATGTACATGATCCACAACTTGGGGCTTAGTCTCTTTAGGATCATTAATTTTCAAATGATCAATGAAATATTCAAAAATGTACTCATGACCAGGATCAGAATAAGATAGAACATAATTACAGATAAAACCAAAAATATCTTGAATACAATTTGAGCTTGAATACCCGATCCTTGCAGATTGCTTGGTCATATTTCAAGTTCTTCCTCTAGTGGAGTCTTCAAATTGGAACTGATCTAGAGATGATTGTAGTCGCCAGGTGAATGATTCAATCTTTCTTGTGTCTGATCATTGTCCACCATCAGTAATCAGATATGGAACTTGATATTCTTTTCTGAGGAACACTCTCCATTATGGTCACCACTATGTTAGCACTATGTAATTTTTCGAAGGCTGAGGAGGCAATCACTGAAGTAACATAAAAGCACTTGGAGTCTTGGATATAGCCTTCTAAGAATTAGAGAGGGCTCTCTCTGTCTGATAAAGATTTATTTGAATGGGATCGTACGCTAGTTATGAAGTATATGGTTTGTTTTTAAGAATTGGATAGGGGCAGAGAAGAGGAACCATTGGGAAATGGAGTCACAAGTTGAGTTTCAATAAAATACAAGTTCTACAGACAACCTTACATGGAAAGGTAGGAAATCTTGCTTTATTCTTTGATTTTGATTTTGGATTTGGAGGAGAAGATGAGAGGACCAGGAAATAACATGGCAATCAACAATCCTGAAATTAACCATTGAGCAGAAAACATTGATAATTATGTCAAATCCAGAAATAGAGTGTATGTATCAACAAATTATGTTCTTTCAACCTCTTTGCATAATTCATAATATGAATAACTTAAGAAATACAATGGAAACAAATGACAGTGAATAAGAAAAACATCACCACCAAGATTGACACATGAATCTTGTAACTATTGTGACTGTATTATTGGATTGATGAATACAAAAGGCTCTGTGAGCTCTGATACAAAATCAAATCATGGTACCAAACTGATCAATCCACAATACTTTGAATTCAGAAGTATTTATACAAGTTATTTCCAAATATCTAGTCATTAATGACTGTGATATTACTCCAGAAAAATCTAAACTAACGGTCTCTTTGACCACAACTTGTGGATGTTTCTGAAAAATTCATGCCCGATTATCTGGAGATGATTGGGTGCATGTTTATTCTCTATTGATAGGTTTCTCTTATCATATGACATTTGGAGTGATGTTGAAACTGTTCCTGCGAACTCTGCCACCTGTAAGTTCACTACTTCCCAAAATTATGAAAAAATAGGGTCAACGGAGGTGTCATTTTCTCAATCCACGAGATGTATGTATAACAATGAGGGGAAATTTTTTAGACGATCCTGTGATGAACAAAAACCTCTTTCATTTTTTCCAAATTCATCTCCAGCTCATTAAAACAACTCCCGCAAAATCATGATTGAAACATGAAAAAATGGAAGCCTGAAAAATAGGGCTCAAAGATGGATTCAATTCTCCCAACTGTTGACACATGTATAAATTATGGGAGAGTTTTTTGTTCTTCAGCCCATTCTAAACAAAAACCTCTCTCTTATTTTGAAAATTCATTTCCTTTTTCTCAGAATAACTCGCGGAAGTCGACTGGTAAAACTGGTGAAAAAACAGTTTTTCTAATTTGGAGTGTCGGTTTTGCAGAGGGGAAAGTAGTTTTTGGACCCCCCCTGAAGTGGTAAGTGATAATGGGAGGGGGGTACGAGTTCACCATGAGGTGACACCTGTCTCTGGAAAAACCACTTACTCGAACCCCCTTTTGGTTGAGTGACATAAGGGGGGGGTCTGAGTTATGAGGAAAAGTGTGTGGACATAAACTTTAAGATATAATGTTTCAATTTATTTTTTAATTAATTTATTTTTGTTTTTATTTAATTTTTTTACACCGATAGGTGTCCCCCTTATTGGAATCAGTGGATTAATCAACCTTTTAATCATAAATTTCAATCTTAGGGTTGGCAATTGAAGATGTTGGCATATTCTTCATCTTACTCTCTAATCAATGGATAATATTTTGATAAATTAACCTCCGCTAATTTATAAATACATACATCTATGTGATTACTTTTTCACATTTACTAAATAAGATTAAAAAAAATTACACGCAGTCATTTTTTTATCAGTGTGGATGTTTATGGCCGCGTGGATGTGAAGTGAAGCATTTCAACCTCCAACCTCCCCTCCGCGCGCTTTTGAAGTGTTGGCCATGATTTCCATGGAGAATATGAAACGATTGCCTCTATCCGAAAGAATTCATTAAGATGGCCACGATTTCTACCAGGGCAGATGATTGGAAATAAGTACATGTTACATTTCAGAACCTGCTATGGTACATATGGTTGTCGTTACATTTCAGAACCTGCGACGAGAGGAGTGGATATAAGTAGATTTTAAATTTGAATACGTGGCCTGCAGTTACACTCTAAAACCTCGAATGGTGAGGAGTATTTACATTTAAGTCATGTATGAAGTAATTAACTTGCATGATATCGCTCACCTATAGCATCTTCGCTGGAGTGTTCTTCTCTGTGTATGGTAAGGTTGCCCACTCCTCTATTCATTTTCATTTCTTTCGAAATACTTTGTTTCATTTTCATTTGTTTCAGTGAATAATTTACATTTGCATTTAAATTTGCATGCTATTACACATCAAGAAAGGAGAAAGGAGAGTGCTATTGCACATCAACAAAGGAGCGAGTGCGCATCAACACAATAGCGAGGAGGTTCACTACCAATTCTTGCTTGTTAATTATACTTTGAAATTTTTCGTTATAACCATTCTAAGAAGGCATCGGATGACAACTGCCATTTACATGGAGACATCGACTAATAATAGATTATGTATTAATATCAGATGTGTTGGGACACTTCAGAAACCAGAAGGGGCAGTTTAGTTGTTCTGTCGTGCAAACAGAGGAAGAGATAAGAGGCATTCTCAACTTATTTTGAGCTTCCCTCATTTCTTTTCCTGGCGAGATAGTTATGGAAGAGGATGAAATCTTCTATACAATGTATTTAAAAGAAGCCCTACAAAATATTCTGGTCTCCAGTCTTTCACAAGATGGGAGCCCTTAATATGACATCCACTAATTAACATCATATGTCATTATTTGTTGCAATCTGTGTTTTATAGTTTCAATTTTGTGGATTGCAGATAGAGTACGTTCTCGAATATGGTTGGCACACAAATCTGCCAAGACTGGAAGCAAGAATATACATCGACTTTTTTGGACAAGACACTATTTATGAGTAGCCTCATTATTTCTTCGTGTCACATCCAATTTTATTTCCTTATCTTAAAGATATCTTAAAATTTCAAAATTTTGATTTTGTTTAGTTGAATGCACAAATACTACTTTCATAGATCCATTTATGTTGACAGAAATTCAAAACCTTAATATAAGTTCTAGGCTGAAGATGGATGGATCTGAATATATGTTAATATATATGTGGGCCATATGACGTTGTTCATTTTTCAAGACAAGGACATATCAAATAATTCTATCTTTTAATAATTTAGTTTCCATGTAAAATTTTCAATTTTAAGTAACCTTTTATATCAAATCAAATAAGTTATGCATTTATTGATTACTGTCTCTAATATAGAATTGGAATATAGATGATAGTGAGATTGGCATGGTGAATGCAGGCGGACAACACACGTGGAGAAGAAGCTTATATATCGTGCTATATGAAAGACAACCCTGGATTGACATAGGAAGATTCTCTCAATTATATCAATGCTATGGTCGATCACTTAATCAAATAAATAAATTGGGAGTTACTGAGACCCCACAACAATGTTCCCATCTCTTGGAAGAAACCCTCTTTTGACATTTGCAAAGTTTTCCACTACGGTTACAAATACATAGATGGTTACAACTTTGCCAACATTGCAACAAAGAATTTGGTGACGAGAACCGTCCTTGAAACCATGATTTTGTAACCACACCTCAATTGTACAATATGTTCCTACTTAATTTAGGTTTCCGATTTTAGTGAAGAAAGGATAACGCTATAACAAAAATTGGATTAGGTTTATTTTAATATTTTAGGGTTTAGTAAGATTAGGGTTATATTGATTATTTGATTACATATATTATATTTACTAAAAAAATATAAATGTTAATTATTAATA
>JZKD02S1286426.1:0-12047 GCA_000966675.3 Picea glauca | reverse complement strand
ACCAATGAGAATTTTCCTAATTCAAGGAAAATATACAGTGGGGATATTAAAGAAGTTCAGTATGAAAAAATGCAAATCCATGTCTACACCGATAGTGATGGATTTGACTAAAAATAAATGACGATGATTTAGATGAGATTGATCCACATGTGTACTGACAACTGAATAGATTATTGATGTATCTGGTTAACACCAGACTTGATATATGCTATGCAGTGAATGTGCTTAGTCAATCTATGATTCAATTGAGATAGACTCACTGGATAATAGTAAAGCATGTACTGTGATATATACGAAGCACAATTGGATATGGCCTGAGATATGCCTCGGGTATGAACTTGAGTTTGCAGGGATATGCCAATACATATTGAGTAGGGAGTACAATGGAATGGAAGAGCACATCCGATTGTTGTTTTATTGTGAAGCTTGCCATGGTTTCCTGGTGCAGCAGGAAACAAAGCTATGTGGCCTTAAGTACCACATAAGAAGAGTATATATCATTGAGTGTGTGAAGTAGTGTGGCTTCATAAAATTCTCACATATTTACTTGATCATGAGATGGATTCTATGATTATAGTTAGAGTCATGTGAAGCTCTTTAAGAACCCTATGTTTCATGATAGATTGAAACACGTTGAGATAAAATTTAATTTTCAGAGACATGATGTAGAGAAAAGAATTACATGTGCAGTACCTTCCTACACATGAGCAGATTGCATACATCTTCACCAAACTAGCTTGGTGAATAATACCTCTCTTGTTGAGAGGGAGTGTTGATGACTACAACGAATACAATGTTCGAGTAATTCCATGTGAGACTTTTCTTGATGGAGATTTCCTCCCTAGTTGAGAGAGAGTGTTGATGATTACAACTAAGTGAGACATCCTCTAGGACACAGACCTAAGAGAGAGCCCCTGAGATGCGTGTGTGGTTCCTATCTGAGACAGAGCTAGAATGTAGTGATGGCCTCCTCCTTACAAAGAGTTGAGAAGAACTCCAAATGATTCTCCTATGTAATGTAGTGATAAAGGATATTTGTTGAGTTGGACATGCCTGTGGCTGAGCACAAGGTGAGCGTGTGAATTACCATGAGCTGGGTGCATCGCTATGAGACAGAGATGACGACAATGTATTAGCCTCTTCTGAGAAGATATTTGATATGATGAACTCCAGATGAATCTCATGTGTAATGAAATGGTGAACATGATCCTAGTGGCTGAGCACAGGTGAACATGATCCTAGTGGCTAAGCACTAGTGAGTGTGGTTCTCCTGTGAGATGCAGTGAAATAGAGTTATGGACATCCCTGTGGATGTGCCCCTAGTGATTGAGCACTAGTGGGTGTATGAGATACCTTTCTATATTGTTCAACAATCAGACTTACCTATAAACCTATTGATTATGTAAAGGGTACATGTCAGCCCCACCTTAATGTAAAATATAATTAATTTAAAAGATAATCAATATGGTAATTATTAATTATATTTTGAGTTATTGATGTCGTCCCTATTGTGCCAATCGACACATAATTTGATTTGAAAAGTCTTATATAAATAAAGGTGAATATCCATTGAGGAAACACACTTATCATTGTGTCATCTCATGATTTTAGAAGTTGTGATCTAAAATTATGAAAATTACAATACCCTCTTGTGTGCTAAGTTTGGTGATGGTGTGGGAGGTCTTTCTCTTGAGGAATATAGCAAAGGATTGGTTGGGTTTTCTTCCCTTGTTGATAAGGGTTTCCTAGGATACTTCTTGTGATCTTGTGCATGGTTAGTCTTCTTGTGATCTTGGTTTGCTAAAGTAGTTATGGTTCAAGTAATAGTTAAACATAAAATTTAAACAGGATACAAGAGACATAGCTCATTAAAAGCTTAACACTGTGCCCAGAGCATAGTCAGATGCATCAGTCTCAATATCGAATGGTTGTTACAGATTGGGAAAGGAGAGTATTGGACTTAAGCATAGGAGATGCTTCATATCATCAAATGATCATTGATGCTCCTTCCCCCACATGAACTTCACCCTACCACTGCCCTTGGTCACCTGGCTGAGGGCCCATGCAATATGGGAAAATCTCAACATGAACCGTCAATAGAAGTTGGCTAGTCCCAAGAATCTCTGAAGCTCGGTCAATGTGGTCGGGGTTGGCCAGTCATGGATGACTTGGATATTAGCTGGAACGACATGTACCCCATGCTCATCATTAATGTATCCCAAGTATTAGACCATGTTCATGACAAAAGAGCATTTTTCCAAGTTAGTATATAGCTTGTGCTGTCGTAGAGTGCTAAAAACCCACTGAATATGTCACATGTGCTTCTCTCATGTATTGTTGAAGATGAGGATGTCATCCAAATATACCACCACAAAGGAGTTGGTGAAGGGTCTCAATACATCATCCATCAACCTCATGAAAGTGGCTAGTGCATATGTTAAGACAAAGGGTATGACTAGCCATTCAAAGAGACCTTCTTTAGATTTGAAGGTTGTCTTCCATACATCAGTTGGTTCGATGGGAACCTGGTGGTAGATAGAATTTAGGTCAATATTATTGAAGAAATTTTCCCCTTTGAGTTGGTCAAGAAGGTCATCAATCCTGGGAATGGGGTATCAATTCTTGACTGTGATTTTGTTTAAGGCTCTGTAATCAATGCAAAGTCACCACATCCCGTCCTTCTTCTACACTAGTACAATCGGGCTTCCGCAAGGGGTGGAGCTGGGTTTAATGTTCCCCTTTTGAAGAATATGTTGGCTCTTGACCAAGTTTTGAGGAAGAATTGGTCATGTTTGACCATTTTTGGGACTTCGACAGGCTAGTCGAAGATGGAGCGCCCAAACGAAGCTGAGATCATGAGATCTCACCTATTTTGCAGGCTTTTTGGGATTTTAGGTTTTATGTAACAGGTATGGGATGTAGGTCCATGGGTTTACCCATGTTTAGGCCTTTTTTTAATGTATAAATAAGTATATAGGACTTAGAGCAAGGGTAGTCTAAGTTGGCTTCGTGCAAGTATATGTAAAGGTTGCTAAGTGCGAAGAACAATTATTGGCTTTTGTGCATACTATGTGTTGAGACTTGTAGAGCTAAGTGCAAGTGATTGTAAGAGGCTTTGTGCATAGTCTGTGTAAGGATTTGTCCTAATAAGGAGTTGGCTCTATACCTTGACCTGATTTTGGGAAGGAGGATCTAGCAGGCTGTGCACAAATGTCTTGTCCTCTGCAGAGTTGTGCTTTGTGGCTTTGTGCACAGGAGCTGAAGAATGTAGAAATATTGAATATTAATAAAGAAGAGAAGAAGAAGTTGGTGGACGTAGCCTCACACTGGGGTGAACCAAGTATATCCTATGTTTTGATGTGCTTTGTGCAATATTGCTCATGTTGTTTATGTGTTTATCTGTTTAGCACACTGATCTTGATGTATGATAGATAGATCTATGGATGATTAGTGATTTAAAATATTTGATTGTTAGATATGAGTAAATGTTGTGTGTTAGGTGATTGAAAGTACTTGATCTTGGTTACTACTGTGCTGATATGTAATTAGGATTTAATCTACGATGTGAATGCGACTTATGAACTAATGCATATTGATTGGCTAAGTTCTTTGTCAAGTTTTGTAATCATAGATCTGTTTCCAAGCTAGGTTGTAGACACCTGAGTCCTGCAAAACCCCCTACATCTACCTCGGGTGAGACTTCATCTGCTTCACAGGTGTTGCCAAAAGGGCCAATAGTTAGGGTTTTGTTGATGTGTTGTTGAAGCGTTGAACCCTGGTTTTTCCCCTGTGCCAACAAATGGTTCTATTGTTGAGATCTGAAACTGTGATTGTTGGGAACTAAAGAAAAGAGAAATTTATGTGCATAGATCTGTTGCTGTAGTGTACAGTATTCTACTTGAATTGCAAAGATGTGTGCTAAGAAAGGAACCAAATTTGAAGAAAAGAGGTAGTATATTAAAGCTTTGTGCTCTGATAAAGGTAAGATAAGTGGAAAATTTTTCTTCGAAAGTATGAATATAGGTATGTTGGATATATTTTGTCCTAGTCTGAAAACTAGGGCACAATTAGAAGAAAGATTTGATCCAAATAGATTTGGTAGAGATAGTGAAAGATATCTTATTCCTATGCATAGAATAAATTTTTGGACTAACAAGTGGATGCAGGAACGTAGAAATATTTTTTGCAGATTGTAGGTCCATCACTATGATCCCAGTGTGCAATACTGGAAAGGTTGGGGATCATTTAATGGAAAAAAAGGATTGAAATTGTGTTATAATTGCAGAAGATTGGGACATTTTGTTGAGGAATGCCCTGGTATAGTTCCTATTTGTATTTGTTCTAAAGCTATTGGCCATGAAGTTGAGGATTTCTCTAGGATGATTGCCAAAGTTGAAAATATGAACATGAGACTATAAAACTATGAAGAGGGTCAAGGGACTAAGGATATTTTAGAGAACCAGAAAGTCTCATAGACTATGTTATTATAGCTGAAAGAAACACTGAATGATCATAGAGACATCAGTTTACCAGAGTTCTTAAAAGAGAAACAATGCATAGAAAAAAGAATAGGAGACTTCGACATAGATTGTGTCTTGGATGAGGAAACACAGGTGAATATTACGCTAGAAAGCACTTGGGAAATTTTAGGAAAGCCTGTTATGATACCTTCATTGGGAAGGATAGGTTTTTTTAAAGGAAAGATGATAACCCTATGTGGAAGAGTTACTAATGTACCTATGAATGCTCATGGAACATTGACCAAAGAAGAATTTGAAGTCATTAAGTTTGTTGAGAATAGTGCCCCTTTCCCCCTTTTATTAGGAAAGACCTAGATTGAGAAAGATCATATCAAAAGGAAAGAAGAGGAGGAAGCTATAGAATAGAAAAAGAAATACTTAAGGGACTTCATTGCTAGAAACATATAGCAACTAATAGAAGAACAAGAGGATAAGTTGAAGCAACAGAGGGCTAGAAAATTATTTGTCGAAGTTGAAATAACACAAGAAGGCTTAAATAACTTGTCCATGTAGGAAAGAAATGCATCCACCCCAGAGATAGTAAGAGAAGATGTATTACCTTTGAACCCCTTGAAAGAACCCCAGCAGTGAAAAGTTACTATGCTAAGAGAAGATGAGAATAAGAATGGAAATAGGAATACAAAAACTCAAATCATAGGAAAGAAGGCAAGAAAGATCAGTACGAAGAAAGAAAAGTTAGAAAAACTTCAGGAATTTCTAGAGAAGACTTCATAGAAGGAAGTCTTGTAGAACTTGCACCTCGCCGGAATAGTAGAAAAACACACAATGGGACTTCGCCATGACGAAGCTATATGACCATTGGAGGCACCCAAACCATTAGAATGACACTCTAGAATGGTTAGAAATGCAGTTATTGATGAAAAGACTGTTGGGACTGCTCCATAACGACCTGATTCGTATTGATTGAGGCATTCCCGCTCGTTGGAGGAATTTGTTACGACGCTGTGGATTTAACCTGTTGAATGTTGTGCTTGGACCAATTTTTGGAAACCAATATATCTGAGCTAACAAAGAATTTATTTCATACCGTGTTGTGCTATCTAGACCTCATCGTCCATTTTATTACCTTATCTGTCTGTTCTCCTACCCGATCTCCTTGATTACAAGTGTGAATGTAGGGTGAGCATAACACGCTAGAAAATTCTGTGGAGGAGATTTTGATAGAGCTCATGGCTGAGAAATTCATGTCTATAGGAATACAAGAATCATCAACTAGAGGATTGCAAGAATCCCCATTGAATGGAATACATTCTAGCCACACTATTGAGAAACAAAGAAAATGTCGCGACAATCTGTATAACGCAAAGAAGATCCCATCGGTCTTTCCAGAATACATCCTGCCTTTGACTGGCATGGTTAACCATGACAGTGTCCCATGTGAGTTCCAATACATGATGATCATTACATACCTCCTGAAGTGGATATGTTTAGTTAGACCTCAGTTGGGATTGATCCCAGTTCCCAATATCAGTGACTTCAACCTTGGAGACTGGAAGAACTATGCGATGCTCGTGCCGCATAGGTATTTAATGAAGATGATTGGGTAGAAGCCCAAGATAGTTCCCCAGCCCTGGATTAAGGAGCTCACATGCTTCACAATATTGAATGTGCTGAATATCCCCCACTTCAACTGACATCAGGAGGCTAACCCCTGCCTTAAACTCCTCCTTCTGTGATATCACGGAGGTTATGTTTTGTTATATAGGAGCATCACTCTGGATGTGGCACTGATCCACTTGATCACTGGATTAATCATGCAATGAATGGACCCTCACTGGTTCTACCAAGGGTAGACGTTAGATCACTCCTTGGCCTAGCATATAAAAGAGAACTATGGAGATGTAGAGAAGGGGAACTGAGGCTACAAGGTAGCCTCCATCCAGGATGGTGCAGTGCATCTATCTTGTCAATTGATCACTGGAAAGCTTGTTAGAAAGAAACGACTGACACAAGTCACAGGGTTCGTAGTGGACCTCGCAGGAAAATGTGTAGAAGGAATGCATATGAACTGGGTGAGTTACCTCATCAATGAGTTGGAAAAGGACTGTTGTGAAGCGCAAGACCAAGGGTACAAGTTTCACTTTAGTTGGATATTGGTACTGATTACATTTGTTGCTTGGAAAATGACGGAAGGAGTAACCTTCCCATAAGTCTAGCCATTGGAGTCGTTGGTCGCAAGGTTCTCCACCTTGTGGTACACGAATGATATGGTGAAGCAGTGGTAGTTGAATGTTGTCTTCCATACTTAATACCTACAGTTGAAGCACACCATTGAATCATTTCCCTGAATGACATCAAATACACTCCATTAGTACATACCATTCATGAAGTTTCGCACAGATTGACACTTCATCTACATCACCATGTGCAGAGATGAAATTAAGGAGGATCTGCAGTCGTATTATAAGTTGACCAAAGGAGACATGGACGAGATCACTAAGGAATGGCTAACAGAATTCCTTGTACCAATGGAAGATGTTGAACTCTTTGACCCTGACATCATTGGAAGTCCATTGGTCACCTGGGTCAAACATGATGGATAGAGCAATGCGAAGAAAAAGGAGGAAGTGTGGTACATAGAAAGTGATGAGAAGGATAGTGTATCAGAGGAAACTGCACTTGACTCACCTGAAGGAGGAGGAGGAGACAAAGTAAACCAAGAAGAAGGAGGGGAATAAGGAGACAAGAAAGAAAAAGGCAAAGTGACACCAGTAAATGATCCCCTTACAGAGGCCAAGACATCAAAGAAAAGGAAAGTTTCTCCATCGAAACCCTCAGCATGGAATAATACCTAAGCCAATAAGCCTCAGTCACAAAATGTGCTCATAGTAGATGATATCGAGCTCATCATCACAACTGTAGAGGATTCTTCAAAATACATCTTGCAGAAACATGGAGCAAAGAAGGATTCAATGTATTATAGAATAGAAAAGGAGCTCAAGGATATCTAGTAATCTATCCATTAATGTCGCGCAGTGCCTACTGCATCGTCTTTAGCATAAAGTGTATAATTGTGGTATGAGCCAAACCAATTACGAAGGATAGCAGATGCAACATAGGCTTGAATTCATCAAGTCCAAGAAGAAAAGGAGCAGGCCACATAGACCTTAAAGCAAGAAAAGGAGGATTTCCTAGATAAACTTTGAGTTTCATAGAAGGAGAAAAATGAAATTTAGGCAAAGTTTGAGCAGAACAATGCGAAGATACAAGAAGAAAAAGAACAACTACTCGGAGAGTAGATTGCGATCAAGGAGGAAGTTACTAGAGAACTTCTCTCTATGTCGGGATTGGCACAAGAGGATGAAGAGTCAGCTGAGATACAAGTGCGGAATCTCATTGAGGCTATTCAACAGCTTCAAGCAAGAATAATGGATCTAGAAATCCAAGCAGTGCCAAGCACTCTGTAAGAAGTACGCGATCAAAGGGAACAATTTTCCAAGAATGCACTAGAAAGAATTAAGGCACTCGCCTCAGAGTGTAATAAACTAAGTGATCAAAGTGCACAGACCTATGAGTGTCTTGCATAACATCCATATCTAAGGAAATTGGAGGCACAACTCCAAGAGGTGAAGAAACATGCATCCACCGTGCAAGAATAAATGAAGTTGCTTACTGTAGTTGAGAATATGAAGAGGTCACAGGAGCAGCGCGCAGTCTAGCAGCATGTTACTGCCATTCAGAGAAAGGTTATGGAAGTGACATAAAGACTCTAGCCAGTGCAGGACAAATCTTGTACAATTTTTGAAGAAGTTGAAGGGCAAGGCTCGTAGCTAGACCAAATGGTTGTGACAGTGGAACAACGCCTGGAAGGTCTTGTCACCACACAAGTTATTTAGGAGTTCACCGAGAAGGAGGCTCTAGCGAAGCAATAAGTGGAGGCAACTTGAGATAAGATAGAGGCCTTATAAGTAGCCCTATCAGGATCGGAGTGACTCAAGACACATCACAGGTGAGTGTTGGGGGCCTGTTGGCCCTTGACCAAGTTTTGAGGAAACATTGGTCATGTTTGACCATTTTTGGGACATCAACAAGCTAGTCGAAGATGGAATGCCCAGACAAAGCAGAGATCGCGGGATCTCACCTTTTTTTGTGGGAATTTTGGGATTTTAGGGTTTATGTAATGGGTATGTGTTGTCATCCCATGGGTTTAACCATTTTTAGGCCCTTTTGTAATGTATAAATAAGTATATAGGACTTAGAGCGAGGGCAGTCTAAGTTGGCTTCATGCAAGAATATGTAAAGGTTGCTAAGTGCGAAAAATATTTGTTGGATTTTGTGCATACTGTGTGTTGAGACTTGTAGAGCTAAGTGCAAGTGATTGTAAGAGGCTTTGTGCACATACTATGTAATTCTTTGTGCTAATAAGGACTTGGCTATGTTCTTTAACCTAATTTTGTGAAGGAG
The DNA here is from genome assembly GCA_000966675.3 of Picea glauca. Taxonomy (NCBI): domain Eukaryota; kingdom Viridiplantae; phylum Streptophyta; class Pinopsida; order Pinales; family Pinaceae; genus Picea; species Picea glauca. The sequence goes on along the minus strand of JZKD02S1286426.1, from coordinate 3,102 downwards.
GATCTGGCGGGTTGTGCGCAGTTCTCCTGTCCTCTACAGAGTTGTGCTTTGTGGTTTTGTGCACAGGAGTCGAACAATGTAGAAATATTGAATATTAATAAAGAAGAGAAGAATAAGTTGGTGGATGTAGCCCCACACTAGGGTGAACCATGTATATCCTATGTTCTTATGTTCTTTGTGCAATATTAATCATGTTGTTTATGTGTTTATCTGCTTAGTGCACTGATATTGATGTATGATAGAAATATTTGTGGATGCTTAGTACTTTATGATATTTGATTGTTAGATCTGAGTAAATTTTATGTGATAGGTGTTTGAAAGTACTTGATCTTGGTTGCTACTGCGTTGATTTGTAATTAGGGTTTAATCTGCGATGTGAATGGGACCTATGAACTAATACATATTGATTGGCTAAGTGCTCTGTCAAGTCTTGTAATCACATATCTGTGTGCCATATAGGTTGTAGACACCTGAGTCCTACAACGCCCCCAACGTCTACCTTGGGTGAGACTTCATTTGCTTCGCAGGTGTTGCCGAAAGGGCCGGTAGTTAGGGTTTTGTTGGTGCATTGTTGAAGCATTGAACCTTGTTTCTTCCCCTATGCCAACAAAATCTCTTGTATTTGTCACATGATTTCATCATTTTCCATCAGCGAGTGATGATAGACTAGTCCATTTGGTAGAGGTGTGTCGGGGGTCAGATCAATTGGATGTTTGACTTGGTAGTTTTTCAGTACCCCTGTAGGTGAGGAGAATATTTCTTTGTATTCTTCCATGATACCATCCACTTATTTATGTTGCAAAGAGAGGATTTGTGTATATGCCATGGATGTAGCAGTGACCTTCTTCTTACTGTGAGCATGGATCACAAAGAATATGAACTTCTTGGTCTGTGAGATGAACTTACTACATTTCTTAGCAGAGATTAAAAAAATAACAGTATGCGACGCTACCTTTGGTATCACGTACAATTGTCTACCCAAAGTAATAATAACACTGCGGGGTCTAGACTCATACATAGCATGACGCTTCCACAAATATGGTTTTCCTAAAAGAACATCATAAAATTCAAGGGGAGAAATATCACACAATACCTCATCTTTGAAAGGCTTGATGTTGTAGGGAAGATGAGACTTTTGGCTGACACGAAGATTTCTTCCTTGGTGAAGCCAACCAATGGTGTAGGGCTACAAGTGGAGTGTCATTGGCAGGTCTAGCCTCTTGAATACCTTTATTGAAATCAAGTTCTTCTAACTACCACTATCGATAATGAAATGAAGAGGAGCCCCCTTCACCCACATCTGTGAGTGAAAGAGGCATTCCCCTTCCTCTGGTTCTTATGGTTTGCTTGGTCTAACTTTGGTGGTAGCGAAAATGGAATTGGGTTCAACATTGATGATCTACTTCCCTCCTTCGGGATTTGATTCAGAATCATTGGACTTTGAATCAGAAGACTTCAGTTCATCCATGAGGGACTACTTGGAGTGACATTCTTTGGTGTGTGCCAAGGGATTTTATGGTACTCACACCATTTTCCCATGTCCTTCTTCGTCTTCTCATTTCCCTTCTTGTGCTTTGTCTTGGAATAGTTGTCCTAACGGTGGCCATCTTGACTTGGTCCCTTGTTATGTGGGTTAGGGTTGCCTTTTCCCTACTTCGGCTGTGAGGGGTTTGCAGATCCAAACTCTCTCCTTTTATTCTTAATTTTATGCTCGATCTTGACAGTGTATCTATAAGTCATTCCCAATGAGGCGATGTCCAAAAAATCCATTTCTGTTTGAATGTATCTATGAAAAAAACCACGATATTTGAGCACAAGATGATGCTCAAAGTCTTTGATACCCAATTTGGTGTGTAGGGTATGGAAAATATTGGTGAAATCTGGTACTTTCTGGTCCCTTTCTTGATGTAGGGTGGTCCATCTGGTGTATTGGTCCTCATAGCTTCCAACAAGGTAGTATTGTTCTTTAATGGTGTCCCGGAAGGAATCCCATGTAGGGTCCACCACAAACATTGCAGATTCCTCCACTTCCCTTTTCTCAGAGTAAGTATCCCACCAGTCTTTAACATGGGGAACAACCTCGAGGAGTACAAAAGTGATATTTTCCCTATCAGAAAAATTATGGATTGAAAAATACCCTTCAAGAAGATTCAACCATTTATAATCTACAAAATCCACATCTATCAGTCCTTCAAATAATGGAACATCAAAATTTACTTGTACCTTGAAGGGGGTTGCATGGCTGCTTGATGAAGATGCTTCTTCTGTGGTAATTCGTCGAAGGATCTACGTGAATTTGTTCATCATTTCTTTCCTTTGTCGCATGAGGGCTTCCTTGAGAAACATTTTAATAGGATATCCTGCTCCATCATCTTTGTTTTCATCCCCCGTGGGTTGTTTTCGGGCTCGACGTGAGAGATATTATAATGGATCAATTGGTTTGAGTCCCAACTTCTTATACCCAGATATTGTGAGGGACATACATGAATAAAAATAAATGAAGAGCAGACTTCTATGATACCACTGATCCAAATTTAGGAGTGGAACAAATTGATTAACAGACTGAATACAATAAACACATATATATGAAGAATCACATAGATATCCAGAATAATGAAATAGGATGAAACTGTAAAACTACATAACATAAACACTTGCTTGAATGGCGGTAGCTATCTATGAGAATATATGTGGCTTCTACAGGCATCTGTTTGAGAAGAATCGATTACAATGAGGCTCCATAGGCCTTTTTGATATTACTCATGAATGTCAAAACCCTATATATCCAAAAACCTAACCCTAGAAGGGAAAACACCAAAAGTCATGTGGGCCCCTATGGGTAAGTTGGTGTAAGTTGGTACCTCAACTTCCCATGGTCGTAAATTTTTCATAAGACCTTTGTTTTAGGCGTGTGGTATCCCATTGGAAAGGTCTTTCAGAGAACTACACATTTCACCGCCAAACTCTGACTCTGTCTACATTTTTACTATGGTGAGCCAAAAGAACAACGTTTATGGCCCCAAAGTGGTCCTATAAGTACAACACGATGTGATGACATGAAAACATACACAATAAGCCAGTTGGATTAGGCAAGAGGCCACC
>JZKD02S1286404.1:0-12047 GCA_000966675.3 Picea glauca | reverse complement strand
CTGCCCGAAAACCTATTCGTCTCCCTAGGGGTTAGACCCCTTAGGCGTGGATGTTATTGGGGACGTCGCGCCTCCTCCCCTAGCACCCCATCGTCTTCCCCCGAGACGTCCTCTAACCATGATTACCTGCATGAATACAATTCAACTTCATTAGAAAAATTATAATCAAATATCACATCAACAAAAGTCATACGGATCCCAAGTTGCGGGTCGAACCTCGCTCTGATACCATATGTAACATACCCCAATGTTATGACTACAAGCAATGCAAGCAAGTTCAATTTTATTTATTTTTAAATAGGAAGGCAACATGACACTTGTTAAACACATGACTTGATGACGAACACAATGCACACAGATCAGAAAAACAAACAAAAATGACTCAGCATGTTAGCACATCATGCAACTGGACGAAAATATGCAACAATGAAAGGACCAACGAAAGTGACTACTTGCCTGATACGAGCAAGACAATGCCTACACGCTAATGGAAAATATCAACCACCCGACACAGTGTCTTTGTTGACTAGGAACTAGAACCTATACATCGCACAAATACCAATGCCTTAAGGAATTACAAAACCAAGTACCAACAACTGTTACAACAAACAAACTCCCACATCGAGAAGCACAGACTTAGACTAGGTTATCATTTTTCTCTATTCATCAGGGTGCATAATGATCCCCTCAATAGGAATCATGTCGTCTCATGGAGATAGGCATGATGGTAACCTTGGCGCGATGGAACACATCCAGACCAATAACCCAACAAAAATTTCAACACGCTAGGAGACCGAAATAACTAACCAGAAGACATCACCAATGCCCCCAAGCAATAGGTCGACAAGATGCAAAATGATATCACTCAAATTAAATTGTGCAAGCTATTAAATAAATTCACCAATCAACCATAACCCAATATTCATTCAACCTGGTGTCTAAGGGCGAAGAAGTGGACTGCTAGAATGTTATCTTATCATAAGTGTGTCTCAAACTGTGACCAAGAATTTGAACTATTAACATCGTTACTATTATCACAAAGTTATCATAAAGGTGGACTAATATCTCTAACAATGATATCATTGTCGCAAAATAATATTCGGTCCAATCATATTCACTGTCTATACAAAATAAGATTTAATAAAGATGTTAACACTAATGATATATAATGATGACATTACTGTCTAAATATAGGGATATCCCTAAATAAGATTGTTTTCTAACAAAAGAATTAACAGTTAGAAAGGAAATTAACAAGGAAATAGATTATGTATCACTTTCATGAATATTATTGTATTAGCTCATTGTCTAAAGAATCCTGATTGTCATACAACAATTTAAAATCAAGTATAAGTTGTTGTCATTCAATGCATGTGCTCGCTTCCTAGTGAATCTTCCCGGTTATTCAACAAACTAAATTCAAAAGTAGAAATTTGTTGTCAAATGATGATAATGCTAAATCAATTTCTATTCTATATTACATTCTCTCTCTATCATGTAATTCATGTCATTGTCTATGTAAATGAGGGTTCATTATCTATTCAATAGATGGAATCATTGTCTTGGTACATGAGAACCCGCTTTCCACTAATGTATAAAATTTATGTCTTAAAATGTGAGAATCGCTATAACATAAGATACAATATGAGAATCACTAGTGTACAACATCCAATAATATCAGAATCTCTATGATACCACATCTAACAATATAAACATCGCTATAATATAACATCCAATAATATAAGCATCGTTAGAATACAACATCCAATAAGGGATCGTTGCTAGGTAGGTTGTTGTGGTAAAGCATTCAAGGGAAATTAAAACTTCATCAACGAAAAGCTGCCAGGTAAGAGTGTTGGGTTAATTCATGAAAGGGAAATAAAACTTCATCAATGAAATAGAGTCCATGACCAACATAGATATAAAATCTTGATGTAAGAGAACGTAGGTGTTAAATCGATTTCATAATTATAGTTGTCTAGATTCACGGGTTTTAGAGAGATCTAAATTCGCAGTGAGACATTGTTAAAAGCATAAAATTTTGTTGTGTGATATCCAAAACGCAAACAGTGTATAATCTAGCAGACACAACAAATGAGCGTAGGATAACATAGGATTTATATGTTCAATCATAGTCCACGATGCATGTATTCAACGATGTCTCTGAAACCATTCAACCATTGTCTGTCTACTCATTATGATATAAGTTCAGATGTTATCTATTCATAATTTCGGGTAAAACAAAAAGGGAAGTTGATGCTTACAAAAGATAGTTTCAATAGTAGGAACAATTTCAGATCTAGACGCAAAGGATGGTAAAAACGTTGGTAGAAGAATAGGTAAAAATGCCATTAATATACCTATTAAGATCGTAGTAAAATTTTCACTCAATATAAAATGAAATCATGTAAGTTTGTAGTCAATGAAGTAGGTAAAATCACAGTCGATACATAAATGATAGATCTGTCATAATATAGATGGAATTGCAGTCACAAGTTAGGTAAAAAAAAGGTTGTCTGGAGGTTGAATCGCAATCTCCAATAGGTAAATAGAACGATGTCATACAATCATTTGTTGTCAATAAATAAATTCAATTGCAGTCACAAATAGTTAAAAACAACATTGTCACACAATGGTTAACTATCAAATAAATAAATTCAGATCACAATCACAATAGTTTAAAAAAAATGTTGTCATTCAAGTGGAAAAACGCTGATATTTTTCAATTCAAGAGCTGTGAACTGTCATTAAAATCGCAGAGAATAAAATACCCTAAAAAAACACAGAGGTGCTATAAAAACGCAAAGGGTATTGAGTTGTTTGCGGACTGAAAATATAAACAATACAAAGAGATATTCAATCGCAAGAAGGCACAAGACAATCATTCAACCAAGAAACAATCAACTTAGAGATAAGTAAGGGTAGACAGTTGGGAATAAATTATCCTTCACTCATCATCCATGCACAAAAAAGAAGGACATTAGAATCTATAAGTCTATTAACACCTAAGTGACAACCATCGATTAAGATCCCGGTTGACTGCTCAGGCAAGGACTGATGACCTAGGGATAAGGGAGGAAAGATAAATCACAATCTCTTCATAAAAATCAATAAAACCCACACAGATAAGTTACTGAAATCAGAAGTTGGGTTCGCCAATGGAAATCCATTCAGAAAACAACGAGCAAGGGGATTACAATACCATAGGAAAACGGGTGGAGGACAGTGCATGGAAGTGAAATCTTAAATGAGCACAGATAAATAGCATGCCTAAATTTAAATTCATTGTAATTAACAATTAAACCGACGTACCTTACCCAAATGCGATTGCTAGTAGTTTTTGTCCCGCGTGCTCTTTCGAGCTTCCGTTTGTCGACCGATGTGACCTCACTGGTACCTCCTAGCCAACGCTAGGGATACTCTTCTTCCTTTTGAGCCCCCCAAGCCATAAATGGGCCACACACACTATACCAGAGAACATATAGCACCCATCTCGCCTAGAAAGGTCGAGCTATCGCTCGTTACCCGAGCTAGGTGTCCCAACTTCAACAAGATAAGTTCAGTCAAGACAAACATTCAGTAGCATAACACTATGCATAAAGATGAGATCCATACCCCTCCTCCTCCATCATTTTTATAGAGTTTTTAAGTGATTTATTTCCCATATTCTCATTTAATTTATTTTTCATTAATTTAATCAGAAAAAAACCTCCCCCGTACAAGTCACCCATCCCCCTAGTTGCACCAGAAATTAATTTCATTATTTATTTAATTATTACTATTTCCCTCACCCACCAAAAAGTGTTCCTAAAAATTCTCCTTTGTGTCCCAATATTACCTTACACATTTTAAATGACACACGCCTTTACTAAATTCCTAGTTGAGTTCATTATTAGAAAGTTCTTAAAGGCAAGATTCCTTACTATGTGAGACATTCAACTTTTTCCTTACATTTCCCTTTTTCTTTATGTTTCCCCTTTTTCCCTTAGTTTTCTATTTCTCTTAAGTTTCCCTCTTTTCCCTTTTCAACTAAAACTCAAATTAGCAAGTGTATAAAAACCACCTTTTACCCCTTTTTATTTTAATTAATAAAATTTAATTAACATATGTAGGAAAAAAAAACAATCATTTCCTTTTAAAAATTTTAATCCCCCAATATAATTTGATTTTAATAAATTAATTGAATTTGTTACCCCCTCCTCGTCACATGTTTAATTATGATTATTAGTTTTGACCACAAGTGTCACTTAGACCTAGATTTTAATTTCCTAGGCTGGGCGACATTTTTATTAGGGAAATTGTTTTTAAATCTTACTTATCACATTAGTCATTTTAAGGCCGACTAGGTTTATTCACTTACACGTTGAAATTGCAACGTTCCCTTCAAGATGCACCAGGTGCTCCAAGGGTGCCACTCGCCTCTTTTTGTTTCCCTTGCGTGGCATGCCCTTCAGGATGCCCTACGTGCTCCAAGTGTGCCACTCGCCTCCTTTTGTTTCCCTTGCGCGATGTGTCCTTCAGTAGGTACTACATTCTCCAAGGGTGCCACTTGCCTCTTGACTGACTTGGTAGACATAAAAAAAACCTAGAGTCAATACTCCGCCAGGTGATCTTGTGGGACAATAAAGACCTCTAAGGAATAAGGCCCCTTCCTTATTGTGCGCCCCTTAGAATCATCGTGAATGACTGTCGCAGTCTTCTCTCATGCCATCGTGGGTCTTCTCGAACTAGGTAATCGTTAACCTACACTTCGAGCCACGACAAGAGTGATAGTAGGCTATGGCAAGGTCAGTTTCCACACCTTTTCCTCAAAGTCTCTAGTTATCGTGTGTGACCCCTCTACTCCACATGTGTGTCTAGTCGACAAACTATCGTCATCCTGCATCATCAATGAATCATGTTAGCAATAAGAATCAATCATCATAACATCTAATCAGATGTACATATGTCATATCAACAACAATCAAACCCCAATAATCCACTCCCTGACTCAATCCAGATTCCAAGCGGTTTCATCGATGCCTCTGCATCCTTGAGGTCCAAAGTCCTGCACACTCAGGAGAACCCAGTCAATAGCAGCTATCTATGTAAACACACAAAATAACATATTATGATATCCATAATGCCTCATAATCATAATCAAACAACCAATAGTATAATAATCTGGATCACTTGTAAGCAAGTGTCCTCAAATAATAAATGTGCTCAGTGTGCGCAAGAGTGGGATGTTACATCAATATTCTAGAGAACATTCTAGAGGAAGATATTTCTAGAAGTGGAACCTTCTATTAAGTATGCTTACATTAGAAATGTTCACATTATTACATAGGCCTTATTTTCTAATGTCCGCCTTTATTACATATAAAACATATTATTGTATCTACTTGAGGGGTTAGTGAGGTGTTGAGTTCTCAAAATAACCTTAAGATTTTCAATTTTTGGGTACCATTTTTCCTTTTAATTGTTTTTGTGTCTTTTTCTTTTTGGATTTACATAGGTTGCATATTTGTCCTTTGTTAAGTCTATTATTTTTTCCTTTTTTTTCTTTGTATTTAAAATATCTAGAAACTCCAAAAAGGACTCTCATGTTTGCATAAAAGGGGGGAAAATAAATCATTTAGAATGAGTCAAAAAGAGCATAAAATGAAGGTTTCCAAAAGATTTGATGACATCATCAGAGTCGGGGAAAAATAAAATGGATCAACATACTCGAAATCATGGTCTCGATGAAGGCTTAAATAAATTGTCGATTAACTCTTCAACGTCAGGGGAAAACTCCAACAAAGTTTCAATGAGTCATGTATTTTATCAATCGTCAATGGACCATTGGCATCGGTCGAAACCACATGGGTCCACAGCCAAGTATAATATAGATCCCCAATTGTCGAAGGATTGTGAAATGAGAAAAAACTCTCCCAATCATCTGATCACAAATAAGGGTAAATCTCGTTCATTGGTACCTACCATGAAAATAGGGTTCATTTCAATGACTACACCATCTTCCACATTCATTACCATGCAACCTTCCACATCACGTTTTGTCACTACGTCGACATGCCACATAACCTTCCATTCTTTATATTTTTAGAATGGAAGGATGAGTTATTTTTAAGATGAATGGAACTTTGTCCATCACAATACAATCTTATATTCTCCTATTTATTTCCCAATTCCTCCGTAAACCTATGCTTCCATTGTTGAAAGTTCAATAACCTTTTGCATTTTCAAAATCCAACTTAGTCTTGTTCCACCTATAGTAAAAAACATACCCTGTGGTGCTCCTCTTGCTATATTTATCACCTAACATATATGAATCAACATATCCCCATAGAATAGTGTTTGAATCTCCAAAACATAATGCATGAGTAGTAGTACCTCTCAAACACATGAGAATCCACTTTACTTCCTCCCAATTTTCTTTACCTGGATTGTTCATATACCTTCTCATAACTCCCACTGCATGTGCAATATCTGGTCTTGTGCACACCACCACATACATTAAGATGCCAACAATTGATGAATAAGGGACTGTCGACATGTATTATATTTTCTCATGTGTCTTGGGACACATTTCCTTGGTTTATTTGAAATGGCTAGCCAAAGGTGTACTAACTAGTTTTTCATTCTCAATTCTAAGATTTTCCAACAACTTCTTTCTTTACTCACCCTGAGACAATGTCAATTTGCGAATTTTCCTATCTCTTGTTAGTCTCACAAAAGGGATTTTCTTTACAGAACCCAAATCCTTCATCACAAATGAATTAGATAATTTCCTTTTGAGCACATTTATATCTCGCATGTTAGACCCTACAATAAGAATGTCATTTACATACAATATCAAGATAATATAGCTTCAATTTTATAGCCTCTTAAAATAAATACATTGATCAGAATGATATATATTATAACCTTTTTATATCATCAACCTGCCAAATTTAAAATACCACTTCCTTGGAGCTTTCTTTAGGCCATACAAGATTTTCTTCAACCTACATACCAAATTATCCTTTCCTTTGACCTCATACCTCGGTGGTTGTTGCATGTAAATTGTTCCCACAAATCCCCATGGAGAAAAGTTGATTTTACATATAACTTTTCAAGATGCAAATATTGTACTTCCATAAGACTTAAAATAGTCATAATTGAAGTCATTTTAAAAAAATGGGAGAATATTTCATGAAAATATATACCTTTCTCTTGTGCAAACCCCTTTACAACAAGTCTAGCCTTGTATCGCTTTTTTCCTCCATATTCTTTCTTCAACCTATAAACCCATTTATTCTGCAATACTCTTTTTCATGCAGGAAACTAAACCAAGTCCCAATTCCAATTATTTAACAAGGAATCCATTTCCTTTTTCATGTCTTTCTCCCACTTATTTTTTGTGTCTACCTTCATTTCCTCTTCATCACTTTATGGTTCACCAGAATCAGTCAACAATAAATAATATAATGAAGGAGAGTATTGTTCAGGGGGTATACTTAACCTAGTAGATATTATAACAACACTTGTGGGATTTTGAGGTGCATGTTTCTCTTGTTGTTTTACATTTTCATTTTTGGGTACCTTTGGAGTTTCATTTTCTTTGATTTCATCAAGCATTGTGTATTCATTTTTTTCCGTTTATTGTTACTTTCCCGACAACTGATCTTTGTACATGACCTTTTCATTGAATACTGCATCTCTACTCCTAATTATTTTATGATTTTCATAATACCATAAGCAATAACCAAAATCATTAACATTGTATCCAATAAAGGTACACTTCTTAGATTTTTCTTCACGCTTTGTTATATTTTCTTTATTAATATGGACAAATGCTTCACAACCATAAGTATTTAGAAATGAGTAGTTTACCTTTTTACTTTTCCATGCCTCCTCCGAAATTCCACCATCCAAAGATCTTGAAGGCCCTCTATTTATTAAGTAAAAAACAATATCTATAGAATTTTCCCAGACATGTAAGGGAAACCCAACATGTAATCTCATACTCCTTGCAAGTTCCATGATTGTAATGTTCATCCTTTCTAACAGAATATTTTATTGTGGTGTTCCTAGAATTGGTTTCTCTGTATGAATCCCATGGTATGAAAAGTAATCATCAAAATCATTTATACATTATTCACCTTTATTGTCCAATCAGAGACACGTAAACCTTTTTATTGTCTTGTTCTCAACCAAATCTTTTCATTTCTTAAAAGTGTCAAAAACATCATATTTTTTTCGAATGCAATAAACCCAAGTTTTTCTAGTTGCACCATCAATAAAAGTAACATAATAATGAGAGGCACCAAGAGATGATACCTAAGTTGGTCCCCATACATCTATATGAACAAGCTCTAACTTTTCACTCTTATTTTCCTTTCCATCTCTAAGAAATCTTACTCTCTTATGTTTTCCATAAACATAGTGCTCACAGAAATCCAAATCAACTTATTTAAGATATGAAAACAAATTACTTTTGTGAAGTATTTGAATCACCTTCTCACTCATGTGCCCAAACCTATGATTCCAAATCCTTGTATCCACTCATGTAGAAGTTAAAGAGATATAAGAGTCGGCATTACCAGTACATAAATACAATGTACCTGCCTTCTCTCCTTTTGTCATTACCAGTGATCCTTTAGTGACCTTCCACGCCTTATTTGTAAATGTAGATATGCAACCTTCACTTGCCAACTACCCTTTTGAAATTAGATTTCTTCTTAAATATAGTATATGTGTTATGAGGAAAATCTCTCTATGGCTAGGGGTAAACCATAACAGATGGAAATGACTGCAGAAATCAACTCTAATCTCAAGTATGCTATATAAGAAAATATTCCATCAAGACAAGATAAGAGGCCTACCTTGTACAAATGTTCAATGAATTCCATCGTTGAGCACTTGACTCAAAGCAATATACCTGCAACTAGTCCTCAACAACCAAGCAATGCAAGCATATGGTGATAATATATGATGTTAGCACATTTCCCAATGTACATGGGATTTAGTGGTGCAAGTTGTGTATAGGCATGTTGCATAGTAAGAAAGGTGCGTATATGTGGAAAAATTATATTTTTATCTCTAGGATTTGCAAAAAAGGGACTTCAAATCTACATAGGGAAATGGAAAAAAGGCCTTCTGTGCAAGATTGCATGGGGTGAGGAAAATCTCGCTATAACATATGCCCCCTAATGTGTGAGGTCATAGGAGTATCTATGATGGCCGAAATACATTATAAAAAATCTAGTAGTGGAGTAATGGGGACCCAGATGGAAGAACTAGTTGCTCATTACAATATGTACTGACTTTGCATACATGGTTGCCAATTTGAATTACACTGCAGATCCATGTGAAAAATATACCAAACAATTGTCCATGGCCATGAATAGGAAAATACAAATGTGGTTACATGCCAAAGGCTATCATTGTCAGGAACAAGGCCTAGTAACACCATTCTCAAAATCAATCTGAAGATATTTGTATACCATGAAGTACAATATGATCTCCCATGATCACTAAAGTCACACATGTATTGTTCCAATGAAAAGGTAGCAACAACTTAGGAAATTTGCAGCTACAAACTGATTTCTTCAAGTATTCTACACGATCCTCCAAAGTTGAAAGTCCACATCGTCTGGATAAAGGAGTTGGGGTCAAACACAATGAGACTTCGTTTGATTACCAGTCATTGAGGTTTATCATTCACAAATGAGAGACAACCTACCAATGATAAAAGTAGGTATCAAGGCATCAAGTACATTCTTACAAGTGTGAATAAAGGAGTCAGGGTCAAACGCTTGAAGAATCCATCGATTAGGAGACATTGATGTATTACCAACTATCGATGGTGAGAGAACCTACCACTAATGATTGCAAGGATTTATGTACTCAGAGGACTCTAGGTCTCATCTCTAGAATAGATGAGATGAATTCGATGGAAGGAGACCTTATGAAAGGAGATCATTAAGGAATCTTCCATCATTCATCACGAGGTACAAAGTAGGATCTTGATGATTTGGAGGAAATCATATGAAGAACATGTTCATGAACCAATGACCCTGTGTGTCTTTCACGTGTGCCAAGTGCAAGCGGTAAAAAAAAAATACCCTCTGAATAACATCCAATGAGGAAAACTTATGACAAAGGAGAGGAAACCACCAATAAGGCTAATGGAATCCAAGACACTACACAGATCCCAATGTGTGAATAGATGTCTTGTCGTTGAACACAAGGGAAACCATCCAGTCAATGACCAATGATGAAATGTCAACTATTGGGTTCAAGGTTACCTACCAATGAGGAAAGTAGGACCAGGGTGCATAATAGGACTACAAATTCATGTGATTCTGAGACAAACTGAGGGTATGGCTGACATGAAAAGTCAAGAATTTTGTGGAATGTCCCACATAGGTTGATAGACATCCTTTGAACAGAAGCATGAGACATATGGAATAATTTGGAATCATAAACTAAATGATGAAACCGTGATATGCAGGAGGCATCAATCAAACTCTCTATAGGGACTGGAAGAGTAACTAGTTGGGGGAGTAAACTCTTTGTAACGATCTCAACTTCCTAAGGCCATGCTAAAACCAAAATTATGATGACAAGGGAACTCAAAACTTTTGTGCTCTGTTCAAAGGAGATATGACTGTTGTCAATATAAGATAATACTCCCTTCCTACCTGTATTTTTTTTGTTTTTAATAGTCAAATGAATGATATGATACAAAGGATGAAACGAGTGTCATAAGTAAGAAAAAATAGTTCCAGCAGTGGAAAATACCTATGCTCAATGCAAGGAGGTGCATGCGGGAGATGGACACTCAGGGGAATGTTCCTTCCTCGGTATAGGGTGTCAAGTTGTGAAGGATATAAACGAGTCTCTTCTTGGTTTAGGATGAAAAATTGTTGAGGAAAACGATTTATAACACAAAGCAAGAACTGACAATAGGCTTAATACTGCAAGAAAGGGCATGAGATGCAATCACAACTTAACCACAAAAAAATGTCCTTTTTCATAATCTTAGTATACTTGGTTTGAAAAATGGATAAAATTCTACCAAATAGACATCCTTTCAAATCCAATTTAGGAGTGTGAAAGAGACAAGTTCACTCAGAAATATTTTCACTTTTTGAAAATGAGTCGTAAAAGAGATTAAATTAATATCACATCAGAGTTCCCTAGGTATAGGTCAACATGTTTATGAGTGAGAAATGAGGTTCAACATAAAGTCATGTATTATCTATAATGTATTCTTGGTCCTACGGAAACAATCTCTACATGGGCACCAAATGAAGTAGAGGGTCTAACTAGGTTACCCATGTTTGGTAAGTCTCTACCATTTGATAATGACACGTCTTGTAGCAGATGGAGAGTTCTGCATCGCTAAAAAATGGGTTCGTACCTAAGGCATATGATTGATAGTTATAGGATAATGCAAGTGGGTATGCTGGAATGGATACCTATCCTATATGTTGGGTGGAAAAAATACATGTTCATAGTTACAAACGATCATCATAAAGCTAAGAAACTCAAGAATCCTTGGCGAAAAATACAAAATCCAACTCAATCCATTGTTGTATTAGTCCATTAGGAAAAAATGTGATCTGAAACTATGCAAAGTGAGTAAACATTGCAATAAATAGTAATAAAAACCAAATTTTACTATGTCATTTGACTTTTTTACCCAAATAGTGAATTTTGGACCAAATTACTTCTGATCATCAATTGGTGATTGCGGGAGCGACGAGTGACGGAATCAACGACCATCCAGACTAGGTAATTCCTCTTTCCCTCCTCTTCCTTTCTAGTTGATTACATTTTGTATTTAGGTTTGAATTTTTAAGTTATCTAGGACCTAAATCAAAATTTAGGTGTATGTGGGCTACCATTCATCGGGTCACATATATGTACATGGGATACTCATCCCTATATGCGACTGTGAATGCTGCAGACCGCGTATATGTCTGTAAAAACAATTTTTGATGGTTTCTAACTCAAAAAGTGATGTTTATCTGGCAGGATGGTGCTAGAGTGGAGGGAAAGGGAACATGAGGAGG
>JZKD02S1286393.1:0-12048 GCA_000966675.3 Picea glauca | reverse complement strand
TTAGGTCTTCTTACATCCACCTTATTCTATTTTATTGAAAGGCCTTATTAATATTGACCTTTATTACATCCGAATACATTGATCTACCTATGTGCGGGTTAGGACCTTAACATCCCTCCACTCAAGATCCTACTATAAAGTTTGGTCTCAAGCTTTGATTCATCGACAGACTCAAGGGGCATATAAGGAAACTCCTAGTCAGGTATGAAGGGGCTCAAAGAAGACTGAAAATGAGGGTTTCCAGGTCAAGAACCAACATAAATTGGGAAGTATATGGGCTTACAAACATGGTAGGGATAGCTAATCCATTGTTTTATTTTATATACATTGAATCATTTACCTCTCACCTTGGACCAAATGCTCTATTTAAGCCATCTCAAGATGGTTAGAGACAATCGAGTACATGTAAAAGGAGTTAGACAACTAACCAAACCTATAACTCAACATCTAATTAGGAAACACTATATGTTTTTGAGCATTTACTAACATGTACACAACTTTCCTTTGGGAAACCCATGTATACTACATAACTTCCAAGGTACTTACAAGTTCCAAAAAAGTGTTTTTTAGAATATCTCAAGGAGGAATGGGGAAAAGGTGTCTACAAGTAGGATATGGACTAGGCCAATAAGATCATCAATGCTTCAATGGTGGAAATTGATGATATAACAGAGCTCAGTAACATAGCACTTTAATGCATTCAAATTGTAATAAGCTAGTTGTTGTATGTGGATATTAAAATCACTGAGGAAGAGAAATGTATTATCCTATTGTGTTATTTTCCAGACTCTTGTGATAGCTTAGTAGTGGCTGTAGGGAGAAATTTGACCACATTAACACTTGAATATATGGTTGCATCTTGTTTTTAAGAAGAAACGAGATGGAATAACATGAAAGGATGACAGAGATAAATTCAATTTCTCTGGTAGAAATTCTAAGTCGAAGGGTAGATCTAAATCCCTTCTTTAGTTCACAAGAAGATGCTAGAAATGTGGAAAATTTGAGCACTACAAGATAGAATACAAGTTGAAGGTGACTAATATCATCCCAAGGTCCAACAAGAAGCATTTGACTGAGAGAAATACTACTCTAGATAAAGGGAGTGATGTGTATTTGGTGTATTCCAATACACAGTTAGATCATGATGTTTGATTGATCGACTCAGGTGCATCCTTTCACATGGAAACCCACAGAGAATGGTTCTATGAGTATGAGAGATATGAATGGGAGATGTATTCTTGGGGGACGACTCAATAACCAAAATTGTTTGATGAGGAAGAGTCTGACTAATAATTCAATATGGGAGGAACAAGAGCCTTCCATGTGTGTTAAATATTTCAGGTTTGGAAAGAAATCAAATATCAGCAAAATGAGTGATGTAGGCATGTACACTTTATTTAATAAGCATACATGAAAAACAGTCAGGGGAGAAATGGTCTTAATGAAATGAGTTTAGATTGGAACCCTATACAAGTTCTTGGGGTATTTCAAATCAACAGGATGCAACAACACTATTGTTATTGAAGTTGACCCAACTTCAACTCGACTCGACTCAACTCTAGTTAATTCGATACAAACCAACTCAATTTTTCTTTGTCAAGTCAACATGACCATGTTATGGCACTACAGAATGGGGAATATTGGAGAAAAACTACTTCGAGCTATGCATGACAAATGTATGGTTGAAGGTTTTCTTAATTGTAATTTGGAAAGTTGATTTTTGTGAACATTGCATATATGGAAAACAAAATCGAGTGAAATTCCCACCTGGAGATACAAGGGAAAAAAAGGATTCTAGAGTTGATACATAGTGACATGTTTGGTCCTGTAACAATCCCTTCACTAGGAGGATATATGTATAATGTTTCCTTCATAGATGATTTTTCTAGGAATACATGGATACATTTCATAAGAAATAAATTAGAGGTTTTCGATAAATTCAAATAATTTAAATATCTTGTGGAAAAATATATAGATAAGAAGATCAAGGTGATAAGAACTAAAAATGGAGGTGAATTATGTGAAATGAGTTTGAGTAGTTTTGCAAGAAGTGTGGCATATCATGACAAAATACCACACCATATACCCCATAGAAAACTGGATTTGTTGAAATAATGAATAGGATGTTTACAGATAAGGCAAGGAACATGTTCAGTGGTGTTGGGCTCGCACAATAATTATGGGAAGAGGTAGAAAACACTGTAAATTATTTTTCAAATAGGTCTCCTTCATTAATGCTAGTCGACACGACTCTACATGAGGTATTTTTTGGTAAGAATCCTTCAATTTTACATCTCTGAGTCTTTGTTTGTGATGCATTTTTTAATTTTCCCAAGGAGAAGAGGAACAAGCTCGATAATAATGTATTCAAGTTTATTTTCATCAGCTACAAGTATGGAATGAAATGATATAAGCTATGGGATCCATTTTTTAGGAAAATGTATGTATAGTCGAGATGTGATCTTCAGGTAAGTTAGAGGAAATTCAAGTTTGAAGAGGTTCAAATGGAGAAATAACTAAAGAATATGGTGTTTGAACTTAGGATTGATGAACATGATTCAGGTGAGTTGATTGAATCAGATGAAGAGGTGGAACAATCAAATATGGTCGTAAGGAGGTCTGAACGAGTAAAGAAACATGTTGAAAGGTATAGCCCACTCGATTTCCATTTTTCATTTGTGGTATCTACCACTAATGTGGATCCCAATTCATTCATGGAGGTAGTCGACTCAACAGAGGGTAAAATATGGAAAGAATCCATGATCAAAGAAATGGAATCATTGCACAAGGTTGATACATGGGATTTGGTAGAGCTACCTAATGCAAGGAAACTTTTTGATAGCAAGTGGGTGTTCAATAAAAACTTGAACGCAACAATTCAAGTCAACAAATACAAAGATTGACTGGTAGAAAAAGGGTATTTTCGAGTCAAGGGAATCGACTTCGGTGATATTTTTCCCTAGTTGAAAAATTAACTTCCATTGGAATATTAATGTCTTTAGTTGCAAAATTTTATCTTAAAATAGAGAAAATGGATGTGAATAAAATGTTCCTACAGGGGGGACTTGGAAGAACAAATCTACATGAAACAACTTGAAGGATTTGTAGTAAAGGGAAAGAAAGAGTTGGTGTTCAAATTGCAGAGATTCCTTTATGCTCCAAAGAAATCACCAAGGATGTGGTATCAAAATTTTGACACCTATATCCTTAGTTTTGGATTTGTGATAGGAAAGGATGACCATTGTGTATATTCCAACGAAGAAGATGATCATTTCATATATGTATATTTTTATTTCAATGACATGTTGTTGGTTAGAAACAACATGGATGCAATCAAGGAGGTGAAGAAGCAGTTGTCCTATAATTTCAACATGAAGGAAATCTGTGCAGCGGACTTCATTCTATTACAAAATGAGATACATCACTAAATGAAGAAACCCCAGATAAGGTTGAGTCACATATCTAAGCTCAAATAAAGACACTTACAATAACATCATATGATATTATCAATGAATAACTAGTGCATCTATTGCAAAGGAGTTTACCTTCTTATATATCATTGTTCATTAAGAAAATAATTTCCACTTATTAATGTGGGATAAATTTCTTTACACAAAAAGTGAACATTAAAATATTCTAAATTCATAAAATGAGTTTATCACATAGTGAACCTTATATCTCTATGTTGATGCGGGAAAAATTATCCTTGTCAATAGAAAGGGTTACCCTCGATAACAAGTACCAATTAGACCTCTCATCATTTGGAATAGGGAACCCATCCAGATTCTGGCCCGACATCAATTTATGATTTTGGGTTTACCGGTTGCAACCTGGTCCACCAAGGAAGGTTTTCTAAGATAAAGAATGAAATGCAACTAATCTAAGATGCACGTGCCTGGATAAAACTAAGGTAACAGGAAATTAAACATAGAACCAGTCATTCTCTTGTTAAGTGTTGATGTTTGGGTAGCATAAAAAAGACATTATACTAGATTAATAATTAATAATATGATTGTGAATTATTAAATATATATATAAAGTATAAATTATATTTATATTATATGTATAATATAATATAAAGTATAAATATATTTATTACCAAGGGACGCATCTCTTCATGGATGGTCACCATTATCACCATATGTTTTTTATATATAGAACACTCATCATTGTAATAAGATATTCATTTACATACAACATCATCTCTTATGAAATATCAACATGGAATGAGAGAGCGACTGAGCTTGAATCCCTCACAGGAGGGCCCATGAAAATGAGAGTAGAGTAAAGTCTTGGGAGTGTTAAATTTATGGGGTTGTTGCAATCTCTATGTACAACAAATTTACTTTTTACTCCTACCTAAATTATAGAAATAATTCCATAAATTATGGTGGGCAGTAATTTTTTAGTAAAAATGTCTAATTACCTAAATATGAGGAATGTACTGCATATTTACTTCTACCTATATTTATGCAAAGAATCACATGAATTGTGGAGCAACAATTTAAGAAAGTCAAATACTATGTGGATGGATTATAACCAAATTATTGTTTGGATATTTACCAGAGGTATTCTCTAACTATTTATAAGAAAGAAAATTTAATTTAATTTTCAAAGAGACATGTATTTTTGGATCAATTTAATATTACTACAAAAAGACACAACAATAGACACACCTATTTTCTCTCTCACATGTGGGAAGTGATTTAAGGAAGAGACCGAAGTTTCTAAGTAGTTGAAACTTTTTGAGTGTAATTACTTAGTGATGTTCTAGATTTTACTAAAGCAATATCCTTGGAAGTAATTACCACTTGCGGAAAAGTGTTCTTGTCTAATTTAACACTAGAAAGTCAACATGTTTATCCATATGACATCGAGTATATGATGGATGTGTGTTAGTAGAAGACGTATCATTTTGCGAGTCACTGTATATAGTTGAGAACAAGATAAATTTATCTCCTATAGGAGATGCCTTTTTTTCTTCTTGTTTCTTGTTCCGGGAACGTCATGGGTAATATCTCTAAGAAGGATCCATAATGACAGTTGGAGGAAGCAACATGAAGCAAGATTATCCATAAATAGAGTTGCGTACATCCATGTAATGAAGAAGAAGAGGAGGCCAACACATGTAGAGGGAGAAGATGACTCCAAAGACTATATAGCCTCAAAGGGAGTGATGGCTTCAGATGTTTTCTACAGGAAATTGGATAGTCTCATGATGACATGTTGTAGCTATTAGAGATCTACCCACCGGACCTAGATGCATGCTATGAAGTCACTATGGATTTCTTGTGATGTATAGATTCGTGTGTCCAAAATTCAATGGTCATGAGCCTGTGTGGATGGTGATAGTCTTAGAGTCTATGTTAGATATAATACCTTCCTCATTAAGAGGGAGTATTGATATTTTATGTAATTTCAGAAGTTATTCTTAAGTGTTAATGTTTTATCATTGGACTGATATTCTCCCAAGATTGGTCATGGTAATTTGACCAATGGAAAATGGCCCTGGCATAGTTTTCTAAGGATATAAGACTCAAAATGTGTCTTTCAACATACAAAAGGACTAAATTCTTCTCTTGGCACTGATGGAAACTTGATCAGGAAGAATGGTCCTTGTAGTCGTAGAACACTTCGTTGAGTACGTGAAAATTGTGGGACACTCAGTGTGTAAATTGAAAAAAAAAAAATCAATTTTCAAAGAGACATGTCTTTTTGGATCAATTTAATATTACTACAAAAAGACACAATAATAGACACGCATATTTTCTCTCTCACACGTGGGAAGTGATTTAAGGAAGAGACTGAAATTTTTAAGTAGTTGAAATTTTTTGAGTATAATTACTTAGTGATGTTCTAGAGTTTACTAAAGCAATATCCTTGGAAGTAATTACCACTTGCGGAAAATTGTTCTTGTCTAATTTAACACTAGAAAGTCAACATGGTTAGCCATATGACATCAAGTATATGATGGATGTGTGTTAGTAGAAGACGTATCATTTCGTGGGTCACTGTATATAGTTGAGCGCAAGATAAATTTATCTCCTATAGGAGATTCTTTTTGTTCTTCTTGTTTCTTGTTATGGGCACGCCATGGGTAATAGCTCTAAAAAGGATCCATAATGGCAGTTGGAGGAAGAAACATGAAGCAAGACTATCCATAAATAGAGTTGTGTACATCCATGTAATGAAGAAGAAGAGGAGGTCAACACATGCAGAGGGAGCAGATGACTCTGAAGACTATATAGCCTCAAAGGGAGTGATGGCTTCAGATGTTTTCTGTAGGAAATTGAATAGTCTCAGGATGACATGTTGTAGCTATTAGAGAGCTACCCACTGGACTTGGATGCATGTTGTGAAGTCACTATGGATTTCTTGTGATGTATATATTTGTGTGTCTGACATTCAATGGTCATGAGCCTGTGTGGATGGTGACAGTATTAGAGTCTGTGTAGGATATAATACCTTCCTCATTAAGAGGGAGTGTTGATATTTTATGTAATTTCAGAAGTTATTCTTAAGTGTTAATGTTTCATCATTGGATTGATATTCTCCCGATATTGGTCGTGGTAATTTGACCAATGGAAAACGGACTTGGCATAGTTTTCTAAGGACATAAGACTCAAAGTGTGTGTCTTTAAACATACAGAAGGACTAAATTCTTCTTGTGGCACTGATGGCAAATTGATCAGGAAGAATGGTCCTTGTAGTCACAGAACACTATATTGAGTACATGACAATTGTGGGACACTCAATGTGTAAATTGAAGAAGGATTTATATGGATTAAAGAAGGAACCCAAAGGATGGTGTGGAAAATCTCATCTCAGAGTGTAAGAGAAAAATTGATTGTTGAGTTTGAGATGAAAGATTTGAGGATGATACATTACTTTTTGGGTCTCTAGGTATGGCAGAGATAGGATGAGATATTTCTAAATCAAGGGAAGTATACAGTAGAAATCCTGAAGAGGTTCGGTATGTTGTATTGCAAGTCAATGTCTACACCTATGGTATCAAATCTGAATTTGTTTCAGGATACAACTTCAGAGACTCTAGATGTTACTTTATATAAGGAGATGGTGGGTTCGTTGATAAACTTGACGAACGTAAGAATAGATATATGTTTTGTTGTGAACACTATGAGTCAATATATGGAGTAGCCTAGGTAGGTTCATTTGGTTGCAGCAAAACATGTGATGAGGTACCTTAATGGTACATTGGATTATGGTCTCAAGTATGTGACAAACCATGAGTTCGAGTTATATGGATATTCAAATTCAGATTGGGTTGGAAATATTCTTGATTGGAAGAGTACTTTGGAGCATTGCTTCAATCTAGGCTCCAGTATGGTTTCATGGAGCAACAGGAAGAAGTCATGTGTGGTGTGCAGTATGGCTGAAGCCGAGTATGTGGTAGTATGTGAAGCAAGTTGTGAAGTAGTGTAGCTTCAGAAATTGCAGACTATTGGATTGAATTTGACTTATAAGTAAGAACTACAGAAGAGGATGGTGAGGCTTGATCTGGAGGATAAGTGATGAAGTTAGCAGGTTGAAGATCCGGTTGATATTCAATGGTCGAGAGGGAGTTGGACAGATAGCTCCAAAGGGAGATGGGTACTACTGTAAAGAGTAGGAGGCTCCACTAGATGCAGGAAGAAATCATGTGTGGCACTCAGTACGGCTAAAGTTGATTATGTGGTAGCATGTGCAACAAGTCATGAAGTAGTGTGGCTTCGTAAATTGTAGACTATTGGAATGAATTTGACTTGTAGGTAAGACCTACAAGTAGAGGATGAAGAGACTTGTTCTAGAGGACAAGTGATGAAGTCAACGGGTTGAAGATTTAGTTGATATTCAGTACTTGAGAGGGAGATGGACAATTATTTCTAGAGGGATATGGGTACTATAGTAAGGAGTAAGAGGATCCCTCGGATGCGTGAAGCAGTCATGTGTGGCACTCAATACGGTTAAGGCTGACTATTTAGCAGCATGTGTAGTAACAGTGTGACTTCGAGAACTGTTGTCTGGGTTATTTGGTCTTGAACTAAACATAACCTTCATTTGCTGTGACAACGAGAGTTGCATGAATTTTTTAGAGAACCCCATGATCTATGACGGGTCGAAGCATATTGAGATAAGATATTACTATATCAGGGATATGGTGTAAAAGGGAGCAGTGAGGCTCCAATTTTGTGACTACAAAGGATCAATTTGTGGACTTGTTTACCAAGTTGTTGTCAAGGATGAAGTTTGAGTACTTCAGGGACAAGCTTGTTGTGGTCCCTCTTTAGAGGGAGTGTTCTCATCCAGCATGAAAAAGGGTTGGCACTGAGACATGTGGAACTCATTCAGCATGAAAAAGGGTTAGCACTAAGTGTTCTCATACAGCATGAAAAAGGGCTACCACCGAGACAGTTGGAACTCATCCAGCATGAAAAAGGGTTGGCACTGAGTGTTCTCATCCAGCATGAAAAAGGGTTGGCACTGAGTGTTCTCATCAAACATGAAAAATGGTTGGCACTGAGACATGTGGAAATCATCCAACATCAAAAAGGGTTGGAACTGAGTGTTCTCATCCAACATGAAAAATGGTTGGCACTGAGACGGGTGGAACTCATCGAGCATGAAAAAGGGTTGGCACTAATTGTTCTCATCCAACATGAAAAAGGGTTGGCATTGAGACAGGTGGAACTCATCTAGCATAACAAAAGGTTGGAACTAAGTTTTCTCATCCAACATGAAAAAGGTACAGAATCGATACAGGTGGAACTCATCCAGCATCAAAAGGGTTGGCATTGAGTGTTCTCATCCAACATGAAAAAGGGATGACACTGAGTGTTATCATCCAACATGAAAAAGGGATGGCACTGAGATAGGTGGAACTCATCCAACATGAAAAAGGGTTGGCAGTGAGTGTTCTCATACAACATTAAAAAGGTTTGGCACTGAGACATGTGGATCTCATCTAGCATGAAAAAGGGTTGGCACTGAGACCAAAGGTGCACATGATCAGGTACTGGTGCATTTCAAGGTAGTGGATGTCCTTGGGACATGTTGTAGTTATTTGAGAACTACCCACAAGTATTAGATGCATTGGCTATGAATTCACAAGGGTGCACATGATGAGGTATAGATGCATTGTGAGGTAATGTATGTCATGGTAACATGTTGAAGCTATTTTAGAGCTACCCACGGGTAATCTTCAGAGGTAATCTTGGAATAATGTAGAATTTCTTCCTCGTTGAGAGGGAGTGTTGATGTTTGGGCAGCATTGAAAAGATATTCTACTACATTAATAATTAATAATATGATTATGAATTATTAAACAATATTATTAATGTAATAATATTTTTATAATATAAAGTATAAATATATTTATTACCCAAGAGAAGCATCTCTTCATGGATGGTCAGCACAATCACCATATGTTCTTTATATATAGAACAATCATCATTATAATAAGATATGGATTTACATACAATATCATTCTTACGAAATATCAACATTAAGGACCTGAGAAATAGTTCACACGGAGCAAATACAAGAACATAAATAAACAACTGTAAACATGGAGTAGTCTAGCATTTAAACAATCATTTATGATTCTACAACCATGAATTTAGACAAATATTCTCTGAAGAACAAAAACAAGAATGCAGCCATCATACATAAGAATAGTCTACAATATGAAGTAGATTCTTACACAACCCGAGTGCTGAGAAAAACACAAAGGAATATCACACAATACGTTCAACGTGAGAATCAAATCTATCTAGAAAAATAGCTTGGCCAAATAGGCTTCTCCTCATTAAAAGTTTCAATAATAGTACATGAAAGCTCCAAGAGCCAAAAATACCTTTCCTTGAATACAATTATCATATTTAATGAAGTTCTTATCCAACTTAGTCTTCTTGTGATGAATCTCCTACAAGATGAGAAGGAAGTGTCAGAGTTTCTTCACACACACCTAGGATTTCTTTTTCCTAAGGTTTTTCCTATTTTTATTATTCATTATTCAGTCTCCTATATTTTAGGAATAATATTCCTCTAGGGATAATATTATCTTCAGTTTTCACTTCAGTTTGATCAGTTGAGTGGAGTTTAGATGCTACATTGGGATTATCACCATGCAGCATTGGGATCATCACCAGCTAATGCACATTGTCCTTGGTATCATCACCAAACTAGTGCATTACCCATGATTCCATGATATCCTCCTCACTTCACTATGTTTCAATCAGTTAACTGAAGATTGATAGACTAGTTAACTCAGCTAGGTGGCAGTTCACTCCTACAATTGCTCGAGAGACTAGACTAGGTGGAAATTTACTCTCGTAATTGTTGGTGTGTGTTCAGATCATTCTAGACCATGACTATGGAAGATTGGATTCTCCTCCAGTGCACATTGGTTGAGTTATACAAAGTATATCATGTGTAAATTATCATTCATTCATTTGGTTAATGAAAAGTATTTCATTATTTCTCTCTTTCTTCTTCTTTCTCATATTCTCTCTACAAATGTGTGTGTCAATTTCTATGTACATATTTTTTGTATATTTCAACACATTTACATGGTATCAGAGCCAAAGAACTACTAGGAAAAAGACACACCAAATTATTTTCTGCAGGTACAAAAGATTGAAGACAGCGGAAAAATGGAATTCCCAAAAGAATCAATTCTTACACCTTACAACTTCTTTGCATGGAAGGAAAATATGATCATGCATATTTGAATTAGAGTATGGTATAGGATAACCATGAACACAGAGACAAAACCAACATTAGCCATAGAAAAATACAAGTATCTAAATCAAATGGATGAAACATTCAGGACAATTTTTAGTTTCATTTATCTTGATCTCCTCTTTCACATATCTTCCTGTAAAACCCCCAATGAAGCCTGGACCACCATGGAAGGTATCTTTGGAAAATTTGATGACATGAGGGGACACATGATTGAGGTGGAATTTCTCACATTGGATTCAAAAATCTTTGACAATCTCCAAGATTTCTTTACAAAATATAAGGATTTATTGTCGCAACTCAAGGCTTGCAGGGTTGATAAATATAAGGAGGAGAACCAAATGGTTCTCACCATTCTCTCCAAAATTGGTCATGAATTCTCAATTTTTTTATCCACATTCCTTTCAGTCAAATTCTCCTATGGAGCCACCTAGAAGATTCCTTCTCTTGAGGAATTTATCGAATCCCTGACAGAAGAGAAAACCAAGCTCATCAATATGAGAAAAATCAAAGGCCCAAAGGCACATGCACTTACTCTGCAAGATGGAAGTGGTCATCAATATCATAAATATAAATATAAATACTAAATGAAATATCATGCAAATATGAAGAAGGAAGGGTACTCAAAACCGTTCAACGATGCCTCCATATCTAAAGGTGGAAAAGGAAGAAAAGGGGAGAAATGCACATACTGCCATCAGAATCTGCATGCATGCAGAAATAGATAGATATAATGAATCAAATTATTCAGCATAACAACCTTGGATATCACATCCCCGAGGGTGCCAAGAAAAAGAATCCAGAAGATCAGAATCCCAAGAAAGACAGTTCTAGCCATGCCTTGATTGCCATCAACTCCTCTCTCGATGCTTGGATCATAGATTCAAGAGAATCACACCACATGGATGCCACAAAATAGGTATATTCTTCCTTGGATTCATGAAAAGGTCCTCCTGTTTTGATGGGGAAAAAATCTCCAATTGAGGTCACCAGCAAAGGAAGGATTGAACTCACCAACGAAAGCTTCTAGAATGTGTTGCACATTCCCAAACTTTCTGTCAATATTCTCTCTATATATTAGATGAAAAATTGTATAACTGGAAAGAAATTCATATTCACACCTGATGCAGTGGATATCTATGACATGCAAACCAATTCCAGGGTTTCTACTGGTGAGGTAAATCATAAATATAGGATTTACACATTTTTTGAATTTATTGAACCAGATTCTGCTTTATTGCTTACCCATGGTGATGAAAGTAGTAGGATATGGAATGAAAGGTTCATGCATTTAAATTTCATATATAT
>JZKD02S1286392.1:68282-95462 GCA_000966675.3 Picea glauca | reverse complement strand
TGAAATAAATAAATTTTTACTCCATCTTTTTTTTCATGTGTTCCTATGTAGCAGCTTGCTTTCATGTCCATTGTATTCTCTATATTGCTACATTGAAACAAGAACACATTAATTGGGCACAGGGATGGAGCCTTATGTGCTAGGTCTGAAAAAGATGGAGTGCAATGTGCCACAATAAATACAACGTGTATTACTAAGACTAAGAGGTATGGTTACAAAAAACTCTGATCTGCATACGTTGTCCAAGTTGTCCAATTTAGTTTTAAAAAATTAGCTATTTCATTTGTTTGACAAGTGGAGAAAAAAATTTATTTTCAAAAATTATCCACTAATGTACTTTATTCTATTTGTACACAAACATGGAATGAGGAAGTGGTCAGTCGGACTCATGATAAATTATAGCATTATATAAATTACTATAAATCTTGGCAAAATGTTATAATATTCTATAAATTACTAAATCTCATGTTGTGGTCGGTCAGACTAGTGATACATAAGCATGGCTATAAATGTGAACCCGTGAGTCCACCAACCCGCGCACCATGTCACATCTATTTTATACTATATTTCTATTTTATTTACTCTATATACATATTCCTTTCTTTTTTCTTTACATGTCAACTTATGTTCATGTACATTTTCTTTTTGTAGTTTTTTTTTAGAGAAACAAACAAGAAAATTGGACACGACAAATAACTCTCAACCATAAATGTAGAAGAATCCATGCAAAGGTGCATATTTCTACCCTTGTTCCATATCCAATAGTTTTTCATTTACTCTATCTGTATTTCTTGCACTAGTTTGCAGCTTTGTTTTTTTTTCTCCTTGGATACTCCATATCTTCCTATACATTAACCTGTCTCCATGTCAATTCTATTTTACGTGTTGTTATCTTGAAATAGATAAATTTGTACTCCATCTCTTTTTTCATGTGTTCCTATGTAGCAGCCTGCTTTCATGTCCATTGTATTCTCTGTATTGCTACATTGAAACAAGAACACAGTAATTGGGCACAATAATGGAGACTTATGTGCCACATCTGAAAAATATGGAGTGCAATGTGTCGCAACAAATACAATGCACATGTCTGATACTAATTGCATACGTTGTCCAATTTGTCTAGCTATATGTTTTTCCATAGTTGTTGTGTTTCTATCGCTTGGTAATTATCACACTAAGTGTTGTTCTGTGAGGCATATATTTCTTTCAACCCTTTCTTTTTTCTCTTATATACTTATTCGTTCCCCCTTTTCTTCTTCCCCTCTATTATTCGTTTCTGATTCTATACTTAGTCTCATGTCTATGCTCGCGGGTTCCTAGGATGGCAGAGTGATATATTCCATGTCCATCTATATCTTTACATCACGATTCCGATTGACCGTCGTTCGTTTTCATAGTTGGTGAATTTTATAGCCACAGGTTCTTGCGTAGGTGCCATCTAACTCTCATGCCTCGTGTTCGTGGTATACATCTTGCACCCGAAACTTTGGTGATCTACAATTTGACCCCTGACTTGGACCCCTAGGCCTCAGTCTACCTATGATGACTCATTCTGAATTCTTGCATATAAATGTTCCAAGTTATATATTTTGTCTATTTCTTATTTATATAGATATAAACAACATCTATTTTATCTTGAACCAGGGTCTGTTCAGCTCCAGCTATATTCCATGGCTGAAAATATTTTTCCCATAGTTGATATTTTTCCCAGTTCGTTTCCATACTTAGCCGATTTTATGGCCATGGGTTACCCCCAATGCATTATCGAACTCCCATGCCCCATGTTCATATGTACATATTGCACCCAAAACTCTAGTTATCTACAATTCGACCCCAGACTCCTCGAACTCGCAAGCCTCACTTTGCCTATGATAACTCCGTGTGACCGCCCCACCTTTCCATACTTAAGACCAAGTATTGTTCTATGACACAAAAAGTTCTTTAATCCCTTTGTTTTTATCTTATATACTTGTTGTTTTTCCCCTTTTCTTCTTCCCCCTATTATCCCTTTCTTCTTCTATATATAGTTGCATGTCTATGCTCACGGGTTCCTAGGGTTGCGGACTTAGAAATTCTATATCCATCTATATCTTCACATTACGAGTTTTAACGATTGTTGTTCATTTCCATACCTGTCCAATTTTATGCCCGTTGGTTCCCAGTTAGGCCCTATGGAACTCTCATTCCCCGAACTCTCATGCCCCATAGTCGATTTGTTTCTATCGCTTGACAATTATTAGACAGATTATTTTTCTGTCAAGCATAAAGTTCTTTGCTCCCTTTCTTTTTTTCCTCTTCTATACTTAGTCACATTTCTATGATAGTGGGTTTCTAGTTTGCGGACTCACAAATTGTATATCCATCTATATCTTGACATCACGAGTCTAACTAACCGCTTTCGTTTCCTTAGCCAATTTTGTGGTCACGAATTCCCGAGTATGCGTTATCGAACTCTAATTCTCGTGTTTCGAGTATACATATTGCATCCAAAACTTGGGTGATATATAATTCCACTACGGCCTCCCAGGTTCAAAAACGTATCAAAGCATCTTTAACACTCCTCCATCCCCGCCACCTTCGCCCCTTCCCAATGCACATTAATTATGAGTTTACTAGTGACATATCACCACAGATGTTAGAAAATATTGGAATTAATAAGTGGAAAGCTCAAGGGCATCTCCCATTAAAATGCATTTATGGGAGAATATTATGGAATCTAATTAGTTTCTTTTTGTCAATCTTGAATTCGCAAAATAATGTTGGTTATTTTTTTTTTTTAAGGCGTCATCATAGCAAGAATGCAATATTGTGTTGGCCTACTTTCATCTACAAAGGTGTTCACATAATTCCCCTCTTTAGTATTGTGCATATATTACAAGTTCGCATATTTGAGAATATGCTTGCATATGAAAATGTTGCTCCACCCTTCCAATTTGAACATAGTTTTCATTTGGGCCACAAAGAACACTAATAAAATAAAATAATATGAAAATTGTTTAAGTAAATATAAACAAATTATCTTCTAACTTGAACCTGATTTTGTCAAGATCCAGGTATATTACATAGCTGGCAATGTTTTCCCCACTTTTCCATAGTTTCTCGATTTCCATTCCATCTTCGCACACTTTCCCAATGAAAATTGATTACACTTTTATTAGATTTGAAAAGATTGGCATTAAAAGGTGAAAAGGTTGAGGACATATCCCATTAAAACACATTGAACCAAGATTTACTGGAGATTGTATTATGATGTTTCATCGTCCATTTTAAATACAATGAGGAGAAAAGGAGCATTCTCATCACCTTATGGTTGCATCTCGACAACATTTCTGTGGAGATACCCTGAATATTTTCGGGCATGAGGACCAAAGTTTTCAATGGTCCATAGCTTATGACCACTACTCATACACTTCTTCCTAGAATAAATTTATCTCGAAATCTGAAATTGTAACGACATATTGTATCCCCGATTTTTTTTACTTTAAGGACTTGGTCACGTGTTGCACCAAGAACTATATTATGAACTAGCGGATTATCCAGATGGGAAACGATTCCCAATTCTCCCTATCGCCTCAAGTATTTCGAAAGATGTTAACACTTTCCAACCCAACGCTTACTTTCAAGGGAGATAATTGCATATAGTTCTTAAAGTAACATGGCAATGAATTGGACCTATTGCCGAAGTTCTTACAGAACCCAGCGCCCACTCCCCAGGACATGGCCATATTACAGGTTAGTGCATTTAAAAACATTTTTTGGAAAATTGCATGGATTTTCATGAGGATAACGAGACAAGAAAGTGCAACCGACATCTCTCGGATGATTATGTATATTTTATATTTTACAGTCAAGGAACAAGCCATCTTCCATTGCGGCAAGTTGATTTCCATTGAAATCTCTTCCCATTTATTGCAATATAGAAGGCAAAAGAAATTCTTTATGCCATATTATTTAATTTTCGTCGTGCCGAATTGCTATCCATTTCCTGGACTATCTATGTGTAAGAAGTTGAACTTTGAATTTGACCCAGTAACATACTTGTGCCAGATATTATGGAGACACGACACTTTCCAACATTTTTTTTAAGTCCAATGATTTTGTTTCAATTTTTAAAGCATTGATATTTGGAAAGTATTTTCCCCAGTTGTCTGGCCAGCTGACAATCTTCCTGGATAGGAAGGGCACACTAGAAGAAATGGAGAAATATAATGTTATAAGGATTTTTGGGTCTAAACGAAATCCTTGCTTCCTTCCATGTCACATATCTAGTACAATGTTTTTTGTTGGAATAACAAGGGAGTACATCTACTGGTTTCATTTTTTCCATGAAAAATAAAAAGGTCAATTCATCTCTCTGACTTGGAAAATCGGGGATTTGATGGTCAGGAACCACTTCAACATTTATTTCACTGACACTATCCTGAATGAACTCTATACCAGTACCAATGATTCACACTACTAGAACCGAAAAGGCTCGGGTGAAAAAAGTACCCAATCCCCGACCGCCACACCCAAGACCACAAAATCTCGTAGCAGTACTCCAACGACCTACCCAAGTAACAAAGTCACACACAGTTCTTCAGGAGTAGGAGGAGATAAGAACCCTCCCTCCAACAAAATTGAAAGTTGTCACAAACTTGCCGCGGGAAAAAAACGGAAAACAATATTCCAAGAACAAGAGGGACCGAGGGGAGAAATTGATATCTACGATCTCTCCCTCGAAGATATGGAACTAGAAATTGACATTGACAAAATGTTCCTTGATGACAAACACCTAGAGAGAACTTCTCCGCAAAATTCTAGGATGGAAATAATTGGCATAGATACATTGGATGAAGAAGAGGCTTTTGCATTTTAGAGCGTTGTTTTTGATAGCGAATCCAAAAAATTGATTATTGAAAACATAGAAGTAAAGAATAAGAAAAGGAAATATCGTTCAGAGATCAATCTACACAACATGCACCCTTCCCAGATCTCCCAAATGCACCGAGAAACTGGAGATGCTCTAGACAACTCTATTAGTGGCATTGAAACGAAAAACATCATGTTAAAGAAGCGAATCAAAGAATTGGAGGCAACTCTAATGCCTCTTCCATTATTTTCTACTCCTTTGGCAATGGTCGAGCCCACCGCACCTATGCCAAAGTTAAAAGGATCAACAAGCCTTATTACATCAACTCGAGGCTATGTGGAAAATAATATAAACAGAAGAATGGAATTAATAATAGAAGCATGGGAGATGTCAAAGAATATGGTCTCTTTTGGAACAAGAGCACATGCTTTTCATGAATATATGCAAGCAAATCTCAAGAACGAGCAAGGTTTCTACCTTGATGCAGTTTTACCATTTGGTGTTAAAGTTATTGGTATGACGGAATTCAAAATAATACAGAAGGATCTCCCTTCCCTGGATCGAATAGACCAGCTAAACGCATGCTGGAAAGAAAAGGTAAAGAACTTGAATGGTATTGTTCAAGAATGTAGCCCGACCATATCTAGAAGAGACCAACTATTCAAGAAGCTAATTGAGATAGATCTAGGTGAAAACACCAATGAATTCCATGACCCAAAATTGATATTCAACTCATTGTTTTTAACCAAGCAAACATTTGATTATAAAGTTCATATCTATAAAAGACTGTCATTTGAAATTTTCTATGGCATTCTTGAATATGGTGAAGATGAGGTGAAAACTTGGCTAGTTGGTTATGTGATTAAAAACCAAGATATTCAAGAAGAATTACAAAATTTTTATATTGATCTAATGAACTTGGAATGTGAATTATTCAAAATAAAAATCCGCCATGAAATGAACGTGGTGCCCATGAGGAGCTACATCGAAGAATGGTTCAAAAATGTTTTTGACCAGATTTCCAATGAAGGTCAAAGCCAAGGAAAGACATAAAAGGACATCAACGAGCAAGTGACAAGGCATGGGAAACCATCATAGTATGTTGATACTGATTACATTCTTCTATCTTCATCCACTTACTATAACAAATATTTAACCGAGATCTGACAATTTTCTCTTTCTTCTTTCCAGGTTTTGTTGTTTTCCACCGCCGACTTTCTTCTTTCTACAAACTTCATTCTTGTACATATTTTCTTTGTAGTACGCGACAGTCCCAATCCGAGTCATTATGGAAAACACATTTTTATTTCACAGAATATGTATTGAACTATGTATATTTTTTAGAAATTCGAAGACAACTATTTTTGGGAAATATTCTCAAATGTATTTTGTGACCCAGTTTATCTGAATTTAAATATTTGAGGTTGTTCTATGGTGATCTTCAATGTTTGGTGTTGTTATTTGAAATTATTATTTATTCTTAAAATTAACTCATTTCACTGTACATGTTCCTGTTCTATATTGTGCATATATTTCAACTTCCTATATTTCAGAATATTCTTAGATATACAAAATGTAAAGTCATATATTTTTTTCTCTATTGCTTGTGGGTTTGAGAAAAAATTGTGAGCCCAAAACACCATTCAAATTCGAACATGGTTTACATTTGGACCACAAATAATCTATTAAGATACATTAATATGAATACATTTTAAATAAACATAAACAAAATCCCTTTAAACTTGAACCTGACTTTCTCGGGCTTCTGGATTGCCCGTGGGTTGACTGGTTAGCGGACTACCAAATCCTCGTTTCCATCCATATCTTCACATCAGGAGCCCAAGCGACCATCGTACCTTTCAACACTTACCCAAATATCTCACTGTGGCGTCCCAACTTAGTGCTATCAAATTATTATCCCACTTGTTCTGTGATATACATATTGCACCCAACACTTCCGTCATATGCATTTTTCACCCAACAATTTGGTCATAAAATATAAAGTACAGGGAACAAAGAAACGAGAATTTGGTTAAGTATATAAGCTGGAAAAGAAGGGTTAATATGTTCACATATGTAATAGATATCCCATTTCCTGGAAAGATATTTTCTGCATGTTTCTGGAGAAGTTATATACTTATTGCATATACTTGGAAAGAAGTGCGAAGGTGGCAGACATAGAAAACAATGACGAGGAATTTGAAATTGCATGAACCTACCAACCCAACGATCCGTGAAAGAGATTACAAGAAATGCCTGTGGAAAGCGGTTAGACAGGATTCAAAATAGGTTAACAAGGGTTCCCAAGGAGATGTGAGGCCACGACGTTCAAATTGTATTGATCATAGATTTTCAGTGAAAACTATGTAACATGAAAGAGGGGATGATGTAGTAGTACATAAGTCAATCTGTATATCGCGGAATCCAGGGGGTTGTTTTCAGATCAAGGAACACTGGAAGTGCACTCCACCTATCTGGGAATTTGCAAGTGGAAAATTCAGGTAAGTATGGAATTGGAGGCACAAAAGAGATTCCAATAAATGGATAAATATGGAAGGCAGACACATGGGCTTCAAAATGGGGTGAAAATAGTTCCCCAGGAGACATGAGGACCCGAAGGTCAAAGTGCAGGTCTCGTAACTTTCATGTGCAAACTATGTATCATGGAATATGGTATGATGTGGAAGTGTGGCGGTAAATTTTTATATCATGGAAGTCCAGCTGTTGTTTGCATGTCACGAAACATTGGAAGTGCAATATGAATCCACAATTGGAAGTGAAATTGGAGGTCCAATTGCTGTTGTTTGCCCGCCTGCCTGGGAATCTATGATATGAAAAGTGGTTAGGCATTGAATGGCTAGTGGCTGGTCGGAGTCGCGATATAAAAGCATGAGCACAATTGTCCAGTGTGCACATTGAGACATTTTTGGAAAAACAACTAAGTAACGAGAAAGAGAGAGTAGAGGGGAAAAATAAATGGGAATTTGGTAGAATATAGAAGAGGGAAAAGAAGGTCCAATATATTCATATATGCAATTGATATTTTATTTCCTAGCAATATCTTTTTCTGTATGTTTCTGAAGAAGTTATATACATATTTCATATACTTGGAAAGAAGTCTCAAGGTAGCATGCAGAGGAAACAACAACTAGAAATTGGAAATTCTCTGAACCCGCGAACTCGACGATACGTGAAAGAGATGTCAAGAAATGTTCAAGTGTTGAAAGCGCTCGGACGAGATTCAAATTGTACATATCAGAACATTTCAGTGAAAAATGTGTAAAACGGAAGAGGGTATTCCTGTCATCCTCAATGCATATTCATTTTTCTTTTACTAGTGACAACTCAATGCACAGCTTCACTTATTGGCATTAACAAGCAAAAAATGTATTCATCAACGATTTACGGGAGCTCGACCGACCCCCAGGTTGGAGCTATTATAAATATTGCACCCAAAACTTGCATCATCTATAGTTCCTCCATATACATCTTGCACCCAAAACTTCCGTGGTCTACAATTCATCCACATATTGGAACATGGTTTACATTTGGACCACAAATAATCTACTAAGATACATTAATATAAATAAAATTTAAATAAATATATTTAAACTTGAACTTGACTTTTTTCGAACTCGTGGATTGGTCCTATATCATCACATCATGAGCCTGACCGACCACAGTTCCTTTCAACATTTAGCCAATTATCTCTCCTCGGGGTCGCGACTTAGCTGATGCATCCCCCCTACTCCCTCATAAGGATACACAACCTCTCGGTCAAGGATCTTTGATTCTTTAGTTGAATGACTCTCTGAAACCTTGTTGGTTTCATTCTGTATCTAAACACATGCCCTTTCGGCTTTCTGGTGCAGGGCTTATGTCACCCGCGACCTTCCCCTTCGTGCTTGTGAAGTCTCAGAGTTTGGGAATTAGATCCTTTTCTGATAATCCCCTCCTTGATATGACCATGGGAGGTAACCTCACGTAACCACGTGATTCCAGGTGAGCCAAAGATTGGTTTGGAACCAAACTGCTTTTTGCCTTGTAATTCACCTCTAGCCACCACGTAACCTTTTACCAATACCATGGTCTCGATTGTGGATCGCCTTCAACTTAAATCTCGATCACTTTCTTTCCCTGCAATGCGAGGTGACCTTTGATATCATGATCTTGATGATTCTTCTGAACTGACGGTTGAGATCTTCCCCTTTCAAATCAACGAACGAGATTTTCTTCGACGATTCAGGATTCAGAGTTTTCAACTCTCAAACTTTTATTTCTCCCAAAATGAAAGATCTTCTACCATGCATCCCCTTCTGATCAATGATTGTGATCCCTACAGATATTTGGACTTTGGGTTTTTCAAATCTCAAACTTTACTTCCCTTGGAATACATGGGATTCTACCACGTGTCTTATTGAATCGAACGAGAGGGATTTACTTTGGACGATCCAACAATCGACGTTTACTTTGGGTATTTAACCATAATCCACAAATTCACGCCACCTGTTCTCTGTATCTGACATCTCAGGTCTACTTCGGATGATATGACGGTCGATGCCTACTTCATGTATTTACCTGAGGTCCGCAGATTCATGCCACCTATTTTCTAGATCTGACGGTTGAGATATCCTTTGGCTCTCTGGGCTTCGAGAGTTTCAATTCTCACTCAGGAACTCTCAAAGTGATTTCTCCGAAGTTCACAATCCATCTCCACATGTCTCTCTAGATTTGACGGTCCAGATATCCTCCGACTCTCCGGGCTTTGGGAGTTTCAACTCTCAAACTGAAAATATTTGAAGTGATTTTCCTAGAGCTACTAGTCTACTAACATGTATCTCTTAGTGATCAATGGTCATGATATACTTCATATATTTCACCCCCTCCTGTTCCACGAACTTCTGGAGTTATGGATATTGCGCCACTTGTCCTCCTTGACGATGGATGGTCCCAATTTTCTTCGGGACTTCAGAACTTTGGTAAGTTCACTCCCCTGCATGTGCGAAGTGCTAAGGCTTGTGCACCTTTATTTGACCAGATGGTTGTTGGTCCTCTTCACTATGATCCAATGGTCATTTTCAGTCCTCCTCATGAGCTTCTTATCTCTTCCGATTTAGAATATTTTCTAGGTTTTCAAAGGCCTTGACCTTTTCTCCTCCTACGATTTAGTTTCTTGGACTTCGTCTGCACTTCTAAAAAGTGTTATCCCTTCTGATCTTGATCTCATTGTATATTTTTGACTCCCCATGCACTCCTTATGTTCTTGGGATTTTCCTAAACTTAGATCGAAGGATCTCTTGAAAATATATTCTTCCTGCACTCCTTGCATTCCCCTATTCTGATTCTTTGATGCTTAGTCTCTCATTGATGATGTGCACTCCTTGCACCTGGTATAAGTTTCCTTTGTTCTCTTTGAACTCCTCTGAGTCAATCCGAGACTCGGTCGACGCACTCCTTATGTATAAGATGCACACCTTGCATACGAGGTTTAGAAGAGAAACAATTGAAGCTTATCCAGTTTTGTCACGAACTCATCCGATTAACTGTTTGAACAATCATTCATGAATAAATTGAACTAAACCACACACACAAAATATAACATTCATTCAAACATACATCAAAATGAACACATTCCAAGGATTTAGGATAATTCTTTCTGTTCTATTCATTCATGGAACAATTACATAATATTGCATTTCTTCACTGCGTCTTTCTTCTACTATGTTCTTCTCTAATCTATCTTCCTATCTCTTGATACTTT
This sequence comes from Picea glauca, assembly GCA_000966675.3. Classification (NCBI taxonomy): domain Eukaryota; kingdom Viridiplantae; phylum Streptophyta; class Pinopsida; order Pinales; family Pinaceae; genus Picea; species Picea glauca. The sequence goes on along the minus strand of JZKD02S1286392.1, from coordinate 84,849 downwards.
TACAATACAACAACAAACTATCTAAGGACTGGCTCCACAAGCTCTCTCTATCCTTTCTGCAAGCTATCCTATAAAGTCATAGTGGTTACGTACTTTGTCCTATTACAATAACTAACAGTTATTTCCAGATAAGATTCGACACTCTATATCTGCAAATCCTTACGGTCCTTCACGACTTTACAAACACGAAATATTTAATTTTTTTTTTTCCAAACTATCTCAACAACTCAATTTACTTCTGAGTTAAATGTTGATTTGAAACTCTGTCATGCTGAGATCTCATATCTTTGCCTCCACGCTTGCGTCTTTGACTTTCAAGGGGATGCTCCTACATCATACTCCTATGGTTAAAATATTCATGGACTCATGTCCATGAGTTCCTGCACTATTTTTCCATGCTTCAAAATATCAGGTTTTGTGACCCAGCTTGAATCTTCCACTGGATGATCTCTCCACTTCACTAATTATTCATGATATGTCTTCCTCCTGGTCTTCTTTCCAACTCTCTGTTCAGTTATTTTCTCCATATGAGGTTTTTCTTTTGTGGGCAATTTTTCTTCCCACTGAAATTATTTCTGATCATCTAATTCTCTTGCATCGTCTCTCCTGTAAGGATACATGTCTGCAACATTGAATATCGCTGATATCCCAAAATTGTCTGGAAAACCAATTTCATAAGCATTGGCTGCAAATTTTCTGAGAATCCTGCATGGTCCTATATTATTCATCTTCAACTTGTTATATGTTCCCCTTGTAAACCTTTCTTTTCTCAAATGAGCTAAAACTTCATCTCCCACTTCGAATTGAACTTCTCTCCTCTTCTGATTAACCCTCTTCTTATAATTCAAGATGTTGTCTTGTAACTGTTCTCTGACTCTTTCATGGAGTTTTTGCATTTATGTTGTAAAATCCTCTGCTCCAACACTTCTGAATCCATCTTTTTCAGATCTCTCAACTCTGTAATCCCTCTTGGATGTATACCATACACAATTTCAAATGGAATTTTCCTTGTTCTTTTGTTCACTAAATTGTTAAATGCAAATTCTGCTTGTGCTAGAATATGATCCCATTGACGACCTTGCTTAGTGACTAAACTTCTTAAAAAATTTCCCAGACTCATGTTTACTACTTCAGTTTTTCCATCTGTCTGAGGGTGATATGATAAACTAAAGGACAAGTTTGTCCCCATCCTTTTCCATAGGGTCCTCCAAAAGTGTCCCAAAAATTTGGTGTCCCTGTCTGAGACTATACTCCTAGGTAATCCATGTAGTCTCACCACTTCTCTGAAAAGAAAATTCGCTATATGTGTAGCATCGTTTGTCTTTTGGCATGGTATGAAATGTGTCATTTTTGAAAACCTGTCGACCAAAACAAATACATAATCGCTCCCTTTCTGATTTCTAGGAAATCCCAATATAAAATCCATACTAATTGCATCCCATGGCCTTTTTGGAATTGGTAATGGCTGATACAAACCAATGTTCTATTGTCTTCCTTTTCCATATTGACAAATTCTTCATTTGTTCACAAACTTTTTCACCTCTACCCTCATGCTCAACCAATAATACAAATTTCTCAGCTGTGCAAATGTCTTATCATGACCAAAATGTCCAGCTAAACCTCCACTGTGTTTCTCTTTCGGCAGGTTATCTCTCATTGAGAATCTTGGTATGCACAATTGGATTCCTTTGAATAATAATCCATCCTGGATCAAATATTCAGTCGATGGAATTTTGTCTCCCAACAAAGGATTCTTTCATGCCTCATAAGCTTCCTTAAAATCTGGATCTTCTCGATACATTTCCTTGAGGTGTTCAAACCCTAAGGTCTCCACTTGGAATTCCTGTACAATTAAACTTCTCATGCTCAAAGAATCTACAACTTTGTTAGCAATTCCAACAATATGTTTAATAAAAAAAGTAAAATTTTACATAAATTCTACCCATTTAGCATATCTCTGATTCAACTTTTCTTTCCTAGTAATAAACTACAAAGCTTGATTATCATTGTACAACACAAATTATTTAGGAATTAGATAGTGCCTCCACTTCTTCAAATCTTGAATCATTGCATAAAATTATTTTTCATATGTGGAATACTTCTTCTTGGTGTCATTGAATTTCTCACTGAAATAAGCAACTGGCCTATTATCCTGACTCAAGACTGCTCCAATAGCTTCTCCACTCGCATCACATATCACCTGAAATGTTTTCCCAAAATCTGGTAAGACCAGAATTGGTTGTTCTGTGATCTTTTCCTTCAATACTTTGAAACTTTTTTCAGCTTCCTCTATCCATTTAAAAGACTTGTGTTTCTTCTTCACAATGTCCAGCATGGGTGTACATATACCACTGATATTTCTCATGAACTTTCTATAAAAAAATTCTAACCCATGAAAAATTCTTACCTCAAATATGCTTCTTGGCAATGGCCATTCTTTGATTACTCTCACCTTTTCTGGATCCATCTTCAATTCATTTGAAGAAATAAAAAAACCCAAGCATATGAGTTATGTCTTCATAAAAGAGATTTTCTTCAGATTTATTAACAATTTCTCTTGCTGCAACTTTTCCATCACTGATGTCATATGTCTTAAGTGTTCTCCCTCTATCTTACTGAAGATTAGTATTTCATCCAGATAAACTATGACAAGTTTTCCTATGAAGTCTTTCAATACTTCATTCATTAATCTCATAAATGTGTTTGGTGCATTTTTCAACCCAAATGACATGACCAGCCATTCAAACAATCCTTTATTTTTCTTGAATGTTGTTTTTCATTCATCTCCCTCTCTCATTCTTATTTGATGATATCCACTCTTGAAGTCTATCTTGGAAAAATAACTTGCCCCACTCAAACAATCCATCAAATCATCCATCCTGATTAAAGGGAATCTATACATAATGGTGATATTATTGATGGCCTTGGAATCTGTATATATTCTCCATCCTCCATCCTTCTTTGGACTTAACATAGTTGGTACTGCGCACAGACTTAGGCTTTCTTTGACTATACCTTTATCCAACAACTCCTGGACTTGATTTATGACTTCCTCATTCTCTCTAGGTGTCAACCTATAATCTACTTTGTTTGGTAGACTAGCTCCTAGAATACGGTCAATATGATGGCTTATGCTCCTAATCGGTGGAAATGAGTGTGGTAACTCATCCACTACTATGTCAGCAAAGCTTTCGAACAGTTACTGGATTTCTCCAGGTAAATCCTCCATAGAAGTATTTTTAAGGATAACTCTAGGCTTCCTCACTACAACAAACTATATTTATTTCTCTTTCTTGGCTTCATTCAAGAGTTCCTTCCTAGTCATGAGAAGTATACTTGAATTAGCTTCCCTGTTTTTATATTTGTCTTCTATTGGCAACAACATATGTGTCCTACTATTTTTTTCTAAGGTATAAGTATTCTTCCTCCCATCATGAAAAACTTTTCTTTCAAGATGCCATGGTCTCCCCAATAAAATATGACATACATCCATAGGAATTACATCACATAATATTTCATCCCTATAACCTCCTATTTTAAATTCAACTTGGCATTGTTGACTTACCATTACTTGATGTCCTTTATGCAACCATGATACCTTGTATGGGTTTGGATGTGCAGTTGTCTTCAGTTCCAGTTTTTCCACCATCTCTATGGATACTAGATTTTCAGTGCTCCCACTGTCTATGATCACCTTGAAAACATTGTCTTTCGTCTTGCAAGAATTTATGAACAGACTTGTTCATTGAACCGGTTCCTCTACCTCCTTCTCTGGTTTAAGAAGCACTTCCCTCCTTCTGTTGCTTCTGCTTCCACATGTTTCTGTGCTTCAACAATGTGTGCTTCTCCTCCTCCTTTCTTTCTCTCGGGATATTCCCAATACTTGTGCCTTGGTTTTCCACAAGCATAACATCTAACTTCACCTCCTCTATCTCTTCCTCATCTTCTAGAAAAAAAGCTTCTTCCTCCATGTTGTCCTTCTTTAGATCTTCCACCTTTCTTAGGGTGAGTATGTTGTTTTCCATCTTCATGCTTCGGCTTCTGGAACTTCTCTCTGTTGATTCCCTTACCTCTGCTTGAATTTCCTCCTCAGTTTTGTTGGATTTGTTTCCTGGCCAATTTTTCTTCAGCTTTCAAGGATTCTTGATAAGAATCCTCGACTTTATTAACCGACATCATGTTGATTTCCTCTTGGATTTCATATCTCATCCCATTGATATACCAGGTTGTTTTTTCATCTTCATTCTCTTTCTGCCTAACCCTAATGTTCAGTCTGTAAAATTCCTCAGTGCACTCTTTCACTGATAAGATTTTTTATCTCAGGTTTTGTAATCTTCTCAACAGATTGATTTGATAGTCCTTTGGGATAATTTTTTCCTTCAGCTTGGCTACCATCCTATCCTAGCTTTTAATTTTTTGCTTACCCTTTCTCCTGCATTCGACTTGCAGTTCATCCCACCATAGTGATGCATGACCTTTCGCTCTTGTCACATCATGCTTCACCGTATTTTTTTCTTTGATATATTCATAATCAAAGTACTTGTCCATAGCACGCACCCAATACAACAATTCTTCAACTTCTAAATTTCCTTCATACATTGGTACCTCTATTTTTTCTCTGACTCCTATTCTTGAAACAACTTTCAATAAGCAGTCTTTCGCAACATCCTTTGCTACATATTCTTCGACCTCTATCTCTTCGCTTTCAGCTTCACTGATATCTCCAGTGTCTGGTGCTCTTCTCTACATTGTTTCCATGGTGTCTGGTATCATTTTGATTCGCCTCATTTCTTCTTCCATTTCTCGATTCGCTCTGCATATTCTAGGTGGCATGATTCCACTGCGTCACTTACGAACATAAATCAAATTCTTGATACCACAAATGATACCAATTTATCTTCTTTCTCCTTTGTCTGATGTCTGCAAACAATATCAATATCATCTTTGATACCACCTGATGCAGCCCCCCTCCTCCCCCGTAAAGTTACACAACCTCTCAGTCAAGAATCTTTGATTCTTGAGTCCAATGACTCTCTAAAACATTGTTGGTTTCGTTCTGGATCTAAACACATGCCCTTTTGGCTTTCTGGTGTAGGTCTTATGGCACCTGCAACCTTCCCCTTCGTGCTTGAGAAGTCTCAGAGTTTGGGCATTAGATCCTTTTTTGATAAGCCCCTCCTTGATGCGACCTTGGCTGGTGACCTCACGTAACCACATGATTGCGGGTGAGCCAAAGAGTGGTTTGGAATCAAACTACTTTTCACCCCGCAATTCACCTCTAGCTGCCACGTATCCTTTTACCAATACCATGGTCTCGATTGTGGCCCATCTTCAACTTCTTAAAGCTCGATCACTTCCTATCCCCGCAATGTGAGGTGACCGTTGATCTCATGATCCTGACGGTGCTTCTGAACTGACGGTTCAGATCTTCCACTCTCAAATCAACGAACGATATTTTCTCCAGTGATTCAGGATTCAAATTTTTCAACTCTCAAACTTTTCTTTCTCCCGCAGTGACAAATATTCTACCACGCGTCCTCTTTTGATAAATGGTTGTGATCCCTATGGGACTTCAGACTTCGGTGTTTTTAAATCTCAAACTTTAATTCCCTTGGAATACACAAGATTCTACCATGTTTCCTCTTGAATCGAACGACGGGGATTTACTTCGGATGATCCAACGATCGACGTTTACTTGGGGTATTTACCCAGAATCCATAGATTCACGCCACCTGTTCTTCGAATCTAACGGTTCATGTCTACTTCAGATGATCGTACGGTCGATGTCTACTTAGTGTCTTTACCCAGAGTCCATAGATTCACGCCACATGTTCTCTGAATCTAACGGTTGAGATCTCCTTCAGCTCTCTGGGCTTTGGGAGTTTCAATTCTCACTCTAGAAACTCTTGAAGTGATTTCTCTGGAGTTCACGATCCGTCATCATGTGTCTCTCTGGATCTGACGGTCCATATCTCCTCTGGCTCTTCGAGATTCGATAGTTTCAACTCTCAAACTGAAAATATTCGAAGTGATTTTCCTAGAGCTACTGGTCTGCTGACACGTATCTCCTAGTGATCAATGGTCAAGATCTACTTCGGCTATTTCAATCCCTCATGGTCCATGAAATTCCAGAGTTATGGATATTGCGCCACTTGTCCACCTTGATGATGGACGGTCCCAATTTTCTTTGGGACTTCAGAACTTTGGAAAGTTAACTCCCTTGCGTGTGCGAAGCGCTAAGGATGGCACACCTTTCTTTGACCAAATGAATTTTGGTCCTCTGCACTATGATTCAATGATCGCCATCACTCCTCCTCCTGAGCTTCTGATCTCTTCCGATTTAGAATATTTTCTAAGTGTTCAAAGGCCTTGACCTTTGCTCCTCCTATGAGTCTATCTCTTAGACTTCCTCTAAACTTCTGGAAAGCGCTATCCCTTTTGAGCTTGATCTCCTTGGATATTTTAGACTCCCCACGCACTCCTTTCATTCTCAAGATTTCGTCAAACTCAGATCAAAGGATCTATTGAGAATATATTCTTCCCGCACTCCTTGCATTCCCCTGTTTTGATTATTCAATGCTTAGTCTCCCATTGACGTTGTGCACACCTTGCACTTGGTCTAAGTTTCCTTTGTTCTCTCTGAACTTCTCTAAGTTAATCCAAGACTTGATTGACACACTCCTTGCATACAAGATGCACACCTTGCATACGAGGTTTAGAAGAGAAACAATTGAAACTTATCCAGTTTCACCATGAACTCATCTGATTAACTCTTTGAACAATCATTCATGAATAAAGTGAACTAAACCACACACATAGAATATAACATTCATTCAAACATACATCAAAATGAACACAGTCCAAGGATTTGGGACAATTTTGTCTGTTCTATTCATTCATGGAACAATTACATAATATTGCAGTTCTTCACTACATCTTTCTTCTACTCTGTTCTTCTCTACTCTATATTCCTATATCTTGATACTTTTACAATACAACAACAAACTATCTAAGGAATGGATCCATGATCTCTCTCTGTCCTGTCTGCAACCTATCCTATCAAGTCATAGCAGTTACCTACTTTGTCCTATTACAATAACTAACAATTATTTCCAGATAAGAGCCAACACTCTATATCTACAACTCCTGATAGTCCTTCACGACTTTACAAACATGACATATTTAAAAAATGTTGTTTCCAAACTATCTCAACAACTCAATTTACTTCCGAGTTAAATGTTGATTTGAAACTCTGTCATGCTGAGATGTCATATTTTTGCCTCCACGATTGCATCTTTGACTTTGAAGGCGATGCTTCTACATCATTAGTGCTATCAAATTTTTATGCCCCCTGTTCCATGATATACATGTTGGTTCTCTTATTGGCATTTATAAGAAAAAACCACATTCAACAATGATTTACGGGAGACCGACCGACCCCCGGGTTGGCACTATTATAAATCTTGCACCCAAAAATTCCGTCATCTACAAGTGCGTGATATACATCGTGCACCCAAAAATTTCATAGTCTACAATTCGTCCCTACTTAGCACTATCGAATTCTTATGCCCCATGTTCCATGATATACATGTTGCACAGAACACTTCCATGATATACATTTTTCACCCAACACTTCCGTCATTTACAATTCGACCCCGGTTCACAAAACTTTCAAACCATTTATCACTCGCTTCAGTCCTCGCCACATTCCCGCACTTCCTAATGCAAATTTGTTGTGTTTTTACTATCAACGAATCAACATATAAGTTTGATCATTGGCATTAATAATCAAAAAAAGCATTCAACTATACAGGATTCCAACCCACTACCATTGCTTTTCATACCTAGTTGTCAGGTTGCTGTAACTGAACTTTCCTTCCCTCTTTTACGTGATATACATCTTGCACCCAAAACTTCGGTGATCTACAATTCCATAGTTAGCCAACAATAGTACTCAACTCTCCCCATTTTCCAAAAATAACCTTATAATATACTTGGCAGGGACTACGTTGTCATGCAATACTTGTTTTGAACTAAAATGGTTTATATTGGCGAGTTGGAATGTAGGCATTGGTAATAAAATGAAATGCTTTGACCGACACATTTCATAACTCAAACGAAAATCATTTCGTTGATGAGCGGTTGTCAATGAGGACTTTACACTTTGTTCAAATGTAAAAGGTTAAAAGGGGCACCGATGGCAAAGTTTGTTTTCGCATCGCTAAAGTGTTTTGTTGTGTTTTTTTACTTTCATTTTTCACCATATGAAGGCCCAATTGGCGATCCTATTTTGCACAATTCCCAAGGTTTCATACTATCGCTCCCAAAAACTCACTTTGTGATCATTTCCATGTAAAAATTTGCAAAATAGGAAAGTGACCAATGACCATTGAAAGAAAATCTAACTGCCATTAATTCACCGATTCCATAGATCAAATGTCCAATGTACATTTAAAATAGAATATTTGGGAGATGTAACTGAGTGTAGTCGATATTTAGTAATCATAGTGCCATATTTGGGTAAACCCATTATAAATTTTGAAACCAGTGGATGGAGTGAATCATTCTTAGCATGAATTTGAATAGTGATAGTGAGAATCAAGCACTGCATAGATTAATTTCCACCTTGAGAGATTAACATGTCAATTAGTTGTGTCATTTCTAGTTTGAGCGATTGTTTGTGGAGAGTTTGCTTTGTTGTGGTGGATTGGAGTTTGATCTGATGTTAAAATTTTGTGCACGAGTTCGTGGTTTCAATTGCATATTTTTTATCATCCTTCATCACAGGTATGTCTCTAACGCTGGATTTTTTTAACATGAATGTATGTGCTTTGGTGTGGAAGACTTGTGCTTGGAGATCAATTGACCATTATAATCCAATAGTAGAAATTCTTAATTATGAATTCTTCTTAAAGATTTATTTATAATTAGCACATGTCTCGGATTTGGTATAATCGGTCTCAAATTAGTTTCCATTGCCAAAATTTAGCATGATACTGTTGGAGATAATAAATTTATATGAATTATTAATGTGTGTGGAAATGATGCCACTTCTTACTATGTTTATATGCTATTTTTATTTCGGGAATATTTTGTCAAGAAGAACCCATGTTAGACTTCCTTCTAAGTCACCTAAAGGGAAATCCATAGAAATTGAATTTTTGTTGGAGTATGTTCCCGTCATCTAGACACCTACACTTGAATCACTAATGATCGATATACAAAGATACTAAAGATAACATAAGAGTGAAGATCCCTTTTTTAGGATGGAATGAACTATATGTGATTCCTCAGTGACCCTAATATGAGGGAAACCAATGAAAAAGGTTTTCATTAGCATCAAAAAGTGTCATTTACATTATTTTGTAGTAAGGGAACTAGTTAAGCCTGGTTAAGAGGCTATTGAATGGATCATTGATCATATAAATTTGAAGAAAAACATTATAGTGAATGAGAAAGACCAATGTGTGGGATTTTTTCTAGCTAAAACTTTGGAAAAGTACTATAAAATTCCAAATCCCAAACTTTATCTGATTAATTATTTTGTATATTATTTCTATGACAAGTAGGATGTAGGGAAAATTCTAGCAAGTTAGTGGAATAAATACAAGAGATTATTCCACAAGGAAGATGTTAGTTACTTTATTACAAATTCAAGGGAACCATACATGTATCTTATGACTTTGATAGATGGATTATATGGGGAGATAGACTATTTTTGTTTCACGGAGGCTTGGATGTCATTAGCCTACATAGTGGCTACCACTGGTGGTTTATTCAATTGGGCTACTATTTTTTCCAATCAACATAATAATATGACTGAAAAGAAACAAAAGGTAAAGGAAAAACCCGGGGTAGTTTGTGACTCTAATGTATTTGCAGCTATTAAATTGAATTGACATGTTTCAGAACCCCTTATGCATGTATATTATCAAATGTTATGTGAAAGAAAATATGAAAAAAATATCATTTGTGACTTTTTCCTAGCTCCACTATACAAGATCATTTTATATAGAGAATGTCCAACATTGATGAAGAATGCTAGGAAGTTGATCAATTACTTTTGAAATTAGTCTTTCCTAGAAGACCTTATTTATCTAAGAATCTATGGTGCCATTGTAGCACCTCATCTTTTACCAAAGTATGTACCTGGAAAACTTGTTTTGGGAGAGATGAAATATTAGACTGTGCTTCAATGTTTCAATGATTTTCTATTGAAGGAAATAAGAAAAATATTTTCATTCCTTATAATTTCAGTTTGGTTCATCATTTCTTGAAATATCCAAAACATGCTCGACAAGAAGCTAGTGCTCTTATTGAGTATATGTTTCCTCTTGGATAATTTAGGAGACATGATCCCAAAGGACTTGTAGCTAAGAACTATGATATAATATCTTTATCTTGGCCATACATTCATTAAATTTAGGAAGAGTAATTACCCTTTGAAACTTCCAAGGATTGGGATTTGGTTTAGTTAAATAAGCAAAATTCTCATTTAGTAGTCTTCAACCCTTTTGTTCCTAATGAAAAAATGGATAAAATGGATGAAATAACTAGGCGACTGGTTGAGGTAGAAATAATTAATAAGAAAGTAGAAGAGGATATGAGACTTGAGGAGGTTAGAGTTAAAGAGGAGGTTGAGAGGAAAGTGATTTGCGATGAACTGATCAGGAAGTGGCATGAAGAGGAACTAAAGAGGGAAACATAGGAAGAGTTAAGGAAGAGGAAAGAGGAGGATTATGTATAGTTAGAATTGGAGAAGATGAGGAAAGACTTTGAATGTGAGTAAAGAAGGAAGGACTTGCATAAATCTTAAGAGAAGCAATGAAAAGAAGAAGAAATCAAAAGAAATCTAGAAGAAGAAATCAAAAGAAATCTAGAAGAAGAAATATTTTTTCGAGAAGAAGAAGAAAATAAGAAAGAGGAAGATTAGAGGTTACTTAAGTTAGAAGTCAGAAATAATGATGAGAAGGAAAAAGGGTAGATACTAGAAGAATGAAAGAGAAAGGAATAGGAGATATTGCAATTTAAAAAAATAGGAAAAAAGAAGAAGAAGAAAGAAAAAGGCTAATTGTAGAGGAAGTAAAGAAAATGAAAGAAGGAGAGGAATCAAGTGATGGAGATATCATAGGGAGTTAGTAGTAGTCATAGGAAGCCCATGTCTAGTAGTAACAATAAAATTAATAGACGATAGCACCACCTAGTGAGGTGATTGATTTGATTGGAGATGAAGAAGTTGTGCCTAAAGCGAGTGATAAGGGGAAGGAACTAGCTATGGAACAACTATATACTCATGGAAGCCTTGATAACACATTGTCATGAGGAGATCAACCTATTCCAGATCCTCTAGAAGAGCTTGAAAAATTGGAATATGTAGCATACAATCAACGTAAGAAAGATATAGTCAAAAGGACATAGAGGATGAAAAAAATATACATAGATAACATTTTTCTTTGTACTATTGAAGAATCTTTGTTGGGTATCAAAAGAGTCAGTCTTAATGATTTGTTCACAGTTGTGATAGCTATTTCCCATGCAATGATTCATAAAGACAAGGTTAGTGAATATGATGTTGAGGATATTATGAAAGATATCACATCTTTGAAAAATCAAGTTGAGTATTATAAAGGAGCTCAAGATACATTAAACATGTTTATTGAGGATGTCCTTGAAGAGGACAAGATTAACGAAAAAATGAGTAAATAATTTATAGATAAAGTATTATACTTGCAAAAGGAAACCTTGCAACTCTCCATGTTGTACAAGGATACTCTTAGGTGGAAAGAGAGGCGAGGAAAGGTCCAAGACCAATTGAATTCCATCAAGGAAATTCAAAAGAGTCACGGCCATGAAGATTGTGGAAACATGATGTTTACTATAGAGCAGATATATATAATCGAAAAAGAAGTTCGATACTGGGATAAGATGGCTAAAGTGTCTGAAAACTAGGTTCAGTAGGAATTGTCTACATGCATCAAAATATGGGATCTCATTGAATATGCCATGTCAAAGTGCAAGCTACCCAATTTTCGTCTACTAGAGGATTTTTGACTAATTGGAGAAGTGTTAGAAGAGTTCAAGAAGATTATTGACAAATAAGAGGATGATGTTAGATGTATATTCTCACTTGAGCGCAAACATATTCAAAATTTTCTAAGAGAATAATTTAGAATAGAAACTTGATTGGAGTCTACTATGCCAAAATTATAAAAATATATCAAGAGATTTAGATAGGAGAATGCCACTTTAAGTTTTCCTAGGGAATAAAATATGTTTCCTCATTTAGGTATATGAGATAAAAATTTTGATTGTTGGGATCAATAGGATTCTGAGCATGTGTATGCTTAAACATACAGTCCACAGAAATCATAGTGGAATGTAATTATTTTATGAACTTTTTCTATTTTTTGTTGGAGAAATTTATATTTTTGGCACACTAGTTCAGTGAGAGTTAACTGATTAGTTCTATTTTAGACTTTCTAATATTATACCATCACTATTATGCATGCATTCCTAATTATAAGATGTCATTGCCTATATGAGTGAAGATCACTCACTCATTGATAAGATCATAATATACATTGATCCTCATTCTCCATTGTGTAACTCTCTTCCTTTTCTTGATAAGTTTTGTGTGTGTATGATTTAGCTAGGTCTCCTATGAAGGTTTCCATGAAACCTTGGCATGGTATCAGAGCTACACTTCTTGGATCAAGCCAGACAAGCCAAAGAATAAGAAAAATTAGAGTTTCGACAAGCTAAATGCATGGTCGTACCTTTCAACAATGATTTCTCCAAAAATATTAAGTTTTTGAGGAAACGACTCATGTGACAAGTAAATCGACCCATTTTGTAAATGATTTTTCAACCGTTTGGCGAGATTCCTCACTTTTTTCTTAGAAAGTAAGCCAAAAGATAGCCTCCTGAAACTTATACAAATCCGTGGTCGTACCTTTCTACAATGATTGCTCCTAAAATATTAAGTTTTTGAGGAAACGACTCACGTGAAAAGTAAATTGACCCATTCTGCAAGTGGGTTTTCAATTGTTTGGCGATATTCCTCACCGTTTTCTCATAAACTAAGTCAGAAGATCGTCTCCTAAAACTGATATGAATTTTCACTTAAAGTGTCATTTCTGCCGTGATTTCTTAATTTTTCACTTACAGATTGAGAGTAAATTTTTAGGGGTTCTTAGAAATAGTGAGAGAGATGGATAGGGAAACTATTATACAGTCAAAATTGGTGGTAATCCTCACACCATACAATTATTTTGATTGGAATCCCAAGGAAAAATTCCAACTCAGAAGGAAAGGATTGTATAATTTGACGATAGCAAAAGAATGAGAACCTACATCAATGATTGAGAAGATGATATGGGTGAACCGTAAGGATGAGGCCACATGACTACTTCTTGATTTAATAACCATTGATTTATGGTTTCATGTTGTTGCATGCAAGACTCCAAACGAGATCTGGACCACCCTGGAAGGACTCTTTGGAAAGCAAGATGAGATGTGAGGTCAAATGCTTGTGGTAGACTTGAATACCTTAGACCCTAAAAGTTTTGATAATATATAGGATTTCTTTACTAAATTTAAATCTTTGATTTTTAGCTTGGGTGGATGTGATATTGACAAATTTACACAAGAGAAACAACTTATTCTAACAATCTTGGCCAAGCTAGGACCATAATATTGTATATATGTCTCCAATTTCCATTCTGGCAGATGTCCTTTTGGCGCAAATTGGAAAATTCCTATGATGGCTCATCTCATTGAGTATCTCACACAAGAGAAGACAAAACTCATACAGATATGCCTCATGAAATATCCCAAAGCACATGCACTCACCATGCATAATGGAAAAGGGTCATCCAATCAAAAATCGAAGCAGAAACAAAAGGAGCTATTACATCCAAAGTCATAGAAGGAGGGATATTCCAAACCCTTCAAGGATTCTTTAGGTTCCAAAGATTCTTAAAATTCCAAAGGGAAGAAGAAGAAGGGAAAGAAGTTCACATATTGCAATAAACTGAATCATGAAGAATCCACATGCATGAAGAAGCAGATCGATCTTGTGACACAGGTGCTTCAGAAGAATAACCTTGGAAACTTCATTCCTGAAGGAGCCAAGAAGAAGAAGGAAGAAGACCATGCATCTAAGAAAGGTAATCATCATGCTATTGTTGCAATTAATTTCTCATATAATTCATGGATTATAGATTATGGTGCATCACATCATATGGCAGCTAAAGAGGAAGTTTTTACTTCTTTGAGTTCATGCTCTAGAACTCCTATTCTCATGGGGGATAATACTCCAATAGCATTTGCAGGAGAGGGATGAGTGGAACTCCCTAATGGAATTTTTGAGAATCTATTACATGTTCCAAAGCTTTCTATAAATCTACTCTCAATTTATGATATCACTCAAACAGGTAAAAGGGTTGAATTTACATCAGATTCAGTTATTGTACTTGATATGCATGGCAGTTCCATTATTGTAGTTGGTGAGGTAGATCACAAGCCATAGTTGTATAAGTTCACTAAGTTTATTGACTATGACTCCTCTTTTCTACTTGCACATGCTAATGATAGTAGTAGAGTATATCATGAGATATTTGGTCATTTAAACTTTAGGTACATGCAACAACTTTCCAAGCAATGAATGGTCAAAGGCTTGTGAGACATTCAATTTTCTGAAGAGGTTTGTGAAGGATGCATTCTTGGCAAGCATCCTGAAGATAAATTTGAAAAGGGGAAGGCAAGGAGAGCCTCATCTTCCTTGGATATTGTTCACAATGATCTCATGGGTCCATTTCCACATCCGTCCATCAACAAAGTAAGGTATGTTCTTACATTTATTGATGATTACTCACACTATACTTGGGTTTATTTTCTCAGAAAAAAGTCTGAACTTTTTGAGCATCTCAAAGACTTCAAATATCTAGTAGAGACACAAATTGGGAAGAAAAACAAGATCCTCCGTACATACAATGGGGGAGAGTATATCAACAAAGATGTTCATAATATTTGTCGTGAATCTGGTATCCAGTTGCAGCACACAATTCCATACACTCCACAACATAATGGATTCACTGAAAGGAAGAGCAAGTCTCTAAAGGAGATGACCATTTGCATGTTTCATGCAAGATTACTTCCTTCCAAGCTTTGGGATGAGGCACTTGACTATGCTACTTACATACATAACATATCACCTCACAGATCTGTTGAGGATAGGACGGCTTTTGAGGCTTAGCCAGGTGAAAAACCGGATGCCACACACTTCCTCATCTTTGGATATAGAGCATGGGCCCATATTCCTTCTAAAAAGAGGAAAGTATTAGATCCACAGAGTACACATTGAATATTTGTGGGATATACATATGATGTGAAGGGGTATAGATTGATTGATCCCTCTACATACCGGCTCATCATTGAACACACTGCTCAGTTTGAGGAGAGTCATTTCCATGCACCTCCAGTGAAACATGCATAGAATCTTGTGCTTCCATTAGTTCCATGCATCATAGATGATGATTCCACACACTCAGACGCTACATATTCAAACACAAATTCAGAGGATTCTGTGTATGCAGATGAGCAGGTAGCATAACCAAATTAGGAGACAATGTTGGAGCTTCAACAAATTCCCAAGTGGGCACAATCCACACTTCATGTAGTAGGAAACCTTGCAGGGGATCCATTGGATTCAAGGAGGACTCGATCT
The DNA here is from genome assembly GCA_000966675.3 of Picea glauca. Taxonomy (NCBI): domain Eukaryota; kingdom Viridiplantae; phylum Streptophyta; class Pinopsida; order Pinales; family Pinaceae; genus Picea; species Picea glauca. Next base: position 69,122 of record JZKD02S1286392.1, on the reverse strand, counting down.
CAGCATGTGGATCCTTCTCATGTACTTTCATCTTCTGAACCAACGATGGCCATGCATTGTTATATAGTTCAATATTCTAATCCACATAACTACAATGAGGTTGTTGGCAATCCACTATGGGAAGAAAACATGTAGGAGGAGCATGACTCTCTCCTAAAGAATCTGACTTCGGATCTGGTACCACTTCCACCAGGGAGGAAAATTTTCAGATGCAAATGGATCTACAGGACCAAGAGAACAACAGATGGTCAGGTGAGTAGGTACAAGGCTAGATTAGTTGCAAAAGGATTTTAGCAGATTCATGGGATATATTATGATGAGACCTTTGCTCATGTAGAAAATATGGAATCCATTTTCTTGGGTCTAGCCATTACAACAACCAAAGTATGGGAAGTTCACCAGATATATGTGAAGAATGATTTTCTTCATGGTGACCTTTCAGAGGAGATCTACATGGAGCAGCCACAGTGGTTCATTCAAAACTCATCTTTAGTATGCAGACTGAAGAAGTCTCTCTATGGCCTCAAGAAAACACCTAGATCATGGTATTCAAAGATGAATTCTTACTTTCTTTCACATGATTTTGTTAGATGTAAATCCTATTCAAATGTTTACATGTTGAGGAATACTGTCTTTGTGACAATATTAGTACTCTATGTTGATGATATTTTGATCACTGGTAGCTCTGCTTCAACCATTTCTTTGGTGAAATATATTTTTCATGACAGGTTATCTATGATAAACATGGGTCCACTACACTTCTTTCTTGGTCTTGAGATCAGTCAGGATGCTTCGAGAAGCACCAAATTCCTTGAGATGCAAATTTTGAATCTATCATGC
>JZKD02S1286392.1:45196-55998 GCA_000966675.3 Picea glauca | reverse complement strand
TTCCTATATGCAGTTCATGGAACTTAATCCAGAGGACATCAATTTTTTATGTTTTTGTATAGCCTTTGAGTATTCCATCTGCACCATTGACCAAGCCATCCCGTGAATCATAGTTGCAGGCATATATTTCAACCAACATGTCTAATTTCAGGACAATTTGCAAAGGTAAAGTGGTTTTATGTTCATGACGTGCCAGATTTCCATGGTTGTCTTCTTCCAGGTTAGTTGAATTGATGATGATATCATCACAAGGAATGAGCGATAGCATGTACCTGTTATGCATTGCAACATCTCTATTTGTGTAAAACATGTAAGGGAAGGTTGGGTCTGTTGGTGTAGGTCACAAGCACCTCGAACTGATATATGTTAAGTCATCATGTGTTTGGATGTTTGTCTGCATTCTATTCATAATTGCAATAAATGTTTCATCTGTCTGGTGCATTGTAGTATGAAATTCAAAGCATTTAATATTGTCCCTACAGAAGTCACGCATCATTGTTTTCATGTTAACTATAGGTTGTTCAAATATCAAAGAATCTTGGATGGGTTGTGCCTGGTAAAGATCCCCACAGAATATCATGTCAATGTTTCCAAAGTATTTTGTGTGCACATGTTTTATGCTTCTTGGTCGGTTGTCAATGGAATACAAGAAGCGACTTCCAATCAAAGATGCCTCATCTATAAAGAAAAGTTGTACTTTGTCATAAATCATAGACAAGGTATCTAACATTTCCTTGATGAGTGGAAGAAACTATGACTTGTTAATAAGAATAAAAAATTCATAGTGGACTATTGTTCCACCTACATTATATGCAACTTTTCCTGTGTATGCAACTATTAGGCCCTTTGGTTTCATAGGATCACAGGAGTTGTTTAATTCATATATTCGTATAAGAATTTTGAATAGTTCTTTTGCTGTGAATGTCTTGCCTATTCGTGCTTCTCCTATAAGGAACAAGTGCACAAGAGTGTGCATGCTCAAGTGTTTTTTAAGCGCAATGTCCTTTAGAATTGTTTGTTGTTCTCGATTCAACAGATGTCTGATTCTGTGGTATTCATTATTTTCAATAAGGAAAGGATGTTTTGTGACTTGAAAACTAAGATTGATACGTTTTCCAATGTTTCCTGCTCGAGGATGAGGAAAATATGCTTGCAAGTCATAGGACTCGCAGGGAGATCTGGTTTTTTTTCGGTTTGTGAATGTCTCATAAAGATTGTCAAGGTTTTCTAGTTCATTAACTTCACTTTCTAGATCACCCCATGTCAGATTAACATTGTAAGTAAATCTAGATTCATTGATTTGCACTATAGTCTCAGAGGCAACATACACGGCTTCCCATCTAGGGAAGTTATGTTTTAATGTGTTTTCCGTTTTCATCGAATAGAACGTATAACAATATTTTTTCTCTACAATAGTTTTCATAGTTAGTATGTTTTTTGTATTTAACAAACCATTTCACAACGGATTTTTTTCTTTTTGATATAGGTGCACCATTTGTTTTGTAATGTGATACGAATTCTGCTAAGCAGATATGCTTAATAGGATATGGATGCTGGAGATAATAATCAATAATAGAGAGACATAGCACATCTTCTGAATTGTTGAGCTCTTGTTCTAGCAAAGAGGGTGGTTTAATCACAAATGTGTGTTTCTCAAGTGGAGATGTGTTTATGAAAACACATTTTAAGGAACTACAATTGAGGGGCAGGGAAAATGCAATGTGGATTACTTGTTGAGAAGAAATTTGTTGAAGATTAAGTAATGTATTACCAAGCATGCGTATCATATATATAGCATCAATATGAATTCTTTCATGTTCTTTGTGTATTATTCTGAATGCACTTGTCATAGATTTGTAAACCTTTGTCATATATGAGGTACAGTATGATGTTGTAGCTTATGCATTGAGGACGTATTGTGCATCTGTATTTGCATTCCACATAATTGGCATGTTCTTGGAGAAACTGTTGTTCTAGATATGGGAAAGTTTTCATTTAAGGAAAATTGTTAGTTGTTTAAGCGTACATTGTATGGCTTAGATGTACTCATCTTCTATTAGATTTATCTCTGTCAAGAAGACATCGATGCTCATCAACTCATCAAACTCTCATTGTTCTAGAAATGAGAACAAGGATTTAGATTTCTCAATGACAACATTGTCCTCTAAACTAAGTGGATCTGTGATTCTTGTTATTCTCATTGGCGGACGGAGAAGATGTATCTGCAATGTGAGTTTATTTTGTTTTCTACAAATTTTTGTTTGATAATGTCTATGAACTTTGGCACGTTCTGGATCCAAATGATCTGTGTTGCATGTTATGTATTTTTCCACAAACTACTCGATCTATGAATTGTTTTCAGCTCCATAGATCGGTGCACCCTCTATCCACAATAGTGTGTGGTCATGCTCATTCCCCCTATTCTGGAATTCAGTCACAAAAAAATAGTCCGATATTTTTCCAAAAAACATTTCATCATGGCATATCAATTGTATCAAAGAATTTATTTTATGTCTATAGTAGCGAGTACATGTCACTGGGTCTTTTCTTATGAGGTAGTCAATGTCATTATTTTCCAGTGTATCAGTTTTTTTTTTACATTTCTTGTTCCTATGCAATTCAGATACAACATCGACCAATGGATCCCAATAATGATCTGCACTTGTAAATGTGATGAAAAATGTTGGTGGTCCCAATTGTCGGATCATTGCAAAAATGGTTTTCTTGTTTTCTTGCAAATAGTCAGGAGAGATGTGAATGTTTTTGAAATCTATGTATCCAATATCAGATTTCAGGATTTTTTTCTAGGTTTACTTTGTACTTGACATCCTTGGCCAACAAATTTCTTCCTTGTAACTAGCCTTTTCGTATTTGCACCCACATGCAAGACAACACTTACTCTATTATTATGCGCATTGTTTTGAAAAACAAATTTGTTATGTGATAGGAGAAGTCACTGCTTGAATTTAACATCTCCCATCAAACTATTTTATGTTAAATGAATCATTTTGTAATGTCATTGGGATGTGGATTTCCATAGAATAACGCTGGGAAGTTCATTTCCTCAACAAATTTATCCTTGAATATTCCAAGTGGACGTTACCCCTCAGTAGGTGCAATTGCGACAATCTTGTCTTGGAAGTCACGAATGCATTGTGAATCAGTGAATCCATGTACCAATGTCTCTGTAGGTGTTTCATTATTTGATTCATCACTTGTATCAAATTCACTAGCAGTTTTGAGAGTCTGTGCAGAGCTTTCATCCTCTTCTCCAAGAACATTGTTCCAGTTCTCATTTATACAAATGTTATGTGCTTTGTATAGGGCCCTAGAACACAATTCTTTTAATGCTTTCATGACAACATGCACACACACTTTACCTATCTAATATGCATTTTTGTATTGCAAGCGTCTTTTGAGAGCCACAACAATTGTCATTGTATCACTAATGAATTATGGAAAGGCTTTTTTCACAACATCTAGTTGGACAGGCACATTAATAATTGATCTTGTTGTTGATATTATGGTAGCTGCGGGAGGTATTTTCCTCCACGTGTAAAACTGATGAGAATAGAATATTCTGGGAAGCAAGAAGAAACCCTAATTAGTTGGCTAATAACCCTAGAAGATAGGTTGGCTCAAGAGAATACTTTGTATTAGGTTATTAGCCTCCAAGAGAAGAATTCAGCTAAAGGAAATGTTATATACTAAGTAAAATAGCACCCAGACTGAGAAGTTGGCCCAGGGAGTTTGCCAGAAATAGTATAAATATAGGAGGCCATTCTTCATTCTGGCTAGACTTCTCAGAATTGCAGCAACACACTTGTGTGCACTGTAGTTGGTCAGTTTTGTGCACAAGTCCTGGAGGAGCTGCTACCACCAATCTATAGTCTCAGTATTCTCTAGGTTTGGACTCTCCGATCATCTTTTTTTATTCTTGATTGGTGCACTATCCTTGGAGAGAGGTGCGCTATATTTTTTGGCTATCTAGCCTAGGGTTTGCTTCCAGAATGATTCTCTGTCAAGGTTAAGGTGCTCAGGGGTGGCTTCGGCCTATGGTTGGGTGACAATATTTTTATATTTTCTATGTTTAAACGATCACATCCATTAATTTCTAACAGGTTATGGGCCCACACTTTCTTCAGACAGTCTAACCAATGGAAGATAGATTGGGAGGATTTTCTCAGCTGCAGTTGCAGTTGCAGCCAGTCTTTGTTGCAGCAAAAAAACCCTAACCCTCTCGTTGAGGCACCTTAAGTGAATATATTGACCTAATTTTTGGATAGACTAATGCGCCCTAGCCTAGCACACCGCCTGGTACTCTCAGCAAGCTAAGACATCAAGTTTGAGTTTTTGGTCAAAATCAAGGGTTGACCAAGTCAAAGTAATTATGACTTACTCTATGAAGTCAGAGAACAAGTTAGAAGGGGCGTATAACTTCATAGCATGGAATACAAGGATTTACCGCATCCTTTCCAAGAAAAAAGTGTTGGATACTGTAAAAGGAAAGATTGTGGAACCATAGTTCGAAGAAGGAAAAGAGAAGGAACCTCAGAACGTTGCAGTTATGGAGAAGTTCAAAGACAGTGACATCAATTCCATGAGTATCATAGTGGATTCTATAAAATACCACTTGATACCCTACATCTCCCATCTTGACTCATCTAAGAAGATGTATGATGCCCTAATAAACCTCTTCTAAGTCAAAAACATTGGACAGGTAATGAGTCTGAAGAATGAGCTCTGTGACATGAAAATGAATGATGATGACAACATAACATCATAACATGTAAGAATATCTCAGTTGAGAGATCAACTACAAGCCATTGAAGAGATCATTTCAGAGAAGGAACTGGTAAATATAGTACTTAATGGTATTCCCAAGACATGGGATGGATTTTCCACAAGCATGAACATAAGGAAGGAGTGTCCCTTATTTGAAGAACTTTGGACTTGTTGTGCACATGAAGAATCAAGGATCTATGCAAAAGAGAAACCCCAAAAGAAATACGATGATCAAGCCTTCACAACAAAGTTCAAGAATTTTAGCAATAAAAAGAAGTTTGGCTCGAGGAAGAAACCAAATCAATAGAAGGATGTGTCAAAAATCAATGCTTTAATTGTCGAAAATATGGTCACTACAAGAATCATTGTCATGAGTTAAAGAAAATAAAGGAAACAGATGAAGCATCAGTTGTCGAAGAAAGGGAACCCTCAAAGAAAGCCAAGCACAACAAAACAAACTTCTTATTCTAAGACAAGGTAACAATACTCTTTATAGTTATTGTACATACCATGTTTTATGTACATATATTGCATATTTATTTCTTAGAAGATAATATGTTCAAAGAGAAACTATACTTATGGAAGAACAACGAGATAAGGACTATTATCACAATGACTATAAGACAAGAAAATACACATGAAAGGATGAAGTACATCAACAACCCCTCGTAACAATTCATGCGGAAGTTATTACAGCTACAAGATAAGATGAAATCATAATCAATCTTGAAGAAACCTAGAAGAAGTAAAGATAGAAAGAAGTCAAGAATCAAGAGGAAATTGGAAAAAGACTTATGACACTTTGCATAAGGCAATAAGGATGCATACATAAGCATGGACTTTGTTAGATGGAGGGAGCCGATTATATATTTCCAAAATAAGAGCATGCATTCATGCATGAAGAAAGGATTAGGAGGGAGCCAATCCTAAATTGTATGATACATTGAATATGATGAAGTATCTAGCCATGGAAGCAACCATGAAAAGCATCATGTGTTCAATGTGACTTTAAAATAATTCTTCTTTGAAAATAATTCTTAAAGTATCCTTGGTTGTCCATCCACATCCATGATTCTATGATGAAAGAAAGAAGTTGGAATCTTCAGGGCATGGAATCTATATAAAACTCCATGGAGCCAAGAGAAAAATAAAAACATGAGGAAGAACATGAAGATTCCAAGAGAGAAAGAAAAGCCAGAACAACCAGTCATTGTATAGATAATCACAAGACTACCAGCCTGATCTAAACTCACTAAAATCAATCAAGCAGAGGAAATGAAATATGAGATGAAGAACAACGTATGGAAGACTCGTGAATGTAAGCATTGTGAGATCAAGAACTAGAGGTTCTCCTAGATGGAGGGAGAAGACTATGATGATTGCTTCTTCCATTAAACTAGACATACCTCTACTTGAGCCACTATATCATCCACAATATCCATGGGTTGGAGTTGACATCAGATGAATGCATAGACTGTTTTCCAGAATAATTGAACAAAGGGCGTATGTAGAGAAACCTCAAGGCTTTGAGGTATACCAGAAAGAGGCCCTTGTATTCATATGGAAGAAGATTTTGTATGGATTCAAACAACTTGGTGCAAAGCCTCTCATGCACAGCAGAAGCATGGTGAAATTTTTTTATGATAAAAATCAAAATGGTTACTCAAAAGTCCAGGATGATGGATTTATAATCCATGACAAACTCTCATGATGACAGAAGAAGTGCCACATGCATATGTTCCAGTTTGAGTATTTCCACGATGTTATGAGCTAGCAGTTAACAAAAGAGTTGAATTCAACTATGATATACTGTAATGATCAGAGCTATATGAATCCTTCAGAAAACCAGTGTTCCAGAAAGATCATAGTACATTGAGATCAAGAATTACATTCTCCATGATGAAGTCCAAAAAAGAGAAAGTGGTTCTCCAATATATATCTCCACAAGTGAGCAGATAAGAAGGAATTTTGGTAAAGCCTCTATCCAAGATGAAAGAGTTTGCATACTCAAGATGGAGCTCATGGAGACGACTTACTTATTGGAAAAGGAAGATATGACTCCTAGGTTGGGAGGGAGAACTGATGTGTTATTGATTTATGGACAATCATTTTTCATTTCGAAAATTGGTCCAGGATGAGCAATTCTCTTTCCAGTTCAGAAAGTGATTTGAGAATTCTGACAGACAGGCATTTTCTAGTTTGGAAAATGGTCCAGATCGAACGGTCATTTTCGTAATGAGAATGGTTCGATGGATTGCTAATGTAACATAGACAACGATTCCCCTTGTGGCCAGTGTGGGGGAATGGTCTAGGACAATATTTCTTCTTGATGTTCACTTTCAGTAGTGGTCAAGAAGACTGTTCTACCTCGCCGCACAGTCATTCTTTTGAAGCTCACAGTTGTGAGCAGCTTCAAAGAATGGTCTATTTTGGAGGTTGGTGTAGGATAGTCATTTCCTTAGGAAATGGTCCAGACAGTCATTCCCTAGGGCACATTCATTCTCTCCAGTTTGAACTTTGTTTAGTGCTAGAAAAATGGTCCAAATAGGTGAATGGTCTAGGTTCAAAAATCAAGGATAGACATTCCCTAGGGTAGACTCACTCTCTCCAGGTTACACTTTGTTTAGCGCCGAAATAATGGCCAAGATAGGTGAATGGTCCAGGCTCATAAATGAGGACAGATATTCTTCCTTTCTATAGAAGAATAGTCCAGATAGCTCATCGTTGATGTTTTACCTTCTGAGGGAAGATTCTCTTCCAGATCTCATAGATGTGAGTGGAAGAATGGCCTAGATGATTCAATTTATATCATGACATTGTTTTTCTGTGCAAGTGTATATCAGATGATATAATTGCTATGGAGACTGTATGTCTCTAGACAGTAGTTGTATGCTACTATGGTGGATGTGTTCCACTGGTTGTGACTATGTGTCATTGATTAAGTAGCTATGTGCTACTTGGTATGATAGTGTACCACTGTATTGTACTACCACAGATAGACACAGTTGTTTCATATTAAATGACATTGTTCTGATTGCCATGAAGATTATTAGCTGGATGTATAGTTAGTGTGTTGGTGGACTGACATTCTCCAGGAGGAAAATGGTACAGGACATTTATTCTTCTAGGACCCATTATGTGGCTTCCAGCATATGTTGGAAAAATTATTCCTCTAGGACATATGTCTACATTAGAAGAATGGTTCTCATATCACTCTATGGAGTGAGTGACTTATTCAGCATCATGCCTAATTACTTAGATGCAGTATGTCTTTGAGAGATGATGTAGTTGACGCTATCATATGAAACAGATAGTGATGATGGTGCTCTTGATTTGATCATGAGATAGCCTATGTGGCTATGATGATTCTACCGATTCAATGGTATGTTTGTGCTCAAGACCATTGCCTTCAAATACCTCCCTAGATAGGAGAGAGTGTTGATATTATGGTAGTTGCGGGAGTTATTTACCTCCACATGTAAACCTAACAAGAACAGAATATTTCGGGAAGCAATAAGAAACCCTAATTAGTTGGATAATAACCCTAGAAGACAAGTTAGCTTAAGAGAATAATTTGTATTAGGTTATTAGCCTCCAAGAGAAGAATTCGACTAAAGGAAATCTTATATACTAAGTAAAATAGCACCCAGAATGAGAAGTTGGCCTAGGCAGTCTGCCAGAAATAGTATAAATATAGGAGGCCAGTCTTCATTTTGGCTAGACTGCTCGAAATTGTAGCAGCACACTTGTGCACACTGCAGTTGGCCAGTTTTTTGCGCAAGTCCTGGAGGAGTTGTTTCCACCAGTCTGTAGTCTCAGTCGTCTCTGGGGTTGTACTCTCTGATCAAATTTTCTTATTCTTTCTTGGTGCACTATCCTTGGAGAGAGGTGTGCTATCTTTTTTGGCTATCTATCCTAGGGTTTGATTCCAGAATGATTCTCTCTAAAGGTTAAGGTGGTCGGGGGTGGCTTCGACTTATGGTTGGGTGACAATATTTATATATTTTCTATGGTTAAACGAGAACATCCATTACTTTCTAACACCTGTTAAGCCCATTTGGGGTCATTTATATTCCCAAGGTCTGATTTGTGCGCAATTCACAGAGACACAAGTCTCTCTTCAAGTTCTGTAAGTTCACTTACATCTCGTAGTGGTGTAATACATATTATTTGGTCAAGCATTACAAATTGTGGAAGTTTTCCATTTTCAAGCGACCATTTGCATGGAAGACAAATTTTTCCACTGGAAAATGATTTATCATTTAGTGTTAGGTGGAGGTATTCTTCTTCCAAATCAGGCGTGAAAGACTTAGTGTTTTTTGTGAAATTCAATTGATCACAAATTGCACATGAAATGGAAGGAGTGTCTATGATTTGTTTCATATAGGTCTCTCTTGCATCTTTATTCCGTAGGGAAGTATGCGTAGAAAGTATTAGTTGGTTTTCATTGGTAGTAGTGCACGGTGTTGGTTCTAGCCCACGAAATGTGATTTTTTCCTCTCGGACAATGCCATGACCATTGTGGGATATGCGACCATACAAGTTTTTGTCGTGTTATGCACGAACAATTTTTTTTAGGTTGTGATATGTCAATTTCTCTCTAGAAGGAAGCGTAATAATGTATTTTTTTTCTCTCACATATGACCTTCTTCAAGTTGTGATAACTTAGTCTATGTTTCTTGTTCAAGGCTAGGAATGCCTCATGGAAACTGGGATGAGTTTCATTCTGATTAAATAACATGCGATGCTTATCCATATTCGATGTCATTTGGCTGGCATTGACACTGGACCCTAAACCGACAATATTTCCTATACTAGCAATGTTTTTTTTCTCTCACGTATGACCTTCTTCAAGTTTTGATAACTTAGTTTACGTTTTTTGTTTAAGCCTTGTATGGCCTCATCACAACTCGGACAAATTTCACGCATGAACTTTTTCAAGTTGTGATAAGTTAGTCTACATTTTTTGTTTAATCCCCGTATGGCCTCATCGCAACTGGGAGGAGTTTCATTCTCATTAAATAGCATGCTACGCATATGCAGATTCGATGCGGTTTGGGTGGCATGGACAATATACCCTGAACTAGTGGTATTTTTCCATCAAATGTTGATAATGGATATGTTTCATATATGTTTTCAATGAGATGATGTCAATTTTTCAATCGTAATTTGAATCAATAGACCAGGAATGGACAGTGTCATCTAGCAGGGTTGACCAAACCTGGATATTTACTCTGAATATGATAGATAGCCATTGCAAACAAAATCTGCCACCCTCTACATTTCCTTTTTCATATGGCAGTGCCATGTTTATAAGGTATTCTTTCCAACTTCCAATTTCCGAAATATTTTCTAGGAGATATGGCGAAAGGTGTTGATGCAAGTAGTTAAAAGCATGTTGGTTGCTGCCTATAATTGCATTGAAAAATGATTGTACAGTGTAAAGCCACAACGACTACACGTCAAACTTTGTTGCTACCAAATACCAAATTGCATTGAACAGATTATCTCCACAACTAGATGCAACAATTGTTGTTATCTGCAAGCCATGGCAGTCTATACGATGCATAATCTGTTTCCATTGCAATTCAAGGTATTTGCAAATGATGGACAAGTAAATATGAGTTCCTCCAAGATTTCATATGGATAATTTTCTATACAGTAGTGGTTCATAATGACCACTGACAAGATTGGCATCATGGAACAAGATGCAGTATCGATCGCTAGATGCAGTTTTGTTGAATAGTAGATATCTTGTTTTTCTTGTCAATGACCATATTCCAATTGATATATTGAACCACTTAGACAACCACTATATACAAAATGTATCTCCCCAAAGTACCCTCTCATGTGCAGGCAGAATTACAGATGAAGACAACTGCATCTTTGAAATATACGTAGTGACATCATGTATTCCATGCAACTACCAAAGAAAATCAGATGCCAATTCATATTCATACGACTCCAATGCCTCAACGTTGCCATTTTTTTATCAGCCCAACAAATAATCTATCAAT
>JZKD02S1286381.1:0-12048 GCA_000966675.3 Picea glauca | reverse complement strand
GAATGGAAACTATTCTAGTTCAGATTTACAAGATACATGACATCGGATGAAAATATAGCCATTCATAATAAAAAGGGATAGATCAACATATCTGAATCCAATCCGCGGGACGACAAAGGGAACAACCACGTTCCTCCCAACCGTAGAACAGGGCAGCCAAATCTACTTGTCCGATTCACCCCCTAGCCTGACCATGAATCCATGAGGGCGAGCTTGGAAAATCCCCCTCAGTAGTGTCCTTCAATTCCAACAATTCTCCTCTTGCCTCACACTTACTCAACAATGTTCATAATAGCAAGAGAGCTCAGGAATCCTTTCCCCGCATACTTGGCAGCATCCTACCTTCTTGCATATGCTATTTATCCATTTTTGCCCAAGTATTTTCCCTCCTTTGGGGATTTTCACAGCTTTTCTTAATCCCTAATTTTTATGGGCTTCCAATGGCCAAATATTTGATTTTCCACTTGTAATCATCAGCCCAAGGGCAGTTCCAACTTGTTCCCCACTCATGGCATCATGGTCAACTAATTTTAACATGGTTGTTCCATTTGTACTCCTGCAGTTAATATAATTATTCTGTTGTGATATAAGTGTCATTTTCAAATATTTAGTTAGGTCCAAATAGATCCCTGCCCAACAGTCACAATAATTAAATACAATTATTAAATTCAAAATTCAAAATTTCCATCAATAGAAAAAAAATTCCAGAATCGAATTTGCCAAAAATAGAAATAAATTTCCAGCACATAAAAATATTTATTTTTGGGGATGTCACATCCTTTCCCCATTTAGTAAACGCTATCCTCAGTGTTCGTTCCTTTCCTGGAATAGGATTGGATGAGACTTCTACAAATCTCCCTCCAATTCCCAAGAGGCCTCCTAAGGACTAAAGTGCTTCCATTGCACCTTTACCTGAGCGATGGCTCTATTCCGATGTGTTACTTCTCTCTGGTCCAAAATGCACAGGGGTTCCACCTGGAACTCTCCCTCGGGTTCCACCTACACCAAGTTCCAATCAATCATATGAGTAGGGTCATGAATATACTTTTTTAAGAAAGAAACATGAAATACATTATGAATTCTTAGATTAGCTAGAAGTGCAAGATGATATGCTACGGGTCAAATTCGAGTTAGTATCTTGAAGGGACCACAAAACCTGGGTGCCATCTTGGCACAGTTACCCAACTTCAACGAGCTTTTTCTGGCTTTGACCTTCAAATAAATATGGTCTCCCACTTGAAATTCCAAGTGTCTTCTTTTCTGATCCGCATAGCTCTTCTGTCTATCCTGTGCTTCTTTCAAGTTTTGTTGTAATTTCTTTACCATGTTCTCCATTTCTTGGAGCATATTTGGTCCAACCATGAGTCTTTCATCTGGGCTATCCCAGCTAATCGAAGTTGTACACTTTCTATCATATAGTAGTTCAAAAGGGCTCAACTTAGCTGAAGTTTGGTACCCATTGTTATATGCAAATTTCGATAGTCTTCCCACTTGTTCAGTTTTGTTCTTACATACATGAAAAGCATATCTTCTATGATTTGGTTTGTCCTTTCGGTCTGTCCATCTGTTTGTGGATGATAACTCGTGTTGAAATTCAAATTAGTATTTAGCCCTGCAAATAATTCCTTCCAAAAAGTAGATGTGAATTTTACGTCTCTATCTGAAATTACCATTTTAGGAATACCATACAGTCTAAAAATTTCTTTCATGAATATTTCAACAATGTTAATAGCTTTAGAAGTAGACTTTACAGGAATAAAGTGTGAAAACTTACTGAGTTTATCGATTACAAACATGATAGAATCATCTTGTTTCTGAGTTTTAGGCAAACTTGTGATAAAGTCCAGTGAAATGGTCTCCCATTTCCATTCGGGTACTGGTAATGGCTGTAATAGGCCGGTTGGATGCTGGTGTTCAGCCTTAACCTACTGGCAATCTTGGCACCTAGCCAAGTACTCTGCTGTTTCTCCCTTCATATTAGACCAGCAAAATAGTTTTATGAGTGATGTTATTGTTTTCTAGTAACCTGGATGGCCAGAGTATGGTTTCTTATGCACTTCGTCTAAAATAGTTAATTTTAGCTCTGATGAATATTGTACGTAAAGTCTGTTTTTAAATCTTAATAGTCCCTCCTTGTCGATACTTATATCCGGTTCATCTGAGTTTGTGACATTATTTGCAATTACGCCATCATCTTAGTGTAATTTTTGTCATTAACACCTATCGTTCTTATTCTTTGTTCTAGATCACTTTTTGCTCTACTAATATTTATCTCAAATAACCCATGGATTATGCGGCTTAAAGCATCTACTACTTTATTTTCCTTACCCTTGATATGTTTGACTTCGAAGTCAAATTCGCTCAAGAAGGCTAGCCACCTTTCTTGTCTCACATTAAGGTTTGGTTGGTTAAATAGATATTTCACTCCACTATTATCTGTCAATAGTAAGAATTTTTTGCTCATGATATAATGTTGCCACATTTTTAAGGCATGTATTATTGCTACCAATTCTATGTCATGAGTGACATAATTTTGCTTGTGTTCCTTTAATTTCAAGGATTCAAAACAAATCGCGTGCCCTTCCTGAGTTAGAACACCGCCTAGCCCCTCTTTACTTGCATCAATGCACACTGTGAAGTCTTTATCTGGGTCTGCTACCTTGAAGATGGGCGCTGATGTCAATAATTCTTTTAGCTTGTTAAAATTGTCTTGACACTTTTGCGACCAGTTAAACTTGGTCCCTTTCTTTTGTAATGACATGATAGGGTAGGCTATCTTGGAGAACCCTTCTATAAATCTACGATAATATCCGGTGATTCCCATGAATGAATGGATATCTGCCACATCCTTAGGTACTGGCCATTCCATAATGGATTTTATCTTTTCCGGGTCCACGACAATACCTTTCGAGGAAATGACATGTCCTAAATATTGTATTTCTTTTTGGTAGAAATCACACTTGTCGAATTTTGCGTATAGTTTTTGTTTTCTTAGTGTTTGCAGAACTATTCGTAAGTGTTCATCATGTTCCTCCTCTGTTTTAGAATAGACCATAATATTGTCGATAAATACTACCACAAACTTGTCCAAGTACTTGCTAAAAATGTTGTTCATCAAGCACATAAATGTGGTTGGTGCATTAGTGAGTCCAAAATGTATGACTACAAACTCGCAGTGTCCGTATCTTGTTCAAAAAGATATTTTGTTTATGTCCTGGTCCTTTATCCTAACTTGATGATATCCATATCGTAAATCCAATTTTGAGAAGATCTTGGCCCCACCAACTTGATCGAACAGATCATTTATACATGGTAAGGGGTATTTGTTCTTAATGGTCACTTTGTTCAGTTGTCTATAATCGATACATAGTCTTAGAATACCGTCTTTCTTTTTCACAAAGAGGACTGGTGCTCCCCATGGCGAGACACTTGCTCTGATATACTCTTTATCTAACAATTCCTGTAATTGTATTTTTAATTCTGTCAGTTCTGGTAGACTCATTCGGTAGGGTGCTTTTGAGATAGGGGCTGATCCGGGTAGTAAGTCTATGGAGAAATCTATTTCTCTCATAGGAGGCAATTCTGGTATCTCATCAACAAACATGTCTCTGAGTTCACATAGGACAACAAAGTTTTCTAACTTGAGCTTATCTTCTTTTTATATTAGATTCATTACTTGGATGGTGTAAACTTTGACATCCCTTTATAATACATTTATTGAATTGAATTGTTGAAACTTGTCTGACTGACACAGGTTTTGGTATGCCTTGGGTTGTTCTAACAGTGCCAAAATTATCTTTATAGCTAAGTATCTTTGTATAACAATCTAGTACTACTTTGTGTTGTTCCAACCAGTCCATCCCAATAATCATATCATAAGACCCTAGTGGTAGGATGTTCAGATTGGTCCTTATCTTTTGACCATCTAAACTGAACTCAAGATCAGAAATAAAGTTAACTACTTTTCTTTTAGTCCCTGTTGCTAGTTGTACAAGCCAAGGTTTTTCATGCTTTTGTTTCTTAAGTTTAATCGACTCTACTACATCGAGAGTAATATAACTTAACGTAGCTCCAGGGTCAATTAAAATAGAAATTCGAGTGTCAAGGATTTTACCTTCAAACTCTACCACTGAGGACTGGTGGTCAGCTTGTCGACCATCTATGGATGCATTTATCCGATGCAGATTTCTGCCCATGTCACCCACTATCGAGACTTCCTACAAATTGTGAACAAAAATTCTGTTTGCTGCAACTAAACATGGACAATTCCTCCTTAGATGAGGTTCTCCACACTCCCAACACTTTAATGGCTCGCGGGAGTTGTCCCCAAACTTCTTCATTCTAAGGTTTACTGGTTTACTGCTACCTTACGTATTCGGATGATTGGAGTGAAAATCCTTCCTTGGGAAACCCTTTCGTGCATTCTGATAAGGAGTTGGTTGGTATCTTTTCTTCCGCTGGTTTATTCCATCTTGCTTCTTATCCTTCGAGGTCTTGGGAAACTCTACCTGCTATTTATACTGGTCATAGCACATTTGTGCCTTCCTGAATGACTCACTCAAGGATTTGGGGTTGTCAAACTCAATTCTGTCCCTGTAGGACTGTGGTAAACAACTTAAGAATCGTTGGATTTTTACCTTATCCTCCCAGATGTGTGGTACGAACCTTAGTAGTTCTAGAAATTTATTTATAAGGTCATCCATCATCAATTGTCTGAGTCGTAATTCATAAAATTATTTCGTCTTCCTTTCATAATAGCTCTCAGAAAGGTATTGTTTCTTAAAATACTTCTTGAAGTCAGACCATTCCAACTGTTTCTCCTTTAGGCCCTTGGCCAATTTCAGGTCCTGCCACCAAATGCTGCCATTTCCCTTTAGATTGTAGATGGCCATTCTGACCTTCATGTTGCTGGAATAGTTGTAGATTTGGAAGTATTTTTTGATGTCCAACAACCATGCCTCGGCTTCTTATCCTATCCTAGACTCTCCATAAAAAGTAGTTGGTTTAATCTTTTTAAATTCTCCTTCAAGGTGGTCTGTTTGTTTCATTTTCTTGTATGGTATGGTTTTGTCTTCAGCTGAAGGTGTCCCTTCAGATGAACTGTCTCCTTTTTTTGTTTTTGCACCCGAATTCTTGGAGGCCCTTTTGCTGACCTCTTCCTCATGGTTATCATCTTTTGGGCTTTTCTTGGTTACTATACTACACAGAAAGACTTCATTTATCTCTTGTTGCTCCTGCTGTGCCTTCTTTAATTTTTCATTGTTGGCCTTGAAAATATGTAGTTCAACTATAAGGTTTCTCATTGTTTCCAACACCTTTCTGGGTGAGTTTCCATCACTTTTTTGTCTCATATCTCCAGGAGGTCCTTGTTGCAGATTCTCTTCCATCCTGATTTCTGCACCTTCTTGAGCTGCCATTATTTAACACAAAACAAAAAAGATTTCTATTTGCAATTCACAAGGTTTGTTAGTTTTCTCATAGATCAGAATATACATACTAAGCAATTAATGTGGCCCTGTTCAAGCCCAGTGTTGTAACTTTTGCTTTGATACCATATGTAATAAACCTTGAAAAAATCACCATAAAAAAAAAAAAAATTATTCCCATGGCATAAATCAATTTCATTTTAAGCTTATAATGTAAAAAAAAATAGGAATGATTCAATTCTGACCGTAAGGGTATTATTACACCCATCTAATCTACTTCAAACATAAGCTTCTATGGGTAAAAGAAAAAGTCCCTCCATGATTTTGTTCCTTCCCTTATTCCCTGCACCCTTCCAGCATACTCAAAGTAAGAGGGCGATACGAACTTAGATCGAAGGAGCCTCTGTTGTTCAGAGAGAGAAAAGGATATCACCCTGAAGTTTTTAGATCAAGGCTGAGAGCAACATCATCTTGCATGGGTCAAGATCCAGTGGAAAAATGCCAAATCTTCCTCGCCAGATATCTGTAGGAGAATGAACGATGATAAAATTGTCAGGAAAAGGGCCAAAATCCAGTGGATCGTTAGATCCCATAGATCTGTGTGGAAGTTAAGGATGATCTATCAAAACTCAGGAGGGTAACGATCATATGAATTTAGAGGAACGGATGGTGCGAAATTCTTATCGGGAAAGTACCGAAATCTCATGAATCGTTGGATCATAAAGTTCTACGTTGATGTTAAGGATGATCCTTCCCAATAATCATAGGAGGGTAGCAACCGTTGGATGAGGAACCTCCGAAATGCGAAAGGAACAAGTGGGACCTGCATTTCGAGGTTTTTTCGGGTTTCGGGCTTCGCGAGTTTCAATACTCGAACATCAACTCACAACAACTTGCGAAAAGAGAAAAGGGATGAGTGCGACCCGCCTCTCGGGGTTTCAGGGTTCGAAGATTTGTGAATTCAAAGCCTAACCTCTACACCCTAGAACTCCCAAAATCGTGAAAAGTGAAAAAGAGGAAAGGTGGGACCCCCTTCAGGATTTCATAACTTGGGGTTTTGGGGTTTCAAATGTGAAATAATAGCGCAAACATATCTCAAAGCTCCGAAAAAGGTAAGGTGGCGCCCAAAATTTTGGGATTTCGGAACTCGGGGTGTCTGGGTTTCAAATGTCAACAACCGCGCAAGAAATTTCCTAAGGTTTCGAAAGGGTAAAGTGGGACCCGCTACTTCAAGATTCCAGAACTCGGGGTTTTGAGGTTTCAAATGTCAACAACCGCGCAAGACATTTCCCAAGGTTCTGAAAAGGTAAAGTGGGACCCGCTACTTTGGTATTTCAGAACTCAGGGTTTCGGGGTTTCAAATTTCAACAACTGCGCAAGACATTTCCCGAGGTTCTAAAAAGGTAGAGTGGAGGCTTCGCGGTTTCAGGATTCGGAACTTCGTGAGTTCAGAATCCATTCATCAATATACACAAACCTCCGAAAGGCGAAAGGGAAGTTGGACTAAGTTTTCCTGTAAAAAAGTTAAGGAAATAAAAACAAACGCAAAGGGGGAGAGAGCTCCTACTGTAACTCTTCACACTAGTTTCATCACTCCTTGGTCTTTAACCCTTGTGGGTATTCTTAAACTTCGCTTTTGGGAAAAACTTACTTTTGTTTCTGGGAGACTGAGGGTGTAGAAGGATACAATATACCTTTACATCACAGAATTCCGAATTCCTAAGGAATTGGGAAATTTACACACACACAGAGATACAAAGGATAAAATTCTCTGTATAGGGTAAATTCTATAATATCCACTCAGAGCCTCTTTTAAATCAATGCATTAAACGTCAAAAGTACTAGATCTGTGCGTCTATGAAAATACATAGTTCAGAATATCATTCCATCAGAGTTTGGTAATTATAATTTGATGTTCCGAGGGATCTGAGTTTGGTTTTCTGGGGTTTAACTACCGAGAGGACCTTCCCTATTGACGTTAAGCTCCTCCTTTCCTTACTTACTTATAGGAATATAAATTACAGATGCATCCATCTAGCATTTTACTCAGAGGAGGAACAATTTTCCAAAGTTTGGATGTTTATTCCGAACTTCACGACGACAGACAGAGTAAAACTAAAAACAGACTTCATCTTCCATTACCAGTAACTCTACTTTGGTAGATAGATATGAACATTCCAGTAGACGAATTACAACTATAAATATACAGATTTCCTTCACATAAATTTCTCATAACGAACATAAACAAAGAAGAGGAATCGCTGCAGTTCTGTTTTTTTTTTTTAATCAAATACAATGCATCTGATATTAAATCATTTAACAGAGAATGTAAACTATTCTAGTTCAGATTTACAGGATACATGACATCGGATGAAAATATAGCCATTCATAATAAAAAGGGATAGATCAACATATATGAATCCAATCCGCGGGATGACAAAGGGAACGACCACATTCCTCCCAACCTTAGAATAGGGAAGCCAAATCTACTTGCCCAATTCACCCCCTAGCCTGACCATGAATCCATGAGGGTGAGCTTGGAAACTCCTCCTCAGTAGTGTCCTTCAATTCCAACAATTCTCCTCTTACCTCACACTTACTCAACAGTGTTCATAACAGCAAGAGAGCTCAGGAATCCTCTCCCCGCATACTTGGCAACATCTTGCCTCCTCGCATATGCTATTTATCCATTTTTGCCCAAGTCTTTTCTCTCCTTTGGGGATTTTCGTAGCTTTTATTAATCCCTGATTTTCAGGGGATGCCAGTGTCCAAATCTCTGATTTTCCACTTGTAATCATCAGCCCATGCGCAGTTCCAACTTGTTCCCCACTCATGGAGTCATGGTCAGCTGATTTTAGCATGGTTGTTCCATATGTCCTCCTGTAGTTAATATAATTATTCTGTTGTGATACAAGTTTCATAGTCAAATTGTTAGTTGGGTCCAAACAGATTTCTTCCCAACAGTCACAATAATTAAATACAATTATTAAATTCGAAATTCGAAATTGCCATAAATGGCAAAAATTTTCCAGATTCGAATTTGGCAAAAATGGAAATAAATTTCCAGCACATAAAAATATTTATTTTTGGGGGATGTCACAGTCATTCATCCTTTGCACACTCCCTCTGAAAATGATGAATCAAATGGCATGATCATGGCCACAACCCCACTCTCTGGAGCTCAGAAACGTCCTCATGAATCGGTTAAATCAGACAGTGATAAGGAAGATATTGACATCTCCTCATACCATCTGGCATTGGTGGAGAAGGATGTTGAGCCTATCTGTTCCTCTAGTTGGATTGATGTTCTTAAGAAAAAAGGTAGAAAGGATCCTCTCTGGTCAAGACAATGACCCGACCCTTTCTTCTTGTCTTTGTAATGTTTCATCTTGTTATGACCATGTACTCTCGGTGGATCTCTTTTAGCATATGTTAGTCTTCAATGTTCCCCTGTTCTCTTTCTGGGGGGTCTTTTTCTCATCATACGGGAAAGGATATCAACAAGTTTCTGTATCACTTTGTACTTTTTTCTTGGTTGAATAGAAGGATTCTCATCTAGCTTATTTACAAAAAAAAAAAAATAGAAAAAATAATTAAAAATCCGTATCATAGTAAGAGTGGTAGGAAGCCACATGGTAGTGAGATAGATTTTGATATTAAGAGTTCTGAAAATTTTGGGAGGTTGTAACTTTAGATACAAAGATGAGATTCAGACATGGTCACAGTCATTGAAAAGCTCTCGGAGAGTAGAATCCATCTATAGTCCTTAGGATTAAGTCAAATCTAAGTTGAAGAAAGAGAAATATTAACATCAAACAATCCTAAGAGAGAATAAGAGAGTCCAATATATTAATCTTAAAAAAAATTAAGTTAAATATTTTAATCAAAATTTAATCTATTTTCAATGTAATTTTTTATATAATAATATATTTAAAAAAAATTATAATTTTTTAAAAGATACTTTTCCTAAAAAAAATCTAATTAAAAAATATCACATGTGATGGTCATTTATTTTTCTATAATATTATTTTGTATACATGTTAATAATATCACATCTGATGGTCATTTATTTTTCTATAATATTATTTTGTATACATGTTAATTGTTAAAGAGTTGTAAATTTTATTTTTTAGGAATATAAAAATTAAAATAAACTTTATCATCAAGAAATCACTTCTTATTTCTATAAAATCAAAAATAAGATCACGTTAGACCTAGAAACAGTCTTCATTGTTACGAATGCAACTTTTATTAACACTCTTCATGGTAATGAATACATTTTTTATTAAATTAATTATAGGGAAATTTGCTCTAAGGTTAATTAAGTTAATCAATTTTTTCAATAATAATAATAATGGTTGACTTTATTTACTTAATTTTTATAATAAAAATAATAATCACGGTTGACATTGTTTAATTATCTTTTTATAATAAAAAAGCAAATCATGATTCACTTTGCTTATTTTTTTATAATAAAATAGAAGATCCTATAATATCTTATATTATTGTACTATTATCTATCTTTCTTATTTTAATTATAAAGAAATTTTGATGAAGATTAACTAAGTCAATTAATATTTCACTTAAATCATTACTGTCTATCTATTTTTCATATTTTAATTATTTATTTTTTATATTGTAATTATAGAAATTTGAAAGAAGGTTAATTAAATCAATTAATGTTTCACTTAATAATAATAATTGATCGTGTTTATCTATTTTTATTATTTTAATTCTATAATCATAAAGATATTTGAACCAAATTTAACTAAATGAACTGATCTTTTACTTAATAATCATATATAACCTTTCCTACCTAGCTTTTAGATATAAAAAAATTCTTATGATATCTTGTATCATTGTTCTATATTGTATATCTTTGGCATTTTAATTATAGAGAAATACTATATTGTATATCTTTGGCATTTTAATTATAGAGAAATACTATATTGTATATCTTTGGCATTTTACTAATAGAGAAATTAAGCCTCCCTATCTTTTAGATGTATAAAAAATATCCTATCATGTCTTATATCGTTGCATTATTGTCTATCTTTGGCATATAGTTTTGGCATTTTAATCATAGAGAAATTTGGGAGGTTAATTAAGTCTATCATCTTTCACTTAATAATTATGAATGATTTTATCATGTTTAATATTATTATATCATTATAATTTTTTTTATTTTAATTATAAAAAAATTTAAAAATCAAAATTAACTAAACCAACTCATGTTTCATTTAATATTTATGACTAATCATCTTATATATATAATTGATTAATCATCTTATATATATAATTGATTAGAATGTTTCAAAACATTCTAATCAATTTTCTTCATAAATAAATAAGATAAATGTTATTGTATCTATCTGCAATGGTCTTTCCTCCGTACCTTTCTTTCCAAATATACCAACTTGCTTTGCCCTAGAAATTTTGTGTTGTAGTTAGGTTCACTTGTCTTAAATTCTGAAATGGCCCAATCAGGATATATTGGGAGATGATTTGAGATCATATCATATTTGGCCACCAGCGTCTATTAGTGTGCACACTTTTAAGTAAAATATTTTTTGTGGGGAGCTTACTAGGGTTCTCGACGAGTTCCCCACGACTGTAGATATGATCAAACTTGAATAATGGAAGCGAAATACATATACAAAATTATTTTTGTTTCAGGTATCGAATTTTTCCAGCTGAATGGTATTGATAATACAGGCAAAAATCTTGATTCAAAATCTTGCCTTTGGTAGAGTCTTTCATCCGCTATTATCACGACGGACAGACAGTCCAACCTAGAAGCTGCGTAGGAGTACTCCGATCCTTTTGTTTATAAGATCTGAAGTATATTCAGTTGTTGCAACTGTCATCTCCTTACGCAAAGACCTATACTCTATTATTCAATATACGTAATGAGCCGACTTCTTCCATTAAGATGCGTACAAGCTTTTAGAAGCTCTGCAGCTTTTCTTAAACGATACCAGTCAAGAAAAGTGCTTTAATGGTACTACTGTGAGAACGATTAAAAAACGATTCAAAATGTTTGAAGTTTTGAGGTTTTTCTTTATTATTGTGGATGTAAACATGACAACAAAATTGATGATATAGCTGACTGCCCTCTTACTCAATTTATTTTATTCATGTAAATATCAACTCAACTTCATGTAACAAAATCGATGATATAGCTGACTGACCTCTTATTCAATTTATTTTATTCATGTAAATATCAATTCAACTTCATGTAACAGGCTGCATAGCATCCCCTATGGGGTGACATATGGCTAGAGAGAGAGACTATTGGCCCCCATTTAGCCAAGTAATACCCAAAGGACATGTCCCACTTATATTATGAATTGTAATCATGTTTTGTAGGCGTGAGCCGAGTATTGATAAGTTGGTGGGCTTATGTGTTTAATAGGCCGCGGAGCCTAAGTGTTAAAGGCCATGAGCTTGTTTTTGTATATGTAATTATGCAGAACATTAATAAAGATTAAACATTGTTGGGTGCACTGCTTGTTTATTTTTCTTTGATAGGATAGTTGCTTGTCTATTTACTTGCTTTCATAGGATAGCTGCTTATTGAATTTGATTAGGTTAATTAAAGTAGTTTGTTGTTGTTATTGCT
>JZKD02S1286359.1:0-12048 GCA_000966675.3 Picea glauca | reverse complement strand
GTCCTCACAAATAGGTTTGGATGTTAGAGATTACTCTCAAAACCTTTTATGGTTGATGGATCCATCTTGAAGATTTATTGATGGGTCCTACCCACCTAAGATACTTGTAACAACCCTGTTTCCCCCTTTGTAAATATTATTATTATTGTGAACAAGACTATGGACATATTTGTCATGTGAATGTTGGAAAGACAATGAACCTTGCTATAGAAGGTAATGTATATATTTTGTTATTTAATAAGAGGGAATGTGGCATGAATGTTGAAAGAGGGTTGTCGATATAGATCATGATGCGTGAGAGGGATGGTAAAGGGAACCGATAATGGTGAGATGACCCCTGCCAGGTCAGTACTTTGTTGGATATAAATTGCACATACCTAGAACCATCTTCTGGCCCATAAAACTTAATTACCAGTCAAGCTCGTAGTTGGGAATTCTTCCTCAAGAGTCAATGAGGAGATGGGTAGACTACCCATCTATAAACTTCTTGATCTGACCCACATAATCTTGTTGGGAAAGGAAAGAAAAGAAAGGTAAAAATCACAGGTAGAGGGCAGAAAAGGAGAGACACGAATGGGTCTGAGGACCAATCAAGAAGAGAGAGTTCATGAGGATCTTTGGTTTGAAAGAAGAACTTAGAAATAAGTTGTTCTGGTTATAGGAACGCTTGCACAATGTTTTCTAATCAAGATGATAAACAAAGATGCAATGAGTGAGTGAATAATCCCAACTGGCTCCCTTGCTTGGTGGATAGAAAACTGAACTGCCAAGTTCCTGTGGGAAAATGAGAGTAACCTTTGTCCCTTGTTGTTGCTGAGATCAAGAAAAATCCCTCTCATGGAATCATGATCTAGTTAGGGGGTGGCCAATTGAGTAATACTCTAAGAGAAACTGTGCCTATGGTTGGGTGGAAAAGGGAACCCCCTTTAGTAGTTGCCAACTAAATTCCAAGTTTTAGATAAGTGTGATTCCGAGTTTATATTGTATTGAATGGTTTGGTTGTAATATGAGTTTCTTGAGCTAGATGATGGCATAATTTGTTTACCGTGTTGAATGGTATTTTTTGTAACTTTGATGGACTAGTTTCCTGGGAAATTTGAAGAAGAAATTGAATATCATATTCTGTCAATGGATTTCTATTTAAACATGTTTAACAAAGGAGGATAATTATTAATGGGTTTTAAATGAAATTGGGGAAAATGACGAGTTGGCCTTCTGTGTGAATCTATTTGTGATAAACCTCAAAAGGATTTTCCAAAGATCAAATCTGTAAATACAAAGTCGGGACAAACTCTATAGGATTGATTATGAACTCGTCCATCCATTGAAATCCCTCTTCCCGCTATAAAATTTGAGTTCTATAGACAAAGGGTGTTTATCTCGACCCACTTTACCATGTGACTTTAGGCCCAAAGCCACATGCCTAACCAACTCTCAGTTAAGACTCTGAAGCATAGCCTTCCAGGGCGTGTAGAGGTTCCAAGCAGGGATAATTTTAAGGATGGAAAATTATATTTAAATGTAGAAACCTGGGCTAATATTACTAGTCCTTAATATGCAAAATGTTAAATGTTTGGCTATAGTTTTGTAAAAATATTCAAATTTCTAAGGATTTTATATAATTTCTATAAAACATTTGCGATTTTTAAGGTAAAATAATTTTATTCTATGGAATTTGGGCGAATCATTTGAAGAAAAAAATGGAAATTGACGAATCTTATTTTGGGAAAAACCATGGAAAATTAGCCCATTAGCAAAATTTAGCCCCTAAAATCATCTATGGTTCCAAGTGACCATAAGCTCGAAGCCACGAGCTTATTACCTTTCGTGTGGGCTTACTGACTAGATTCGTCGACCCACTAGGAGCTACATACGATCGGGGCCCATGAACCCCGCAAAACATGTAAAAGGATCCAAGTTTTACATAGAGAAGACCCTTTGAGAAAGGATTGTGCTATTGTAGCCATCCATTTACCTTTCGGGGGGGTTGTCGTAACCGTTAGATCAAGTAATCCCTCTCGGTCGTTGATCTAAGGATCCTTCAGGACCCTTGATGACCGTCATATATAAGCTACGGTCATTTGACATTGACCCACTCAGGGCGTGAAAGAGTTGGAAGCGACTGGAATCCCCGAATGCTAAAGTCACAAACCAACGTGAGTCATTGATCTACGGACCATTTGGGATCCTTCTCAACTATTAGATCGAGTATACTAAAATGATAGAGTAGGTAGTACTATTAACCGACAACAAGCATTTGTCTCCACTTTATCACCCATTCGGCAGGTAATCCTTCGAGGGATCGAAGGGTTAAAATGGGAAAGTTCATGAAATCACGAAATCCTGAAGTGGAAAAAATCTGCCAACCGTCAGATCGAGGGAAATAATTTGGGAATGATGTGGGTCATAGATTAAGGATCTGTTAGAGTCATTTTATCAACCATTCGATCAACCAATGGGGTGGGGCATGTTAAGTACTTCAACGAAGTCTTGCCTCAGGAGATACAAGGTTTGAGTGGTGAAACCATCCCAAAGGTCGAAGGTCAAAGTACATGGTGAGGAATTCTAGGGCTTTGAGACTTCAAGACTCTCGGGCTTTAAGAGATTTGGTATGTTGGTCCATAGGCCAAGCACCAAACGACGAAATCCCCTCGATGAAGTGTCAATATCTAATTGAACGGGACTGTATACGCCATGGTGTCATGGTGGGTCTGGGTAGGTTCACGTGGCATCGTGGGATTAGACGTGAGCTAGGTGTGGGACCTCCCCCCTTTCCTTCCTTGTCACATCTAAACCATGTGTTAGGTGTGGAAAAACTTCATCTTTTAGATCCAAGGATGGACATAGACCCACCATATATTTTGGAGTGGAAGGATTCCTTCAAACTTCAGGGAAGTTTTAGACCTGTGCAAGAATTTCGAAGGGCCGAAGGCCAATATATACGAATACCGAAAGATATTCCCTACAACCAGCAACCACATCATCACCAAGGGGTGACAACCCAGGTCATGACAGTGCCATGTTATATGGCACGAGAGAGGTGAAGCCATGTGGTGAAGGATATGGCCATTGCCCAATGATGCCCCAAAAACTTCGAAAGGCCATAAATTTCAAACCCGAGCTCAATTTTGGGCAAGGTTATAGTTGTTGAAAATCTCTCGGTGAGAATAAGGAGATGGCGACCTAATTCAAAGAATTCAGGGAGTTGTAGGAAAGCGAAAAAATCATACCCCATCCCTTAAAAGGATGCTTAGGGGGTCGGGTGTGTGACAAAGTGGTATCAGAGAAGACAACAACACTTGGCCTGCTTGGGCTCATGAAACCGTAGAAATAAATTATAATATAAAACCTTTGAGCAGGGTACCCTACCCTACCCAACTGTAAGAGATTATTTAAGATTTACTACTGAAAAGAGTAAGACCTTCTATTGTTTTTACATGTTTTAAGTTTGATCTGCATGTTGATGTTATATGTGGAATAATGAAGCTAATTTTACCTTACAAAAATTACCCGTGTTGTTCATAAAATTTGAGGACAACTGACTAACAAAAAATGCTTTTATCGGCACTCAAACAATTAGTGGAAAGCAACAAAACTACAATGTGAAGAATGGTGACACATCATGAGTTTGGAGAAATATCACATAACATAGAAGAAGATTCTGATGAGAGGAAGGTGGTGGAAACCCCTCCAGATTTAGTTGAAATTGTAAGAAGCCTTATGGAATAATTACAAAGTTGTAAGGAAGACAATGAAAGGTTGATAAAATAATAGGAAAAACAAATTGAAATTAATGCAGTCCTATTGCAAATCCTATCATATATACAAAGGTAGTTGCAACATGGACCAACATCCAGTAATGTGGACGAACATAATACTAAGAAAAACCAAAGTCCACATGAGATTAAAAAACATGGCCTTGAAAGTAACAACACATGAAGAAGCACCTCGAAGAAGTCCCACCATGGAGCCATGAGGCATGCTAACGTCAAGGACTCATTTGAAGAATCCTCTAGTAAGGGAACTGACAACTCCAAGGAGTTGTCTAACAATGTGACTATTTCACTCCTTCAGAGGAGAAGAAAGAGGATAAATTTTTTTAGGGGTTGTGACCCTGAAGAGTTTAAGAAAGCTAAGCCACCCACTTTCCATGTAGATATTAAGAAGGGGGAAAAAGAAGAAGCTTGGATAATTGGCCTAAAGAATTACTTTAGAGTCCATGACTACTCTGAAAATTTAAAGGCCCGAATAGCCATTTTCAACTTGAATGGAAATGCCTCCATCAGAGGACCTTAGGAATGTGAAAGGAATTCATGAGAAAGAGTTTCCATAGAGACGATTTGAGAAATATTTTAGGAAAAAGTATCTATCTGAGATGTACTATGATGAAAAGACTAAGGATTTCTATGAACTCAAGCTAGGGCAACTCACCATAAATGAATATTTCAACAAATTCCTTGAGCTGATGAGGTATGTGCCTTATATCAAGGATGAAAAGACAAAGATACAATGATTCATTAGTGGACTTCCTCAATCCTTTCGAGACAAGATTGAGTTTGGTGAACCTAAGACCTTAGAATACACCATTAGGAAGGAAATGTATTGCTATGAAAAATTCAAGAACAAGGCATAACCTCATAAGGATTGGAAAAAGGAAAGCAAATTGGGATTCAAGAAGAAGGGGTTTAAACCTCAAGATTTAAGAACGCTGGGAAAGGCTCTAAGATGAGCCTTCCTACTAAAAGTGTGTATCAACAAAATTTTCCATCTCAAAGTGGAAATAAACCCTTGGGATCATCCCTAGGAAAGACAAATAATATAAAGAGAGAACCCTTGAAATGTTGGGGATGTGGGGAAGAACATATGTTGAGGGACTGCCCACATAAGCAACAAGACAATAGGAGAGTCTACAACATTTAGGAAGCTACCACAGTCAACGATGTGGCTAGGAGCATGCCACAAATTTATGCAGCCCTGGATAATAGACAAGTTGACCACCAATATTCAGTGGTGGAGATGGAAGGTATGATTACCAACCATCCTGTTTATATTTTGATTGACCCTGGTTCTAATCTAAGTTATGTTTCCCCTCAAACTGTTGAGAAATGTACATTGCAGCCAGTAAAACATGTTAATTCATGGCTAGTATAACTAGCCAATGGAACAAAAAGAAAGGTAACAGAGGTCTTACCAACATGCCAATTCATTTTGAATGGGACAACCACCCAAACAACTCTAAACATACTTCCTCTAGGATCTTATGACATGCTACATGGCATGGGTTGGTTGGTTACCCATAAATCCAAGTTAGAATATTACAATAAAATGTTAGAATGTGTAGATGAGGAAGTGGAGAAAAGGATCCTACAGGGAATTGAAAAACATGTCTCGATGAGACAAATACCAGCCCCTCAAGTGAAGAAGTATTGCAGAAAAGGATTTTCTTTGTGTGCAATACAAGTACTGAACGTTGTCGAGGGTAGTAAAATGAGTTTAGGGGACCACCCTATATTAAGAGAGTGCAAATATGTGTTTCTAGAAGAGGTATCAGGTCTAACTCCAAGAAGAGATATTGATTTCTAAATAGAACTTGTACCCTGGGCAGTGCCAATGTCTAGAGCACCCTATAAAATGAGTACACCGAAGCTAGTTTAGCTCAAACTACAACTGAAGGAGATATTGGAAAAATGTTACATCTATCCTAGTGTTTCCCATTGGAGAGCACCAGTCTTGTTTGTGAAGAAGAAGGATGGCACCCTTAGATTGTGCATAGACTATAGACAACTCAACAAGATGACACTTAAGAATAAGTATCCTTTACTAATAATTGATGACCTATTTGACCAGTTAAGGGGTGCTACAATATTTTCCAAAATTGACTTAAGGTCTAGATACCATCAAGTCCAAATTAAGGATGAAGACATACATAAAAATACCTTTAGGACAAGGTACGAGCACTATGAATTTGTGGTAGTTCCATTTGGGATTACCAATGCACCACCACTTTTATGGGCCTGATGAATAATGTACTCAGTAAATTCTTGGACATATATATGTTGGTATTAATAAATGACATTCTGATATATTCTAAGAGCAGGGAAGAGCATGAAGAACACCTCAATTCAGTGCTTCAAGTGCTAAGAGAACACAAGCTCTATGCAAAGTTTAATAAGTGTGATTTCTTTTCAAAATGGGTTAATTACTTAGGCCATGTCATCACTGAGGAAGGAGTGGCAGTTGAACCTGACAATATCAAATACCTCATGGATTGGCCTACGCCAAGGGATGTCTCTAATATCATATCCTTTATGGGCCTAGAAGGATACTATAGGAGGTTCATAAAGGGGTTCTCCATGATTGGTTGTGCAATCACCTCCCTACAAAAAAAGGGAGTTAAATTCATTTGGACGACATAGTGTGAGGATAGTTTTCACCAACTAAAACACCTTTTAACCAATGCACCAATGCTGAAAATTGCATACCCAAACAAGGAATTCCTAGTGTGTACAGATGCCAACAAAGAAGGACTTGGAGGAGTCATCATGCAAGAAGGGTATGCAATCTATTATGAATCCAGAAAATTAAATGAACATGAAATCAATTATGTGACACATGACTTGGAATTGGATGCCATAGTACATGCTTTAAAAATGTGGACAAATTACCTCCAAGGAAGAATATTTGTACTTATGACATACCACAATGGGTTGAGATACTTGTTTGACCAACCCGAACTCAATTCCAGACAAGCTAGGTGGATGGATCTCCTTAGTGAATTTGATTTTGAAATCAAACATATTAAGGGAAAGGAAAACATAGTGGTTGATTCCCTCAATAGAAGTATGAAAGTGATTCACTAGGCAACTATGAGTACCTGTGAATCAGACATCAATGAGAGAGTCAGAAGTGCACAAGAATTATATGAGAAAACTATGAAAATGTGCCTAGAGAAAGAGCCCACGGGGTTGAAGTATGAGGGATATCAACTATTGAATGATGGCCTGCTAATTTACAAAGGTAGGTTGTATATCCCAAATCACGATGACTTGAAGAGGTTCATAATGGATGAACTACACAAAATACCATACACTGGTCACCCTGGTTACCATAAAATGATCACAACCACCAAGAAACTATTTTATTGGCCGAGAATGAAGAAGGACATAACTAACTACTTGGATAAATGCTTAGAATTTCAATAGTTTAAGGTGGAGGACAAACACCCAACAGGGTTGTCCCAACCCCTACCAATTCCAGAGTGGAAGTGGGATACCATCTCCATGGATTTCATCACAGGATTGCCTATATCAACCAAACAAAATGATGTCATTATCGTAGTTGTGGATAAGCTGAGTAAGGCTGCTCACTTTATTCCTGTGAAGTCAACTTGAAAAGAAATATATATTGACAATATATTCATGAAAGAAATATTTATACTACATGGTATGCCTAAGGAAACTATATCAAATAGAGATACAAAATTTACTTCAAATTTTTGGAAATCTTTGTTTGTTGGTTTTGAAACTAAATTTATATTTAGTACAAACTATCACCCTCAAACTGATGGAAAAACAGAGAGGGTAAATCAATTATTAGAGGACATGTTAAGGATGCATGTTATGCATCATCCCAGGAAGTGGGAAGACTACCTACCATTGGTAGAATTTGCTTATAACAATGGTTATCGGGAGTCATTGAAGATGAGCCCTTTTGAGTCTCTCTATGGTAGAAAATGAAACATTCCAATCAATTGGAATAACCCAGTGGACAGAATAACCTTTGGGCTAGAACTATTATAAGAAATGGAACAACGAATATTTCAAATAAAACATAATATGAAGATAGCTCAGGACATGCAGAAGAGATATGCATAGAAAAATAGGACCCCTAGGGAGTTCAAAGTAGGGGATCATGTGTATCTTCGAATAAAACCAAGACGAAGTTCCTTGAGAATGGGAACTTGTGCCAAGATGACACCTCGGTTTTGTGGACCCTTTGAAATTTTGTACAGAGTGAGACCTGTAGCATAAAGACTAGCACTTCCTCCCACAGCAAAAGCACATAATGTTTTCAATGTTTCATTATTGAAAAAATATGTACATGATTCTAATCATATAATTAATTTGTTTGTGATCCAAATGGAACCTGAAGGTGAATTCCTACCAAAACCACAACGCATACTAGATAGGAAAGAAATCCCACTCAAGAACATAACCATTGCCCAAGTCAAGGTGCAGTGGAAACACTTTGGTCCAGATGAAGCTACATGGGAATTGGAGGATGTCATGAAACAAGCATACCCATTTTTCTTCACTGTTGTAGATAAAAACCGCAACAACAGGTATAACATCACCTGGGCGATGTTCCTTTTAATGGGGAAGGGATTGTGACACCTATGTTTCCCCCATATTGCAAATATTATTAGTATTGTGAACAAGACTATGAACAAATCTGTCATATGAATGTTGGAAAGACATTGGACCTTGCTATATAAGGTAATGTATATATTTTGTTATTAAATACAAGGAATCTATGACATGCCTATTGAAAGAGGGTTGCCAGTATAGATCATGATGTGTGTGAGGGATGGTATGGGGAACCAGTAATGGTGAGATGACCCTTGCTAGGCTGGTGCTTCGCTGGATATAAACTGCGCAGACCCAAAACATCCTTCTGGCCTAGAAAAATTAATTACCAGTCAGGTTGGTAGTTGGGAAGTCTTCCTCAAGAATCAATGAGGAGATGGGAAAAGTACCCATCTGGAAACTTCCTAATTTGTCCCGTGAAATCTTGCTGGGAAAGGCAAGAAAAGAAAGGTAAAAATTGTGGGCAGAGGGTGAAAGAGGAGAGAAATTGTTAGTGACATTTCTTGTATAGGGGTATTCTCCTCTCTAATTTTAGGCCTCTGGTGTAAACGCATAGAAGTGGGGTTTGAAAKCCGGTCGGATGTGTTTTATTCAAGGGCCACATCCATAAGCATCGACCGCARCTCACAGAAGAAGTCCATTTCGAGCTTAAAATCAAGCRAGCGAGCAGTCTGATTTCAAYGRCAAGGATCAATTGAYGAAGCAGATCAACGGTCATYGGGTTTTYGGGGYTGTYAAGTTGCCCGGGATTTAGCATGAAGGGTAGYGCCCATAGTTCAGGGAAATTCTAGGTCGTCCGATCCAATTGGGGCAGGTGGCGGTCAATCGATGTATCRRGGATCGGTGTTTCAGGAGACAAGGAGCCTCCCATTCTTTATAGCTGAAATCGTCGATCGGCGAAACGCCGAAAGCACCTTTGGAGCCRAKCCCACGGTCTTAGCACCAGGTCACGTCAAGYGAGCCTGTGGATGAAGTGGGCCCCCTTTTAAATAGCGGATGCTACCTCAGCCGTTTATCTTAAGGACACGCGRCGCACATCTGTGCCATGTCGRCATTTGGGAATTCGAGGAGTAAGCGCTCCTCGTCATTTCACCTCTYGAAACCTCGAATCCTGAAGTGYCGAAAGCGCCCAGAATCGGGCCCTTGGTTTTGGCGTCTGATCACAAGGAGCAGGCCTRGAGGATGGGTGCTAGCATTTATCGTTCTGTACGAAAGGGAGGCCAAAAGYGYCGAATTGAGTTTCAGAGGGAGGGGGCACTGTGTTCTCCAGACGTCGATTTGACGTGATCTAARTCYTGGTACCTRYTGGGTATGAATGAAGAAGAGAGAGGGTGGTTGAAACCTCGCCTCGCTCATTAATTGAAAAGTATGGATGTTCTGGCTRAAAGTCYACCCGAGAAGGTCCTCTGTACTGGTTCTATTCATGGAAGCCACGCCGAGTCCTTGACTCGCCAAAGAGGTCTGCTCACGCTAGCTCGRCTCTTAATGGCTCAGCTACTTCCCTTGTAGGAGCCATGTGCAGTTAAGGTGGYGTCTGATAAAGAATAGYCGTCTGAATTTGGCCGAAGGGACACCAAGTCCTGGGTGCACGATCGRCCAGAGTTTGCATGCGCAGACTGTCAGAAGACATGCAGACACAATGTTTTTAATGCAGCGTCTTGTTTTTTCTGTTGTGGTTATTTTTGAGTATATGTAGGCGTTTTCGCCATTTTTTTGAGCGTCGATGGTTGAGCTAGGCTCTCGATTGTAAAGTTTTGATGCAACACTGGTCGCTCTAGTTAATGTATAAGGTATTTGAGACTTCTTACTTTATGGATGTCAGCCTCTTTTTCCATCTCTTTGTCTACTGTGTTAGAACAACTCGAAATTGGAGGATCCAGTCGAGTTGCATTGTTGTAGGATGATGTAGGTTGTATCACTGCAACGGTCACAGTGTTTCTAATCAATTCTTGTGTTTTCTCAGCGCTGGAATGGCTTGGAATTGGATGATCCAGTCGATTCACCCCTCATCTCCTTGAAACTCTGGACCAAGAGGATCTTGGCTTCTGAGTTTTTCTTCCTCAAGCTTCTGAAGACCTGTTGCCCGAGGCAATCTTGCTCACCCTTCTCACAAGTCTTCCATCTACCACCCTTTGAGCAACCTACTGACGGATGTTGGATCAAGACCTCCCTTGCTTTCTACATACCAGACCCTGGTTCCTGTGTCAATGATGCTTTCTTGGGTCTCTTTCCATTTGACCACCCCCATTCATTAAATCGTGACATAAAAACTGATGGGCGTCAGGCTCTGCTCCTGCAAGCAATCCAGGAGTGACTTCTGACGCTAGCAGACATGAATGGGTCTGAGGACCAATCAAGAAGAGAGAGCACACGAGGCTCTCTTGTTCGAAAGAAGAACTAAGAAATAAGTTGTTTTGGTTACAGGAACGCTTGGACAGTATTTTCTAATCAAGCTGGTAAACATAGCTGCAGTGATTGAGTGAATAATCCCAACAGAATCCCTTGCTTGGTGGATAGAAAACTGAACTTCCATTTTCCTGTGGGAAAAGGAGAGTCATCGTTGTCCCTTGATGTTGTTGAGATCAAGCATAATCCCTCTCATGGCATCATGATCTAGCTATGGGGCAGACAATTGAGGATTAATCTAAGAGCAATTGTGCCTATGGTTGGGTGGAAAAAGGAACCCCCTTCAATAGTTGCCAACTAAATTCCATGTTTCAGATAAGTGTGATCCTGAGTTTATATTGTATTGAATGGTTTTGTTATAATATGAGTTTCTTGAGCTAGATGATGGCATAATTCGTTTATCATGTTGAATGGTAAAATTTGTAACTTTGATGGTCTAGTGGCCTGGGAAATTTGAATATCATATTATGTCGATGGATTTATGTTTCATCATGTTTAGAAAAGGAGGACTATTATTAATGGGTTTTTAATTAAATTGGGAAAAATGGTGAGTTGACCTTTTCTCTAAATCTATTTGCGCTAAACCTCAAAAGGATTGTCCAAGGATCAAATCCGAAAATATAGAGTTGGGACGAACTCTATAGGACTGATTCTAAACTCATCCATCCCTTGAAATCCCTCTTCTTGTTATAGAATTTGAGATCTATAGATGAAAGTTGCTTCCCTCGACCCACTTTACCATGTGACTTCAGGCCAAAAACTACAGGCCTAACCAACTCTCGGTTAATACTCTGAAACATATCCTTCCAGGGCACGTAGAGGTTCCATGTGACCATAAGGGATTATTACCTATCATGTTGGCTTATCAAATCGAGTCGTTGAGCCACTGGGAGCTCCATACAACCGGGGCCCAGGAACCCTGTGAAACATGTAAAAGGAGCCAAGTATTACATAGAGAAGACCCTTTAAAAAATGACCGTGCTATCATAGCCGTCCATTTACCTTTCAGGGGGTTGTTGTAACCGTTAGATTAAGTAATCGTTCTCATCCATTGATCTAAGGATCCTTTGGTACCCTTCCTGACCGTCAAATAAAAACTACAATCATTCGACATTGACCCACTATGGGCATGAAAGAGTTGGAAGCGACCATAATCCATGAACATCGAAGTCGTGAACCAATACAAGTCGTTTATCTAAGGACCCTTTGAGATCCTTCTCAACCGTTAGATCAAGTATAGTGGAAGGATAGAGTAAGATGTACTATTAACCGATAG
>JZKD02S1286337.1:0-12048 GCA_000966675.3 Picea glauca | reverse complement strand
AATTCTTGCAACATAACAATACTATGAAGATATTGATTTCTTAGCACACTCATGGCTCTTATCTATAGCACTCATACATGGAAAAATGTAATTGGTTCATAATGTGAACAAGGGGCCTTTTAGGGTACCCTATAGCCCTTGACTATCCCCCAAGCTAGATTTCACTCAGATTTGAATGTCAAATCGTGTTGGGGGTCGGACCAAAAGTGGTTGAGGGGCCGACAAGATCCATAAATGCATCATTCATAGAAGTGTGTGGATTTTCTCATACACATTCGCACATTTTTCACATTGTGTGCATTGAGGGTTGTGTTGGCCCACACATACTGCACACTGTGTGCGCGCTTCCTTTGGAGAATCTGGGCATTTAGATTTTTGACCCAATTGTATAGTTTTTTTCCTTTTGAATTCTTTTTGATGTTGTAGGTGGACTAATTTTTGTTGGCATTGATGTGTTTCTTTAACCATTTACGTGAAATTTTGCGGACGATTTTTCAGTGATAACA
Source organism: Picea glauca (assembly GCA_000966675.3). NCBI lineage: Eukaryota > Viridiplantae > Streptophyta > Pinopsida > Pinales > Pinaceae > Picea > Picea glauca. The sequence goes on along the minus strand of JZKD02S1286337.1, from coordinate 11,542 downwards.
CCTTCCCTTAAATTGACAATTGAGATCCTACCTGACACATTCAATCTTGAAGAACATCCATGCACCTGGAGCACCTCTATGAGAAGTGTTGATATGCCTCTATGGATATCAAAGTGAATAAATGATGTGTTAAGGTTCAATATGATAATTTCGTCTATCCCCGACAATACGCTAACGATGACTTGGTTCTCCTTTATGACCAATCCAAAGAACTGTTGGGGGAAGGTAAGTTCAACCCCATGTGGCATGGTCCTTATATCGTGCGACATTTCTTAGATAAAGGAGGCTAAGAATTAGAAGATTGTGAGGGGAATATGATGGATGAGCCTAGAAATGGGATCTACCATAAAAGGTATTACGCATGAGCCCTCAAATTCAGGCGTGAACTTTGTATACTAGTGTATCTTAATGTATATACTTCTTTATATTTTCCTTTGTGTCATCAGCTTGTTGATCAAGTTTTCCTTTGGTTGGAAGGTTTCAATTGAATCTTTGGTTTTCTTAGGATTCGCAGACAGTACCAGTCATCATATGTAGAACATGTCTTCCATCGCTTGGGTCATTTACTCACCTGAGGATCAACTGGTGTCTTCAGGTGGCATTCGTTTGGAGCCATCAACAAATAATGTGGCTGAGTATAATGTCGTTATAGAGATATTAAATGAATCCATTTCACATGGTATTCGATATTTATAAGTTCTCTTGGACTCCCAGTTAGTCGTATGTCATTTGAACAACATTTACCATGTGAGAGATCCTACTCTACTCCGACGATTACTACGGGTACAAATTTTGGAACGATACTTTGATTTTCTTACTTGTAATCACATATCTATAATTTCTAATCAATTATCTGATGCATATGATAATTACATTTTAGATTGGAATTTGTCACATAACTAAGTAAAGAAAATACATTCATACATTGTAACATTGTAACATACATAAGTAAATATGAAGACCAAAATTTTTATATTTCATCCTTCCAAGTCCAAAACATATGGTGTCATAGTAAAAATAGGGGCTCACACCATCAAAATGCATATATGGCATGTTGGGCGCAGTCCGATTTTGAGGAAAAGTCCAGTTTTGGAAAGTAAAGGTTAATTTGGAAAAATACAACTGGAAAGAAAAGCAGCACATGTAAGGAAAAGGCACATGCAAACGAGGAAAGAATGCAAGGCATAGAGGCAATAAGAACTAACCATGTTAGTATTAGGGTCTTGGAATGTAATGGCTAATAAAACTATAAAATAGCATAAATAAGCACCTAGGAGGTCTAGGTCGAGGTTGTTGTTTGGTTGGTTTTCAGAAGGTTGTTGTTTGGTTGGTTTTCAGAGGGTTGTTGTTGGTCAGTAGTAATTCAGGTTATGAGCTACTGTAAGAAAATTTTCTAAGTTGTTGAGTCATAGAAGGGCCAAGTAGGCTAGATTTTGAGGGTTAGATCACAGGCTGGGGAGCCTAGTGTGATCTAGTCTGCCTCACAAAGATTGGGGAATCTGTTTCATAATTGTATGTAGTGTGCGCGGTGCTATATTTTTCAGAATCCTAAATAAAAGAGCCTAAGAATCCATATCTTTGTGGCCATAGCCTAGGAGAGGGTGAACCATGGTAAAACCTGTGCACTATTTGATGAGTGGATGCATGTTTAATTTTTTTTAATGGTTTATCATCTTTAATTCTTGTTAATGATTGATTTACACATATGTGGTTAGCTAGATCTATTTGATTGCATGAAATATTTTACCATATGAATGGATATTAATAATAATAGATTGAGTAATGATTTAAGTCTTGAGAAAGATCAGTTACAATCCCATATCCCCACTCTTTCCTAGACTGAAAGCACCTGAGAATTGCAGTCACCCATAGAACTATCTCAGGTGAGACTGCGCAATACATTATATGTGCTACGTTGCCTTCTAGTTTACCAGGAGGGTCAATAGTTTTAGAGGGTTTTGTTGGAAACCCATTTATATCTAAACCTAGGTCAACCAAGAACTAGATAGAAAAAGTAATAACCAAAAAATAGTTCTGTTGTCGGTTGGAAATGCATGAGATTGAGTGAATGGAATCCGTAGAAGAAGCATATGGATAATGAAGGTATAAAAAGGGAATGTTCGGACCATGGAATCCAATGAAGGTGGAGATCAAAATATTTTGAAGAAAAAGGACCTTGAATTTTCACAAAAGGACAACAGAAACCCTAAGATAACACCACGCAAATATCTGGACAAGTACGTGTTTAGCGACTTGCATGAGGTATTTTTTTGTGATTTCCCACATGTTGTGCAGGAGTGGCTATTTAGATTGAAATACAACCACCCTAAAAATCAAATTAGACATCTCTAGTGGAATCCCTTGGAGATCATGCAGTTACAACAAGTTAACAACAAATTCATGTGCGCAGTAGATTTCTGGTTAGACAGTATTTTTGCAGGATTTATCATAGAATTTGCAGTAGATACCGTGAAGTATTACATCACAGCATAGTAGGAATTTCTAAAATAAACTAGAGGTAGGTACATCATATCATTGTATAATTCAATCAAGATTTTACTGTATAACAATGGTGTGATGACTATGGAATCAGACAGCTAAACTTCCTAGCATGCATGGGGGAAAGGGGGAAGCACTTACAAGAGGTGGAGAAATGGAGGAAGGGATGGATAAGGGAAAGAATAAAGATTCCATGGACTCGATCATGTTGGAGGAATATTATATAAAGCAGATAATGGAAATAGCTGGAAAAACATGCAATGGATTACCCTACCAATATAAGATGAATAGTAAGAAGAGAGCAATAATTAATAAAGAGGGCTTGGTAAGTGATGAAGAAGAGGTAGAGGATCTTCGAGATGTGGATTATATTGAGGAAATCCTATGCACAATATATGAAAGAAATATAGGAGACCAAATGGAAGGAACAGAAGGAAAAACTCCCATCCATGCCAGTGTTAGTGTGGAACCCATAACCCCATGTGCAACTAGTACACCATAAAGAACACCACCATTCAGACAACCAAAACTTAGTGGAAGAAATATAACATGAAGTACATCTAAACAAGGAGCAACAAATAGAGGAGCCAGTTCAGGAAGTAGTAGTCAAATATATACATCGTGCGGAGGTAGTAGTTCATCACAGTTTAGGATGGTAAGACATGATCCTTGTTGGGTATGTGTTATATTCTTTGCATGTGTGTGTGTGTGGGTGCGTCAGATACGACAATTGCGTATGACGATCCCTTCACCTAGATATTTTTCGTGTGCACCGGGTGCTTTCCTAGGGGGTCCCAGGGGGGGGCAGGTATGCCCCCCCCTGGTTACGTGCAGCATTCGGGGCAGCGCCCCCCAAAATTTTTTTTGGGCGGTTTTTGCTATTTTTAGCGGATTTGTAAATGAATCCCAGATTAATGGATTAGGGTTTTGGTATCTACGAAATACATAAAAACATTGTATATATTGTATGGCAAATGGTGAAATTCGAGATAATGAAAATAAGAAAGGTTTTCTCTATTGAGGGTTTCCGGTATAAAATCTCTGTGTACTCTGTGTATGAGCCATTGATTAATTTTTGTATTGCTTAAGAATCTATATGCATTGCTTTACTTCGCAGGTTTAAAACTTACAATCCCACCATTAGGTTACCATAATTTTGGGGCTAGGCATCTAAGGACCCTGAAAAACATTTATTCATCTGCGAGAAGATATGGGAACAAAAGAACATCACAGATGAGGACACAAAAAATGTGCAGTTATCTATCACGCTAAGAGACCGCACACTGGATTGGTACATGAGCCTAGTTGTAAATAGTCCACCAAGAAAAACAAGGATGATTGCAGATGTTAAGAAGCTACTGATAAATGAATTTCAAAATCCTAGATCAGAATATCAGTACATGAATGATATTATTGAAATCAGGCAAAAACCACGTGAGTCTATTTGGGATATTGATCAAAGGTTCAAATGGTTGAAAGGTAAGTTTAAGAATGTCATGACTTACATGCAACACATACATATCTTTGTGAATTCGATGTTACCACATTTGATATACTCATTGAGACAACAAAAGTTTCAAACTCAGGAAGAGGCTCTGCAGGAATCTTTACAGCTGGAAGAGAACCAATATCAGAAGACATATCAAACAATAGAGGAGCTGAAGGAGGATATAAACAACCTCACATTTCAACTAAACCAGAATAAGGGAAAAGAGAAAAGAGAAGTTGTTTGGTGTACCACATGTAGGAAAAAAGGACACCATAAGAATGAATGCCCAACTTTCACGTAGTACATGGAAATAGGAGTATCGAACCCTTTTCCAATAGGAGGACCATGGTGAGAGATCTATAAGACACATGGGCATGATCCATATCATTGTCCCATGATGCAACAGTATCAGAAAGTATCCATGAATTCATACTGTATTTTTGCAAATCAGTGGGTCATTATTATAAAGACTGTAGAACAATGGACATGATGAGGGAAAGAACTTCAAACACCTATAGGGTACAGATATAAATGATTATAGGGAAAGTTGCACCTCAATTTAACCAGGTACCACCTCCATACAACACTGCGCAGTGTTGAGGAAAAGGTATGGAATACCTTACTCAATCATTTTCATATCTTGCATGGCTAGGAAAAGATAGTTGGGAATGTCACCTGGGTTTCTTAGCCTCAAAAATTTCACTCAATCCACAAGTATCAATTACACATGATCAAGGATGATTTTATGATTTATATTTGTAACAATGTAAAAATAAAAATTTAAACAAAGTTAGGTGAATGTATACATATTTTACATTGAATTAAACATGGAGACAAAAGAGAAAGGAAGAACCAAGTCATGAAAACACATGTATGAGACATAACAATAATCTGATTTTATTTCATTCTGAGATTAAAAAAAATTGTATTTCTCTTTTACAAACCCTTGCGAGGGTATGTACCGAAGTCAGATTTGTAAGACTTTGATGGGAACCATACAAAAATACCCTGACAATGAAATAAAAATGAAACTAATGATATGGATCATCTTGCCACAAAATGTTTCCACTTGAATCTACAAGATATTATTTATCATCCATGAAAATTAATTCATAACAAACAAGGATACACAGACTATCAAGGATAAATCAAACAACTTTAAAACAAGTTGTTGAAATGTATGATTCAATTTTGAATCATGTTGCCTTCAATAAGACATTGTTGTCATCAAGAGGATTAGTATTTCAAGAAAAATAAGAAATGAAGTAAAAATAAAGCTATCTCACTAACTAGAGAGAAAGCCTTAGTGTTGTCATTCCCCTTCTATTATCTCCTCCTATTTGTCTCCTCATCTCATTGAGCCTTTATTCTTTCTCAATAAGTTGAGGTACTTCAACTACTTTCTTTAGTTAAGCCAAATTATCTTAACTAATTGGTTTGAAAGAAATAATTAATAATAGTATATAAATAAGGGTCTAATTAATAATAACTAAATAGGTGGAACCCCTTGTGACTCCCATTATTTTCTTTGATAATCAACAAATATAAAGTATAGAATTAATCATTTGAATCACATAACACCCATGTAACTCCCATGCTCATCATTTAAATCGAATATTAAATATCATAAAAATTTATGACCATATCCCAAAAAATAATATATCCATCTTATCCTCAAGAAATTCCTAAATAAAATCTTGTTGTACAAAAACTTGGTCAAAATAATGAAACACTGTCTTCATTACTAAACAATATAAAAATCATCAAAATCCATAATTGTTGTGTGAGGCCAGTTGCCTCTTCGCACTGATGTTCTCCCTTGACTTTTGTGTGGCAACCTTTGGTTGGTTAGACCCTCGAGGCTGCACTGATACATGTGGAGGAACATGAATGCCAGAAAAATTCTGAGGAGGTTGAAATGGGGGTCTTCCAGGTCAGGGGTGAAATATACCATGGCCAACCAAATCAAAAAACCCATCTTGAAACAACTGGTTTAACTCTTGTGGATCAACATCAAAGTGAATATAAAACCAAGGCCCTCTATGGCCTCGCTGCCAGTTACCTATGCCTTTGTTATTCCAGCCATTACTGCCCCTGCTGAAAAAAACTCACCATGTAGAAATATTTAATCAGTCATGAAAATTTCTTAATAACCCATACATGAAACTCCACTTAAATAAATCAAGAGTTGGCTCCATTATTTACTACAAGACACATGCAATCCGTCCATAAAACTTTCATTTATTAATTGCCACATGAACATGGAGTTGATAGGGTCATTGGGAGTATGAGGGGTTTGTATTGTATGTAAAATGATATCATGGACAGGGAAAGATACATGGATACTATTTAGCAGTCAATAAAACAATCAAATGTGTAGATAAGAAGCTCCCAAAACACCAATAATCAATTAACCTTTACATCATTTCTCTTATTTTCATACAAACTTTTCCTTAAAAATGAAGAACAATAGAACAAGGAGTGTAGAAGTGTACTTGGGATAATGAGGGGAGTGTAGTGTGCGTAAAGTGATATAATGGAAGGGATCCAATGGATACTTTACTATCATCATCCATACCAACAATATCATCTTCAAAATAAATTAAATTTCCAAACCCTTTACTGTTTCAAAACTGAAATTCAGCACTCTGTTTCCAAAATCCTAGAACTAGTGTTTCACTTCAAGGCTTTTGATTTTGCATTTAGAAATTGCATTGCACATAAATCATTTCATAATTTAGTGCCCAAGAGAATTCAACAGTAATAACACATCTCGCACATGACGAAAACATTACCACCAATACTCTTTAAACTACTACAAGATTTTATGAAGTGGACTCAAATGGGGCCCCTGTGTATAACACAATTCCAAACTGAGACTTTGAATAACAATGCTTCCAAAATTCCCTTTCATTATGGTTCACAAAACTCATTCAATGCATATATAATTCATCCACAAAGGTATTATTTTCATGTAAAATCGAACACATTGTAGGTCGTATCCCTTAAACAATGGTTTTGCAATGCCGCCATCACCCTAATATTTACACATGAGAGACTATATTAAAAAAATAAGTGGGCTTGGCATTCTTTCTAACTTCGCATAGTAAATAATCAACAAGACCCATGAATGGAAATGAGCATGAACAACGCCTTTATTAAATGTTGGGTTAGCCACCTCCACACCATTTTTCAAATACAAGGTTTGATAAACAATCATCAACAGTGATGCAGTATAGGAGGACGAGCTGACCAATAGTTTGAGGGTTTGGCCAAAGGAATATATTCAAAATTCTAGCACCACCATAAGTTTCCACAGTCATATTTACAGAGCTTATACAAGGGAGCATGCATGATATCCATGAAATCCACACAATTAAATAATAGGCATAGTCTAAAAATGATACAAATACTGAGAGCAATGGTACCATTCTCATCAAACAGAGAGGAATCACCAAAGAAAACCAGAGGCAAGGCAAGCCCGAAAACTTCCAAACAATATCTTTTTTTCATAGGTAAAGCAACGGAGAAAATATACTTTTATCAATAGTAGGGGACACCCACACCAATTTTAACTGCAAATAATTCACATATAAATTCCACAGAGACCAACTTTTGAATAATCCATACACACTCGACAATCCCATATATCGTAAACTTTGGAAATGCACAGACAATGAACAAACTCAAGAGCCAACTTTTGACTTAATTAAAGAGCTGAGCGAAAAAGTCATGGATGGAGAAGCAAGAAACCTCATACCTAGGTGTAAAATTTCCAAGGAGAATCGACCAAGTCTGAATACCTCCTCCATGGTTGAACAAAGTGGAGCAGCAACAGACAACAAAAGACCAAATGTGAAATGGCAAGGGTAGCAGCCTTGAGGTAGGTTAGAGAGACGTGCAATTACTGCACGTCATATCTACACTTACAGATTCAACCATATCCAGTATGAGCAAGTTAACCATACAACGCATAACCCACTAACAATTAATTGCAAGCTTGATACGCCACCATTTCTTAAGTCTCAAACTTAACAAATGCGCCAACCTTTGTTAAAAACTCTAATGTGACATATATCAAAGCTTCCTAGGGATACCATGTCCCAACATTTAAACTTCCAATTCAAACAATGCACGCAACTCTCGTAACATGAAATCAAGGTAATCACCACACCATACAACTTGAAACATGGAGTTTAGATATTTTGTCAAACTAAATGCAGCATAATAACACTTGTGAGGGTTATATAAAGACAACATCATTTATCCTTTAATCACATATCCCATAACATCGTTTGATCAATTATTTTGACAGTGACTTAGAAGAAAATAAATTGTAGAGCTCATCTTGCAACCAAGTCATAAGCACATAAAACATATGTGTCAACTTTCCGTCATATTCACACAGGGGGTCCCACCTATTAGTATATTATTAAATATAAATAAATAATAAGGCGTTGCAACCCATTTGCATGCAGGTACCCTACATTGTGCTTTTGGGCATCAACAAACTGATGACTCTGTTGGAGTCGCCCTTGTTTTTACCTTGCAAAATTTTCAATTTTTTCAAACTTGAAATCCAAAGTTGATTTTCTTTTTCCTTCCGAGATATTAAAACTATGAAATCTTGTCGCCCGAACATAAATGTTTTTTCTACTTTCAAAATAGATCCATTTTTGCGAGTATGTTCGCCCTTTTGTTTCATTTCGGGTTCTCACAGTTCGGATGCTTTAATTCTTGGATTCATACTTCTCGAGTCACGAAACAGCGAGGTCATTTTTAATTTTGCCTAAGACGTTAACTAGGGTAAAACTTTTAACTCGTGAGTAGACGTCATCAGGAGTTCACGCCTCTGCGTTCGTCAAACCCAAGTTTTTGTTGTACAGCCCCGAGAGCCGAGGACACAAGGTACTTTTGGGCTAACCCTGGTAAAAGACTAACCATGGTCAAATTTTTTTCTCGGCGCTTCGTCACTCAGCACTTTCTTTCATAAAGATAAGGCGTCTAAAACCCTGACTCACGAGGTTGCGACATGATTATAGCAAGATTATTTAGTAGCCTAATCTAAGATTTTCTCCCATAATTCAAGCCTTAATTATCGTCACATCGCGGTTTCGCGACTCGGCATATCATTCTCCCAAAAATCTGTCTTTGAAGTTTCGAGTTGCGATATGGTGAATAGATTAATTATATAATTAATGATGCTCCAAATTACGGTTATTGTTAATTAAGCTGAAATTGGCACTCGCAATCTTGCAAGTTGATGAGTCAAAATGTTAAAAGGAAATTCACGATGCAGCGAACAGCGAGAAAATTATTTAAGTTGCTAAGATTTGAAATTTTAAAATAAAATGAGATACGTCCCGCGCATCGAGGTTTGCACAGTTCACGAGGTAAGTACTTGCTCTCCATACCCCGACTGCCTGTCAAGCAACCGAACATTGATGACATTAATGAAGAATTAGGGTAAATCCATGAATAAATAAGATAGAATTTACGCAATAAATTTGTTTCTAATTGCGATTTGACAGACTTATTTCAAATAGTACAAAGTTTTCAAATATATATGGGAGTTTCATTTTATTTTAAACATTTTTCATAAGCACACAGAGCTCACCTTTCTCCGAGTGAACTAATTTCTGCATGTATACACAGGTCTATCGCAGAAGAGTGAAAACTCAAGTTTCAGCCATGGCTCCACGGAAAGCTGCGAAGGCAAATGTCGAGATTGCAGCGCAAGGTTCAGACAATGTCTCCGATACTTCACCTCGGACTGGCGGCTCAGTACCTAGTTGGTCGTTTGTTTCAGATATTCTGCAATGTGAGTTGGTGAATTATTCAGATTCCGACGACAATGATAACAAAAAGGACGACCTGAACACTAAATACAAAATAGTTGTTCAATATGGAATGCACCAGGTTGCAACCAGACCACGGTTTCTCCCATACTATGACATCATCCGATGGGTGTTGGATCATATAGACTTACCCACCAGAACTATCATAAGTGACCAATGGGCAACTGTTGGGAGTTTTAGACCGGAGCATATTCAAACCATGTATAAGCTCCCAACAACACATGAATACACATATGATTTTGATTTCCTGGAGGGATTCAAAGAAAAGGAGTGCACTCAATATGAAAAAACCATGCTCGGTTTGATAAAAGACTGGGTTTCGCGCTCCGCGAAATTCAGAGCAAATGACCATGGCATGTATTCAATTGCTTCGCTGGAGCCACAGTATATGTATGTGGAAATGATGACATGCTGACTATTCGGAAAGGAGGATACATCACATTTCTTCATTGCGTGGGTACCTCTCATATTTCGGGTAGCAGAAGGTTGCTCATTTAATTGGGCAAAGATACTCTCAAACAGCTTGTTCAACCGGGTCACTGAGTATCGGGAGCAGAAGGCAAGCGGGATACCATCTTCATTTTTTATGTCTGCTTATATCATGGACGCGATATGTTCCATGACACCGTTCCCTTTGATGAGTTGGGCTTGGAATCCAACCCAAGAAAAACCGGTACATGAGTATCACGACAAACTGTGGGAAAATAAAGCAAACAAATTTATTTATGAAATTTTCAACTGGGTGATGGTGCCCTTGCACATCACCATTTTTGGTCATTCGCCACCTCGCATCTCGGATAACATTGCTGCAAATCTGAGTGGTATCGTGGACTGGTACGTAGAAGCGGAGTTTTCCTATTTCAGAGTGTTCGGAGTTGTTGTCCCCCTCTTGCGCTACCACTGTTCATCCCCGACAAGCTAGCCTGTCACGAGATCGCCCGTCAAACAGTGATTGGTGGAGTGAGTAAAGAGCTCAAAGCATCTTCGAAGAAGGTATGGCCGTTTTTCCCGGTTCGCCTAAATTCTTATTCTTTATTGGATTTCGGGCATGCTAAAGCCGAGGCTGCAGCCCTGGAAGACCTGAGTTTGGTCTCCATTGAATATAAAAAACATGATCCCCAGAAAATTGTAAGCAACCATTTGGCAAATTGTGGGCTGAAGAAATTTGAACACGAGTGTTCACCCTCGGATGACATTTTTTGAGGTGCGATATCTTATGGGGAAGTGCTAGTCAGGATCCGATCCTTAGCACCCGAAGACATGGCAGCCGTATTAAAATTCCAAGAACATAGGCGAAGAAGCCTTCCCACTGCGTTGGGAAGTTTGGGTATTTCTGAGGATAAAAAGAAGGGTGTTGAAGGTTCTGAGGATCAAATTTATAACCCCGGAAAACACTAGGAAGGGGAGCATGGGAAGAATTCCGAAGCAATAGAAGAGACTACGGACCCACCTAAGGAACATAGTTCAGAGGTGGAAGTAAAAAACACAGACCCGCCAGAAACCCAAAATCCAGAGACTGAGACGAAGACCCCTGATCCTCCGAAGAAGAAGGACTCAGTCGTCACACCAGGAAAGGCAGCAAAACAGATCGGGGAACCCATCACTTCTGTCACCCCTTTGCAGTCAACGCAAGGAAATATAGAAGAAGGATGGATTTTCGGTGAGGAACTAATGCCTATCAGAGCAGAAGAACTTC
>JZKD02S1286326.1:0-12048 GCA_000966675.3 Picea glauca | reverse complement strand
GAGGATTTTATCTCTAGAGGAATCTGATCGAATGTGTTGTGAAGCCCACGAGGGTCCTTATAATTGATTATGTTACTCCACTCTATTTTTCAGGAATCTCATCATGTCCTGGGAGGTACATAACTTCTTTAGTTCGGGGGGTCACTTCAGCTGTCATAGCATGTTTGTGTGCATTGGCCTTTAGTTTTATTTAGGAGTGTTCTCTTTTTTTATTAGGTGGCCTTAGGGTTTTGTTTTACATTGCGAGTTCTGAGTCATCGTGGAGAAAGACGAGCCTCTTCATTGGTCCCATCGTCTTTTGAATCAAGTACCACAGTTTGGTATGATACCGAAGATGCCTCCTAAAAGGTGTAGAGTTAATAAATGTGGTACATACATCTCCGCTTCTCAGCCTCACGATCATCCTAACATGAGTATTGATTCATATATGAAAGTGTCAGGAATCCCTTCAACTCTAGCCTCCGTTGTGGTTAATGGATTCCCCTCGACTCCCCCATCACTGGTTGTTTGGATTTTGGAGACTCCCTCACTTAATTCTACCCAGCCCATGGTCTATGCTCAGTCCATGGGGACATTCCTTTTGTATTCCTAAGAGATACGCATAATAATAGTACTCATTTGATGCCTTAGGCACATAATCCTTTCTCTTTTGGTATTCCAGATATGAATTCGCACTTGTCATCCTTCGTTTTGATGTTTAATGTAAATCCTAGTTTTAAGTCAGGGGGCACAACGCCTCCCTATACTCCTTTCTCGTTTGTTGGGGGTCATATCCCTCAACCAAATCCCACAGTAGGATGCTGGAATCCTCCTTCCTCCAGAACCAATCTTAGCTATAATTCTCAAGGGTGGAGTGCACAAATGGTTGGTCCTTCTACTTCTTATATCTCATCCGTCCATCCTTCTTCCACAATGTTGATTCTTACGAACACTTTTATTATGGAAAACCTTCCTCTAACCTCTATTATTCCATCAAGGGTGAGTAAATTTTATAGTATGGAAAACCCCCCTCACGGAGTTCCTTCATCTGGGGGAAACATATATCCTCACATGAGTAATCCATATAATGTCGCTTTCTCCTCGCAAGATGCATCCTCGATGATTATTCCCTTACAACCCTTTATGAGTCATTTGGGAGGAGGGTACTACCCTACCAGATAGGGCCATGGTGTATACCAAAACCCTTCTTAGCCCATGATCTCTCAAAACTAGTATTTCCCGGGAGCATGGTCCCAGACACCACCACCACGACTCCCTTTTTTGGCCATGTTAAGTTTACCAAACTTGTCGAAATTGATGAATGACCCAATGCATCATGATGCTTCATGGTCCCTCATTCCTACCAAACTTTCCTCTAACATTCCAAAGTTTGAGGGTAAGAGTGGTGAGGACCCAGGTGATCATGTGACTACTTTTCACCTATGGTGCTCATCTAACTCCCTTAATGAAGATTATGTTCGCTTGAGACTGTTTCAACACACCCTTACCGGGGTTTCCGCAAAACAGTACATCGAGTTACCTAGGGGAACTTACCAAACTTTCAATGACCTTGTCTTGTTTTTTCTCAACCACTTTCAATTGTTGATTCGTTACGATGCCGACATAGAACTTTTGTCAAATTTTCATCAAGATAAAGCCACCCACATCTCATTTCATATTCAATAGTAGCATAGAAGGAAGTGGGTTATTAAAGCTTACATTCCTCCAGAGTTTATGTTGGAATGGTTCCTCAAATCCCTATTGCCTTACATTTCGAAGGATGTTTCTACATCCAGAGTGACATCTGAAGAAGAGTCCATATTTAAATCCCAACAATTGGATCTTATAAATTCTCAATCTAGGATGATCTACAAAATTATTCCAGAATCATTGCGATCGAATTATGACCCTAGACAAAAGCTCGGGCCTCATGTCGATGGCATCATAGGCTCCGCGAATTCCAAGTCTGCAGACCAGGTGATGAACCAATTGAAAGATTTGTCTCTTAACCAGTCTGTAGTAGGATAAGTTATGAATTCGTCCTCATCCACCCATTCAACGAATGTCCATTCCATGTAGTCGACAAACCCGAAAGGTAACCAACAACCTAGAGGGAGCAAGAAGAAAAATTGCAATAATAATCGCAAGGGTGGTAATAATAATAACATTAATAAAATCAAGGATGACCATAATAATGATAAATCTAATAATAATGTTGGTGAGGGAAAGAAAGAAAAGAGGAAGGTGAAGTTTCCATGTAAACTTTGTAAAGAATATCACCTTACCCACCTATGCCCCAAAAGTGAGGAAGCCTCGAGGCTCATAGTGCAACAACCTATCGTGCTGACTAATCCATTTCCAGATAATCAAAATATGACCTTGGTAGCCTCCAACACCGGAAATATGTTGAGTAGAGGTCAAAATCCCTCGGTGCATGATGGTGCCATCAATGCATCAATATGGTTCGATTTGAGATTAGTGTAGCCACTAGGACTCGTGATTATGGTTGTTCACTACCTATTTTAGGTCCAGAGCCTCCTCCTTTAGAAACACCTTTGTAGATTGATAAGCCTGAACTTCTGCTTGGCATTCTGAAATGAGTCCTTAAGCGCTTTGCTCATAATCCTAATGCCAGAGCCGCCCAAAATTACTCGATTGTCGAGGATTTGGGATAAACATCGTGCGTGATGTCAGATTTGGAAGTACTCCAAATGGGTCGGATACAAAGGAATGCCTTTCTATCTACGTTGGGATCTCTAGACCCGAGTGGCTCAAAATTTATCAAGTTCAATGTTGTGTATGTCAAGCCCTGCTTACCTTACCATGTGGCCTTTCAAATCCATGTGGAGGGTATGAATATTACCATCAAACGTATTGTTATTGATGAAGGTACTTCGACATCCGTAATGTCTCTATCTTTTTGGAAAACCATTGACTCTCCACCACTTTCTCAATCTATGACCATGTTAACTGCATTTGATGGATGTTTTTTTAGACCCCATGGTATCCTTCCCGCTTTCCCGGTCTAGTTAGGTGGTAAGACTATGGAGGTTGAGGTCGAGGTGGTTGATGCACCCCTCGACTATAATCTTTTATTGGGGCATAATTGGACTTATGCTATGAAAACCATCGTGTCGTCAATATTCTATAGTTTATACTTTCCTTATGAAGGGAAGATTGTGATGATCGACCAATTGTCTTTTGCACACCCTATTTCTTCTACATCGATGGGACCTTCGGTTCTGTTATCGATAATTCTCAGCATCAACTGAGAACATTAGTGTCGGAATGTATTCCTCCTTGATGGGAGCTTTTAATTTCTCGACACCAATCTCATACATTAATACCATCTCCGATGAGTCTTCATCATCATTGAGGTTTTTTCCATTCCATACTTCATATCTTAATGACACATGGACCCTACCTTCTCTAGCTATGACATACGAAGGTCACTCACACATCGGGATGGCGATTTCGCTATCCAAAGTAGAGGTTGTGTATCGGGATTTACAAGAAGATACTGCAGACCCAAATCCTTCCTCCTCATGGACGGAAGAGGTGGATCTCATCTTAGAACCCATATGGGATGTACACTCATCTAGTTCACATGAATGCCTCGACGATACTTTACACTCAAAAGAAGCAATCTTAGAGGCCATGTCTAGTCCCGATAGGCCTTGGGACGACCTTCGTCATAGATCTTATTTTCTCCCATAGCTTGAGAGGATTGAAGAAGATGAGTTTAGGTCCACCCTGAGTGAGATGGTTGGTCATGTCATGGTTTTGTTAGATACACATGGTATATATGTTGAAGGAAAAATGAAAAATATTTCACCTACCCTCANGAGGATTTTATCTCTAGAGGAATCTGATCGAATGTGTTGTGAAGCCCACGAGGGTCCTTATAATTGATTATGTTACTCCACTCTATTTTTCAGGAATCTCATCATGTCCTGGGAGGTACATAACTTCTTTAGTTCGGGGGGTCACTTCAGCTGTCATAGCATGTTTGTGTGCATTGGCCTTTAGTTTTATTTAGGAGTGTTCTCTTTTTTTATTAGGTGGCCTTAGGGTTTTGTTTTACATTGCGAGTTCTGAGTCATCGTGGAGAAAGACGAGCCTCTTCATTGGTCCCATCGTCTTTTGAATCAAGTACCACAGTTTGGTATGATACCGAAGATGCCTCCTAAAAGGTGTAGAGTTAATAAATGTGGTACATACATCTCCGCTTCTCAGCCTCACGATCATCCTAACATGAGTATTGATTCATATATGAAAGTGTCAGGAATCCCTTCAACTCTAGCCTCCGTTGTGGTTAATGGATTCCCCTCGACTCCCCCATCACTGGTTGTTTGGATTTTGGAGACTCCCTCACTTAATTCTACCCAGCCCATGGTCTATGCTCAGTCCATGGGGACATTCCTTTTGTATTCCTAAGAGATACGCATAATAATAGTACTCATTTGATGCCTTAGGCACATAATCCTTTCTCTTTTGGTATTCCAGATATGAATTCGCACTTGTCATCCTTCGTTTTGATGTTTAATGTAAATCCTAGTTTTAAGTCAGGGGGCACAACGCCTCCCTATACTCCTTTCTCGTTTGTTGGGGGTCATATCCCTCAACCAAATCCCACAGTAGGATGCTGGAATCCTCCTTCCTCCAGAACCAATCTTAGCTATAATTCTCAAGGGTGGAGTGCACAAATGGTTGGTCCTTCTACTTCTTATATCTCATCCGTCCATCCTTCTTCCACAATGTTGATTCTTACGAACACTTTTATTATGGAAAACCTTCCTCTAACCTCTATTATTCCATCAAGGGTGAGTAAATTTTATAGTATGGAAAACCCCCCTCACGGAGTTCCTTCATCTGGGGGAAACATATATCCTCACATGAGTAATCCATATAATGTCGCTTTCTCCTCGCAAGATGCATCCTCGATGATTATTCCCTTACAACCCTTTATGAGTCATTTGGGAGGAGGGTACTACCCTACCAGATAGGGCCATGGTGTATACCAAAACCCTTCTTAGCCCATGATCTCTCAAAACTAGTATTTCCCGGGAGCATGGTCCCAGACACCACCACCACGACTCCCTTTTTTGGCCATGTTAAGTTTACCAAACTTGTCGAAATTGATGAATGACCCAATGCATCATGATGCTTCATGGTCCCTCATTCCTACCAAACTTTCCTCTAACATTCCAAAGTTTGAGGGTAAGAGTGGTGAGGACCCAGGTGATCATGTGACTACTTTTCACCTATGGTGCTCATCTAACTCCCTTAATGAAGATTATGTTCGCTTGAGACTGTTTCAACACACCCTTACCGGGGTTTCCGCAAAACAGTACATCGAGTTACCTAGGGGAACTTACCAAACTTTCAATGACCTTGTCTTGTTTTTTCTCAACCACTTTCAATTGTTGATTCGTTACGATGCCGACATAGAACTTTTGTCAAATTTTCATCAAGATAAAGCCACCCACATCTCATTTCATATTCAATAGTAGCATAGAAGGAAGTGGGTTATTAAAGCTTACATTCCTCCAGAGTTTATGTTGGAATGGTTCCTCAAATCCCTATTGCCTTACATTTCGAAGGATGTTTCTACATCCAGAGTGACATCTGAAGAAGAGTCCATATTTAAATCCCAACAATTGGATCTTATAAATTCTCAATCTAGGATGATCTACAAAATTATTCCAGAATCATTGCGATCGAATTATGACCCTAGACAAAAGCTCGGGCCTCATGTCGATGGCATCATAGGCTCCGCGAATTCCAAGTCTGCAGACCAGGTGATGAACCAATTGAAAGATTTGTCTCTTAACCAGTCTGTAGTAGGATAAGTTATGAATTCGTCCTCATCCACCCATTCAACGAATGTCCATTCCATGTAGTCGACAAACCCGAAAGGTAACCAACAACCTAGAGGGAGCAAGAAGAAAAATTGCAATAATAATCGCAAGGGTGGTAATAATAATAACATTAATAAAATCAAGGATGACCATAATAATGATAAATCTAATAATAATGTTGGTGAGGGAAAGAAAGAAAATAGGAAGGTGAAGTTTCCATGTAAACTTTGTAAAGAATATCACCTTACCCACCTATGCCCCAAAAGTGAGGAAGCCTCGAGGCTCATAGCGCAACAACCTATTGTGCTGACTAATCCATTTCCAGATAATCAAAATATGACCTTGGGAGCCTACACCGGAAATATGTTGAGTAGAGGTCAAAATCCCTCGGTGCATGATGGTGCCATCAATGCATCAATATGGTGCGATTTGAGATTAGTGTAGCCACTAGGACTCGTGATTATGGTTGTTCACTACCTATTTTAGGTCCAAAGCCTCCTCCTTTAGAAACACCTTTGTAGATTGATAAGCCTGAACTTCTGCTTGGCATTCTGAAATGAGTCCTTAAGCGCTTTGCTCATAATCCTAATGCCAGAGCCACCCAAAATTACTCGATTGTCGAGGATTTGGGCTAAACATCGTGCGTGATGTCAGATTTGGAAGTACTCCAAATGGGTCGGATACAAAGGAATGCCTTTCTATCTACATTGGGATCTCTAGACCCGAGTGGCTCAAAATTTATCAAGTTCAATGTTGTGTATGTCAAGCCCTGCTTACCTTACCATGTGGCCTTTCAAATCCATGTGGAGGGTATGAATATTACCATCAAACGTATTGTTATTGATGAAGGTACTTCGACATCCGTAATGTCTCTATCTTTTTGGAAAACCATTGACTCTCCACCACTTTCTCAATCTATGACCATGTTAACTGCATTTGATGGATGTTTTTTTAGACCCCATGGTATCCTTCCCGCTTTCCCGGTCTAGTTAGGTGGTAAGACTATGGAGGTTGAGGTCGAGGTGGTTGATGCACCCCTCGACTATAATCTTTTATTGGGGCATAATTGGACTTATGCTATGAAAACCATCGTGTCGTCAATATTCTATAGTTTATACTTTCCTTATGAAGGGAAGATTGTGATGATCGACCAATTGTCTTTTGCACACCCTATTTCTTCTACATCGATGGGACCTTCGGTTCTGTTATCGATAATTCTCAGCATCAACTGAGAACATTAGTGTCGGAATGTATTCCTCCTTGATGGGAGCTTTTAATTTCTCGACACCAATCTCATACATTAATACCATCTCCGATGAGTCTTCATCATCATTGAGGTTTTTTCCATTCCATACTTCATATCTTAATGACACATGGACCCTACCTTCTCTAGCTATGACATACGAAGGTCACTCACACATCGGGATGGCGATTTCGCTATCCAAAGTAGAGGTTGTGTATCGGGATTTACAAGAAGATACTGCAGACCCAAATCCTTCCTCCTCATGGACGGAAGAGGTGGATCTCATCTTAGAACCCATATGGGATGTACACTCATCTAGTTCACATGAATGCCTCGACGATACTTTACACTCAAAAGAAGCAATCTTAGAGGCCATGTCTAGTCCCGATAGGCCTTGGGACGACCTTCGTCATAGATCTTATTTTCTCCCATAGCTTGAGAGGATTGAAGAAGATGAGTTTAGGTCCACCCTGAGTGAGATGGTTGGTCATGTCATGGTTTTGTTAGATACACATGGTATATATGTTGAAGGAAAAATGAAAAATATTTCACCTACCCTCANCGACAGGAGACTGCATGCACAGTCTGTCAGGAAGCATGCAAATGTAATGCCTTCAATGTAGTTACTCGAGCACGCTTATGTGGTTTTGGCTCTGAGTATATAGGAGTCTTCCTCATATTTTATTAGGGTCTTTGGTTGAGCAAAGCTCCCAATTTTTAATTTTGTTCTGCTAGATTTGTTCTCTGGTTATGTAATCGACTTGAGACTTTCATGTTAATAGAAGTCGGTTTCCCTCTTTCCATTTTGTTTGTAAAAATTGTTTAATACACTCGAGCATGGATGATCCAATCGAGGATCATTATGTTGTTGTAATGGAGGTTTGATTATAGCGGTATCGTGGTCAGTTTTATTCATTTCCCTATGTATTTGTTTCCTTCTCACATTGAATGGCTTGGGCATGGTGGATCCAGTCGAGTTGTTGCAGTTGAAGGATGATGGAGGTTTGATCATACTGCAGTTGTAACTGTGTCCCTTGTAAACATATTTTTGTGTCTGAATTTGAGCTCAAGAATGCTCTTGAGCTTGGGTTTTCTTCTCTATGCTGGAAGGCATGATGCCCATAGCACTCTTATACACCCTTTCTCATAAGTCTTCTCTCTACTCTCGCTTTAACTCAATTTACTGACAGAAGTTAATGTGGCCCTCACTTCCTTGTTCATTTCCTATCAAGTTATGTGTTGAACATATTTCATGTTGTTGAGTTTTGGCCATCGGCCATCCACATTTAAACCAACATCCACCCCAAACACTCATGGGTATCGGGCTTACCTCTCTTGCAATCAGGAGGTGACTTTTGGTGATAACAAGGATTATGCAATTTTTTATTAAAAGAATTATATGGAGGCACATATGGTAATGTTAATGTATGTTGGTGACTTGTTTGGGTAGCGCACTATACAATGGATATGTCATCAAATCTATACAATAGATATGGCATTGAAATTATGCATTGGTTATATGGTTGAATTTAATGGTTGATAGATTGGCTCGTACATGGAATTGAATAGGGTCAGGTGAGGAAGTGACATGCATTTATTGCACATCACTCCAAACCTCCCTTGAGCTCGTCACCCTAGCATAGTTGCATTGTTGCTCTGTTGGTTGTGGAAGCTCCACGATTTCAAGTTTCAAAAGGGAAAACTCGAGCTAGCTCTTCATTGAAGCGATTTTACACAGGTATGGCTCTTTACTTTCCATCCATGATGGATTCTCTGTATTATGAATCAAATGGTGGCCTAAGATTGCATGGGTTCTGTGTTTTCTTGAGTTTTTGACTGAGTGTGAATATTGTGTTATGGGTTCTCTGTGATTACTGCAAAATGTTGGAATTTTTAAGCGAAGTAATGGGTGTTTTTTATTGTAAAGTCTGCACATTGGTTATTGAATCAATCATCTTGGTTTTTTACCATGATTCTCTGTGAAAAATGGTAACAGTGGTGCAATGGGCTCTAAGTTTTATTGTTGAGGGGTTTTAACCACTAGTTTGTGATTCAGATGTCGTCAACTTTTATTCTCTCTCGATCGTTGTTGTGATTCTTTATCCAAGTTGCAATGCAACTATCGACAATGGTGTGGTTCTTTTGTCTAAGCCCTGAGCTATTGTTTGTATGGATTTTTCTTTATTGTCATTTCACTGGAAGCTTTCCACAGTCCAATCTTGTTTTGTCCAGAGTGTTTAATAGAGGCACGTGTATGTATCGAATAGATACAAGTTGTGCTCTGGCATTCTTTTCACGATAGTTTTTAACACCCGCACCTCTCATCTCTGCTATAATGATCGGTTGTTATGTTGTGAAGCCTCGCTGTCAATTATTTTCCGAAATTTATCAACCTCTCGGGTGTTGGAAAAAGACATGGTCTCTCTATGTTTTCGAGTATCCTCCATTATTTAAATTAACCCTCATTTCCTCTCTGTAATAAAGTTTTAGAGGCATCTGTGTGTGCCTGGGTTGTTCATCTCGAATTGTCTTGTTTCCACTCGATCATTCTCGTAGGGTTCTGTCAAGATCTTGGGGTTATAAGTTGAAATATTGTAGTGTTTTAAAGGAGCATGGCTCTTGGTTCTTCCAAGATTATATTCGTTGCATGTGGTTGCTTCTCGGTGGTAAATTCTTAAGGATGTAAATGGTTATCAGCTCTCTGTGCTTTTTTTTTTAATTCAAGCAAATTTTCATTACCTCACTGCATTTAAATTATAAAGAGCCCGACTTGGAGTCTGAATTGCTTCTACCTTCATCGGGCACCTTCTGGGGTTTGTCAAGATTTTGGGTTACCAGTGTAATGATGGTGGAAATTTTAAAGGCACGGTCTCTCTCACTTCAAAGACCATCTTCTGGTTGAATCTTTGTGTTTCCTCTCTAAGATGAATTTGTTTGAACAAGAAGAAAAGTGTGGTTACCTACGGCCGAGAGATTTCCTTTAGTCAATTATGGTCTTTCTTATTGTGTCAAAACCTAGCATGATCATGATTCCAATTGAGTTGTAAAGGCACCTATGTATGATTGATTCGTCAAATATAATCTTGGTCCTGTCAAGTTTTAAAGAGACACATGTGTGTCGACATGGTTCTGTATTTTATGGGTTGTTCCTTTTAAAAGGAAGTCTGTATATGTTAATGAACATGGATTTCAAGCTAAGGGCTACATGTTGTGGGTTGACTGTTGTTGTCAAATCAAGATTGTGTCAATTATATGATTGAAGACCTGTGTGTATGATTGGTTCATCGGGCATGCTCTTAAGTCTGTCCATTTTTTTAAAAAAAGAACATGTGTGTGGTTAAATCGGGCCCGATTTTTGTTGATGATAATTGATTATTGATTATTAATCATGTTTCTATTATTATTTGGTTGCCAAGAATGGATATTGGATATAGAAAATGGAATCACTATGCATATTATGGTTGTTTTTAAAAGAAGAGATCAGCATTGGAGCATGCAGTACTATGGAATTGGAAATGTTTACATAGTCATTATATAGAATGTACAGATTGGAATAGATTGAAGATTTCTAGGAAATTAAATAGTTATTGAAGACAACAAGCAATTTGTATGCAATTAAGGAACAGTTAAATGTTTTGGTATTGGAAGTGGATGCCTTTTGGATTGAATTTAAATCAGAGTTATGATAGTTGATTGATTCAGTTTATTTTATGAACAATATCTGTGTAAGTCCCTCTCATTTTCTCACTTTTTCTCTCATTATAAATCCCTTCACGGTCCCAAATTCATTTTGCACACCCTATTCACTAAAATTAAATTAAAACTTTGTATCACAGTGATAAAAAATGACACGGAGATAGATGACAGCTGATATGTTTTGGTATTGTTGCACAGTCAGTTATTTAATGAATTGTCGAGCAGTACTTGTGTTCTTACTCCCTGTCATGATATCATTTTTTCGCTCATTACAATCCCCCCATATATCCCATGAACCCTATTTCACCCCCTGCTCATTTGACAATTATTAAATAAATTTTATGGATTGGATTGCACGTGTCTGATGTTAATTATTGAGTGAAACTTTGTTTCATATTAAGAGAATGTCATGTATGGTCTATTAATATCTAGTTGCTAATTATTGATGCATATAGGATGAGCTTCTTTAGCAGAGGAAGTCATGGCCGAAACAATAGGGGCAAAGGAAACTAGAACAAAGGCCTAGAAGGCCCAGATTCTCAGTACATTTCGATGTTGATCCTCAAGAGTTAAACCAACTCTTTCAAATTGGATTTTTCAATTGGATTGAACAAGGGATAGTCTAGACTAGACCAGAGAGGCCTCCCTTCCAACCCAAAAATGTTCCCGGTATCCATGTGCCTCCCCATGTATCTTTGCAACCTAAAGTTTCTGAGAATGATGGATGGCAGGAGATTATTCACCCAATTGTCTCCCACCATCGTGGCTAGCCAAACTTGTCATTAACTCCTCCTCCACCACCTATTAACCCAAATGTTCATATTTCCCCTGCACACTCACCTATACAGTCCTCCCATGCAAGCAAAAGACTCAAAACCGAGGCTCACCATGTGCATGATAAAGGTAAAGTTATTGTTGCTCCCTCCTCTCCATCAAGTGACTCAGGCAAGTCAGTGTCTTCTCATATGCACTTGAGGGATGACTTCTCCTATGTCATTAGCGAGATCAATCCTTAAGGTTCCACCCAACCTAAGGTTGATTCAGGGAAGTCTAAAGGGGATAGAAGCAACAAAGGAAGAATTGCCTCTCAAAGTGGCAAATATGGTTTTTGATTATGTGTTTATAATTGGTTTGTTGAGGACAGTGGACTGCTGAAAGTTTTGGACAACAAACTCTTTTTGGATATTGTGTATATTTACATGTTTGGATATAATTTGAAATATTTCTGATATTTAAATTTCAAATTGTGGAAAAAATTATGGGAGCCAC
>JZKD02S1286315.1:0-12048 GCA_000966675.3 Picea glauca | reverse complement strand
CATCTCGTACTGCCACCCCACTTGCATAAAAATCATAATGTATTTCATGTATCTGTTTTACGTCATTATGTTGCTGATGAATCACATAAACTAAATTGGAAGGAATTGCAGGTATGGGATGTGGGAACCCTCACGGTAGAACTGTTATGCATATTGGACCGTAGAGTCCGACAACTCAGGAACCGTCTAGTAGACCAAATTAAGGTCCAGTGGGACAAGTATAGTCCAGGATCTGCTACTTGGGAAGATGCTTAGACATTACGACGAGACTATCCCTCACTTTTTTGACCACCTCGAGAACATGTTTCTCGAAGGTTGGGTGTATGTAACACCACCTTTTAACTTAGACARCCAGGATTACCTGAGGCCTATATACTTTATTTTCTAGTCACAGTGAAACTATTAAGTGATACACTTAAACCTTAAAATTTATGAACTTTTATGAATGTTTAAATGTTATTGATGATGATGTATATGATGCGATCTACTACATGAATGTAAATTTTAAGAATGTTTAAATGTTATTGATGATGATGTATATGATGCGACACATTGTGAGAATGAAGAATTTTATGAATGTTTAAAAAAAAATACTATTAGAATGATGTCAGATATGATGCAATCTATTTTGGTAGATGATAATCTTATGAATGGGTGTCAAAATTGAATTATGGGATATTATGAGATCTATTTCTAAATAGAAAACTTTGATGTTAATTTATCGGTACAGGGATACGAAATTGAAATGATGATAGTATGCAATTACATGATGATAATGCATAGAAATGTATGAGTTTGTCTTACAGACTAATCTGCAGGTTATGGGATGTGAAATAGCCAAGGAATAATGATGATGAAAGTGGATATCAGGACCACTAACCGAGAAACATTATGGTATGAATATTGTATGTGAAAATTATATTGGTTTGGATGCATTGCTATGATATGTGGACCAGTGAATGATTTCAGGTGATGACACTTCCCAAAACCGAATAAACGATGACAAAACCTCCAGCAACACGGTGCCACTGTGTATTCCATTGTAGGGTGTTGACCCTATTCCTTTTAGAAGGGGTGGAGGCATTTCCCACCGTGTATCCTCCATTGTAGGGTGTGGACCCTAGTTATGATTAGGAGGGGTGGAGGCATTTCCCACCTTGTATCCTCCGAAACCTAAAGTCATGGGAGGACGGTGTTAGTTCACACTCCCCAAGATGTGTGATGATGACTGTCAAATGCCTGCTAGGGAATCTTGGTCGAGATAGCGACACTTTTGCTTACGGGTTCTATTTGGAGTTAGGTCAATATAGTTGACGCTCCAAGATAGTCTAGCATAGGAAGGATAGGAATGGAGATGTAAGTAGGTTAGGGAGGAAGGATGAGTAGTGATAGTTGAGAGAATATGGAGATTTGTCTTGTGGTGGAATTTAATGTTTTCCCTTCAAAAAGAAAAAAAAAAAGAGAAATGTGTATATATGAATGTACATTATTACATAACTAAACCACAGTTATTTAAAATAAAAATTGTTAAACCGAATAATAGCAATTAAAGGATTTCTCAAACAATTGATTGGTTTGTTGTCTTTTATAAAAGACTAGTCTTGCTGACTGGATTGGATGCATACATAAATTACTAATGGATGATATTTTTTATTATTAGTATATGCACGAGGCTTGTATGTACTAGGTACACATGCATTTCTTGTACATATACACTAGTATGTCTGAGTTTTCTTGACTTACTTACTGATAATGTTGGTTACTTGTTATGAATGTGTGAACTATGTTTCTTGTCCTTTGTACCATAAGATACTTTAACTTCGGGACGAAGTTTCCTAGAGGGTGGGTGTATGTAACGAACCTACTTAAATAGATGTATAGGATTATTAATTTTAATTAATTTAATGATCTAATTGTCCTAAAAGTTAGCTAAACAATAATTAATTCTTAAATAACATTAACTAATTAATTATTATTAATTAGTTGTTCATGATTGTCAAGGATTAATTAATTATTAATTGACTCATTAATNCTATATACTTTATTTTCTAGTCACAGTGAAACTATTAAGTGATACACTTAAACCTTAAAATTTATGAACTTTTATGAATGTTTAAATGTTATTGATGATGATGTATATGATGCGACACATTGTGAGAATGAAGAATTTTATGAATGTTTAAAAAAAAAAACTATTAGAATGATGTCAGATATGATGCAATCTATTTTGGTAGATGATAATCTTATGAATGGGTGTCGAAATTGAATTATGGGATATTATGAGATCTATTTCTAACTGGAAAACTTTGATGTTAATTTATCGGTACATGGATACGAAATTGAAATGATGATAGTATGCAATTACATGATGATAATGAATAGAAATGTATGAGTTTGTGTTACAGACTAATCTGCAGGTTATGGGATGTGAAATAGCCAAGGAATAATGATGATGAAAGTGGATATCAGGACCATTAACCGAGAAACATTATGGTATGAATATTGTATGTGAAAATTATATTGGTTTGGATGCATTTCTATGATATGTGGACTAGTGAATGATTTCAGGTGATGACACTTCCCAAAACCGAATAAACGATGACAAAACCTCCAGCAACACGGTGCCACTGTGTATTCCATTGTAGGGTGTTGACCCTATTCCTTTTAGAAGGGGTGGAGGCATTTCCCACCGTGTATCCTCCATTGTAGGGTGTGGACCCTAGTTATGATTAGGAGGGGTGGAGGCATTTCCCACCTTGTATCCTCCGAAACCTAAAGTCATGGGAGGACGGTGTTAGTTCACACTCCCCAAGATGTGTGATGATGACTGTCAAATGCCTGCTAGGGAATCTTGGTCGAGATAGCGACACTTTTGCTTACGGGTTCTATTTGGAGTTAGGTCAATATAGTTGACGCTCCAAGATAGTCTAGCATAGGAAGGATAGGAATGGAGATGTAAGTAGGTTAGGGAGGAAGGATGAGTAGTGATAGTTGAGAGAATATGGAGATTTGTCTTGTGGTGGAATTTAATGTTTTCCCTTCAAAAAGAAAAAAAAAAAGAGAAATGTGTATATATGAATGTACATTATTACATAACTAAACCACAGTTATTTAAAATAAAAATTGTTAAACCGAATAATAGCAATTAAAGGATTTCTCAAACAATTGATTGGTTTGTTGTCTTTTATAAAAGACTAGTCTTGCTGACTGGATTGGATGCATACATAAATTACTAATGGATGATATTTTTTATTATTAGTATATGCACGAGGCTTGTATGTACTAGGTACACATGCATTTCTTGTACATATACACTAGTATGTCTGAGTTTTCTTGACTTACTTACTGATAATGTTGGTTACTTGTTATGAATGTGTGAACTATGTTTCTTGTCCTTTGTACCATAAGATACTTTAACTTCGGGACGAAGTTTCCTAGAGGGTGGGTGTATGTAACGAACCTACTTAAATAGATGTATAGGATTATTAATTTTAATTAATTTAATGATCTAATTGTCCTAAAAGTTAGCTAAACAATAATTAATTCTTAAATAACATTAACTAATTAATTATTATTAATTAGTTGTTCATGATTGTCAAGGATTAATTAATTATTAATTGACTCATTAATTAATTAAGTAAAGGATTAAAGGGGGATTATAAATTATATYGTTAAAATAAAGATTATGTATTCGGGAAGGGATAGRACATTAAATATAAGATAAGATAATAAATAAGAAAGGATAAAATAATAAATAAGGGGATAAGGGTCATTAATCACGAAAGGAAAGTAATGATGGAGGGAAAAGTCAGTGAAGGGGCAATATGAGCGAAGAAGGTTAGGAAGGAGGGGATGATTCGATGGGAGAGGATTATTGATTTTGGGGGGGGGGGCTCTCTTGGATTGGCAGGGGGGAGAGTGGAGTTCTGTAGTCGGGATGGTTTAGTACATGCACCGGTTTTCTAGAGGTTTTGGGCACAGGGGCCAGGATATCCATATGATATCTTGGAGCTAGGAAGTTACCTAGTTGGTAGGGTGGAACAATGTTTTGGGCAGTGTTTACCCAGTTCAATAGTGGTCAATAATGAAAGCGAACAAACAGAGGGTTAGCATCAGACCCAGGTATTTAAATTGTGTATTTTCTTTATTTTGCTATAAAAATTTATTATTTGTTGATAAATCTATATGCGAATGTGCTCAATTAAAAGAAATTTGTGAATTTTCTGAAATCAATGTTGTTACAATTTATGTAATTATTTGACATAAAATCTATTCAGCTTCTACATTCAGAATGGATAGGGTTCATTACCTATGATACATCATTGATCAACATGGCGTACATGTGCATCCAACCAAAATACAAGTCATCCATGACTGGTCATCCCCATCCCCACTCACTGAGCTTCGAATATTATTAGGCCTTTCCTATTTATACCACAAGTTCATGTTGGGATTCTCCAATATTGCATGGTCCCTTAGTCAAGTAACCAGAGGTGGTGGAAAGGAAAAAATTGTGTGGGGATGGTCCCAACAACAATCGTTCAATGATTTGAAGCAGTGCTTGTTCTCATCCCTAGTACTTTCACTATCATACCTGCAACAACCCTTTAATATCGAGACATATGCTTCAGACTATGTTGTGGGTGTCATTCTCAATCAACACGGCCACCCCGTGGCCTATCATAGTGAGACACTATTAGATGTTGTTTGTAAGTACCCTACTTATGACAAAGAAATATAATCCATTGTGCAAGCCTACCGCCAATGGAGACATCACATTCTTGGGAAGGAGACAGTCATCCACACTGATCATAATCCACTACAGTTCATGAAGACGCAAGGAAAATTGCAGAATGACCACCATCATAAGTGGTCCATGTACTTGCAACAATTTCACCTCAACATCAAGTATAAAATGAGAAGCACCAATCGCATCGTTGTTTGCCTCAATAGACCATCAGTCACAGCACTCACCTAGACTCTTGTAGCCATGAGACCTTTGGATGGCCCCAACTATATGAGACAGACCCAGACTTCTCCACCACCTAACAAATTTTGGGCGCAAACGTAGTTGTCACTAATTTCCATCTTCAAAATGGGTTGTTGTGTCATCTGGGCCATTTCTACATTCCATCAAGAGGGCGAGTGAAGCTGATATGGAAATCCCACTACACTCGAGTAGCAGGACACTTTGTCGTCGAAAATACAGTGGCAATGATGTAGAAACATTTATATTTGTCGAAACTTTAACAGGACGTCAGGAAGTATATCAGGTCATGCACTACCTGCACAATTTCCAAACCGACCTCTAAGAAACAAGGCCTCTTTACCCCTCTTCCTACTCCTAAAAAGACATAGGAATCCATCTCAATGGACTACATGTTGGACCTCCCATCCACCAAGCGGGGAAAATAATATGTTTTTGTGGTTATGGATCACTTTTCTAAGATGATGATTCTGGCCTCTTGCAAGAAGAGAAACACAGCAGAGGCCACTACCAAGATCTTCTTTGAACGAGTCTGGGTACATTTTGGAATCCCACAAACCATTGTCTCAGATTGATACATTTGATTTCTCAGCACATTATGGTCAATCCTATGGTCATTTCTAGACACCAAGCTCATCAAATCCACGACCTTCCACCACCAGACAGATGGCCAAACCGAGGTCGTAAATCAAATGATCATGCATATCCTATGCATGTATAATTCCAAGAACCCTCACACATGGGATGAGAGTCTCCCCTATGTTCAACATAGCTACAACTCATCCCTTCATAGCTCAAATGACCACACCCCCTTTCAGGTGGGGTTGGGATTCCAACCCTTGGGTTGCATAGATGTTGCACTACCCCCTGCGGCCACCTCGACTAACTCATCTCTTGCTCCAACTGAAGTTGAAAAATCCACCTGTTTCATTGAACGTATCTAGCACATCTGCCAACATGTTCAGGATATCCTATAGAAATCCAATGACAAGTACAAGTAGTGCCATGATTAACACTGGGTGCCACAAAAGTTTGAGGTGGGAAAAAAAATTTGGTTGCACTTGCAGAATGAGCGCCTTATAGGACCCCATCGGAAGCTTCTCCCACTCCATTATGGGTCATAAACCATCACCAAGGTTGTGGGTGATAATTCTTTCAAGCTCAACATTCCTCCTTTCCTTGGCTTGCACCCAGTGTTCAACGTGGATATCATTCGACCGTATTTCCCACCATTATTGGACACCTTAGAGATAGTTGAACAACTGACACCAGGAGAGATCAAAACTAACTCCATACAACATGCATCCACTAATAATATTGTGTAAAAACATATCAATGGCACTCGCCAACAAAGGATTCGGCTTTATCGAGTTGTCAAAGTAGGGAAACTCCTGCACCAAGGCAAGTGATTCACCCGGGGCCAAATTCAGCAGAAATTTTCTCATCTGATGGGGGAACTCAATGCAATGGAGAAGACCATTGATTTCTAAGGGGGGAGGATTTATCCATATGGATTTTAGTGGCCTCCCATCTATTCAAACTAGTTCATTTTGGCAGTTTTCTAGTTTGGCAGTCTTTTCCCTAGTTTTCAAGTCCCTGACTTGCGGGGTCGTTTTGAGTCCCTAAACAACATTTTTTTATGGCTCACCACAATTAAAATGATAATTGATAGATATAAAAAAAATATTTATTCCTCAGATAGACCTTTCCAATGGGCTATCGTGTGCCTAAAACGAAGATCGTATGCAAAAGTTATGACCCCGGGAAGTTAATGTACTAACTTACCCAAACGAGTCCCACATGACTTTTGGCGCTTCATCTCCTAGGGTTAGGTTTTTTGGATGTATAGGGTTTTGGGAATTCATGTTTATTATAAAAATTCCTTCAGAGCCTCATTGTAATCATCTTATTTCAAATGAGCGCAACCGTCACATCTCTTCTCAGAGATAAGCCACCACCATTCTAGCAAGCTTGTTTTCACTCCATTTTACAGTTTCAGCGTATTTCCTTGTTGAATAGAAACCAATTTTATTGTATATCTATTATTTTGTGTTAAGAATATTTTGATAATAATCTATATTCATTTCATTCTGCAAATATATTCGAGATCATCAAATTAGAGGTATTGTGTGATGTCACCCCCCTTGAAGTTTTTTATGTTGTTTTTGGCCAAAATTAATTATGGAAACATCATTTTGTATATGAGTCTAGGCCTCGTAGTTTTATTATTTCCTTGGACATGAAATTATATAGGATACCCTAGGTATTTTCATTTACCACCATTTACTTGATATCTATTACACAATGTATGAAGGCCATCTCTCAGACTAAGAAGTTTGTCTTTTTCATGATTCACTCTCAAAGTGAGCGAAAGGTTACATCCAAATCCACGGCCTCTGTGAAAAGGATCTCCACACAACAAAAGAAAGATGAAAAGGTTGTGAAATAAAACAAAGACATCTTCTTCTCACCCACTAGGGTACCTCTACACTGTCAGTTCAAACACTGAATCAATTTAACCCCTAGCACATCACTACCCAACGGACCAGTTTATCACCTCTCCCAGTTAAAAAATGAGGAAATCAAGCACTAGATCCAAGAGCTTCTCGAAAAGTGAAACATCTTCCCAAGCTCATCACCTTGTGGAAGCCCAATCATGCTTGTGCAGAATAAAGATGGGTCCTGGCGACTCTACATTGATTATCAGTCCCTGAATAAGATCACAGTCAGGAACTGGTACCCAATTCCCCGAATTGATGATGTCCTTGACCAACTCAAGGGGGCCAAATACTTCAGTAAGATTGATCTGAAGTCCAGCTACCACTAGGTCCTAATAGAGGAGACCAATGTATGGAAGACTTCCTTTAAGTCTAAAGAAGGTATTTTTGAATGACTGGTCATTCCCTTTTCCTTGACAAATTCTTGAGCAACTTTCATGAGGATGATGGACGATATATTACCAACTCTCACCAATTATTTTTTGGTGGTTTATTTGGATGACATCCTCATATTCATAAATAATTGGGCAGAACACTTGCAACACATTCAACAGGTTCTGCACACTTTGCGACAACACAAGCTATATGAAAATTTGGAAAAATGCTCCTTCGACATGAACAAGGTCCACTACCTAGGCTACATTGTTAAAGAGCATGGGGTTCATGTCGATCTAGCCAAGATGTAGATCATCTATGACTAGCCAACACCGACCATAATCACTAATATTCATAGCTTCTTAGGCCTTGCCAATTTATATCGTAGGTTTGTGTTGGGATTCTCCCACATTGCATGGGCCCTTAACCAAGTGACCTAGGGTGGTGGCAAGGAAAAATTTGTGTGGGGCCACTCGCAATAGAAAGAGTTTGATGATTTGAAGAAGGGATTATGATCAACCTTGGTGCTCTCATTACCTTACCTACAACAACCTTTTGATATTGAGATAGATGCTTCAAACTATGTTGTGGGTGCAATTCTCACTCAGCATGGACATCCCATGGCCTATCATAGTGAGTCTCTATCATATATTTTCCATAAGTACCTCACTTATGACAAAGAAATGTACTCCATTGTATAAGCTTGCCACTAGTGGAGGAATTACATTCTCAAGAAGGAGACAGTCATCCACACTAATCATAAGCCTTTGTTGTTCATGCAGACACAAGGAAAATTGCAAAATGACCATGATCAAAAGTGGTACACATACTTGCAGCAGTTCCATCTGAACATCAAGTATAAGACAGGGAGCACCAACCACGTCGCTCACTGCCTCAGCTGACCTCGAATTGACACACTAACCACGAAGATAAACTCTTGTGGACATGAGATATTTGGATAGACCGAACTCTATGAGTGATATCCTGACTTCACCACTGCCTAGCAGATGTTGGGAAAAAAAAACATTTGTAATTAATTTTCATCTTCAGGACATATTTTTGTTCCATATGGGCCATCTCTATGTTCCATCAAGTAAGCGAGTGAATTTGATTTGGGAATCTCACTACAGTCGGGTGGTAGGAAACTTTGTCATAGATAATACAGTGGAAGTGTTGCAACAACATTGCTATTGGTCGAAACTATGACATGATGTCAGCAAGTATATCAGGTCATGCATGGCCTATGCCATTTTCAAACCGGCCATGAAGAAACATGCCTTGTACACAACTTTTCCTACTCTTGACATTCCCTGGGGAGAAATATTAATTGATGTCTCAGATGCTTGTACACCCCAAGCATACGAGACATCAATTACTACTATGTTCATAAGGAGGATTATATGTGGAAAATCAATCAAGAAGACCTCAACGTTCTCGCACAATCTATAAACCTTGAGCCTCTTAGAATAAATTCCACACACATTTCCATAGGGTCGGTTCATCTTCAAACCAAGTTGTTCCATCACCTTTAAAGACATGATGTTTTTTGAGGCCCTGAAATACAACATCCAGTTGTTTAAGCGAAGGCCATTCATTCCCAAGAAAATATAGAAAGGGGGGTTGTTGTCCTTTTTCCGATCAAGATACATGGTGTTCAAAATGATTGGAGGATCCTCCTTCTCATTTGGTACCTATAATAACTTCAATACTTACCTCCTTATAGAAGGTATTTTTCATAATTCTGTCACCGGGACCGTTATATTCAACTTTCTAAACATGGTTGTAATGTCTATGTTCAACAGAATCTCATCTATGGGAGATGGATTTGGAAGCAATTCATGTAATGGAAGTGGAAGTGTTGGGACCACCTTCTCTCCAGATGGAGGAGGAGCAATAGGTTGTTATGGAGTGGCTGAATCTTTATTTCTTCTAGTGTCTATCAAATATTCCCCCTTTCTTAATTTCTTCCTCTGATCTTATGTCAACTTATTCAAAGCCCAAAGTCTACCCTCTTTTTCTCCCTGTCTTTTGGCTTCGTCGATTTGTTCCTGTGTGTCCTCTTCCTCTTGGAAGTTATAGATCATATCCATGAAAATCATATTATCGGAAGAATATTCGTCTCGTCGAGGACACTCATCCTCTCGGTGATACTCTTGGCACAGAGAAAACCATGGTGTTTGTTCTGTGTCAACCATTCCAAGTGATTTCAAAGTAGCAGGGACCTTTTCCTCTTGTTGAGACCTTGGTTTCCAACATGTGACATCCCTTTGCTTCCTAGTAAACTGAGGTCTAAGGGCAGATTGATTTCTCTCCACAGTGGTAAATCGACCCATGATTTGATTCTATGTTTGGACAAACTAAGTACTCACCTAATATATATTATGATTCAAGAGGGAAATTTGATAAGGATCACTGCTACTATATGAATTATTATTTTATTTTCCCTTGACATGAGGATATTGGAAAGGGTCAACCTTTGAGTCGAGGAGATTTTATTCAATATCTACACTATACTCTTTGGATTGTGCCAAAGTGGTGGGATTATTTTCATTCTTATATAGGAGAATATCTCCAAATCATCATCATGTCAGTATCCAGCACAACAATGCACTTGGAGGGAGTGGATTCCAAGGAAAGAGAAGCACGAGTCTTCTCATTTTTTAGTTTAAATCTCAAATTTTAAATGTGATTTAATCTAATTAAAGTTTGTAAGGCTCAAGGAAATCCGAGCCATTGTATTTTTATTGGTTGAGTGTAAAGTCTCCTTTAAATGTTGATAGTTAGGTAGGTCTATATCCAATTCAGACTAGATTTCAATTAAATGTAAATTAATGTAGGTAGGTGGAGGAAGGCTCGAGGAGCCCCTCTTTTGTAAAAATATTGATGTATTGAGAATTCATTAGATTTGAGAGAGTGCATTTAGAAGATAGAGAATATAGAGAAGAGAGGAGACAAGAGAAATAAATTAGACTCTATTGCAGTCAACCTTGTACACAGTGTAAATAACATTCGATATTAGTACAAAAGCAAATTTCCTTGCATATGAGTTTCTATGTGTATTCTGTGAATGAATGAATTTTAATTCTCTGAATGCTTTTTGTGTATGTTTATGACTGTTGTTAGAGAAAGTATGTTTTCCTTTGTAGGAACAGGTAGAATTATATATTTGTAGTTTTATAAGTGTTTTAGGCTCTCACGGTTATGCAAGGAGTGCACCTTAGAGTTTTTAGAGAACTATAAAAGGGCGGCACAAGGAGTGTGTGAGAACTCATCCAAGAGTTCTGTGAGGAGTGTGCCAGGTGGGAATACCATAAAACATCTCAAGCTCAGAAGGGATAGTGTAAGGAGCACACATCAGAGCTATTGAACACTCTGAGAGCGAGCAAATGGAGTGTGCCTACACTCAGTGAAGTGTAAAATATCATAAAGTAGGAGGCTATGCAAGGAGTGAATATCAAATTTATTGAACAATATAAGAGACAACACAAGGAGTGCATGAGAGAGTCTTGGTATTCCCTATAATCAAAGAAGAAAGAAGAGTGCAAGGAGTGAAAAAAACCAACACACTATTGAAGTGTTGGTGAATCTCATGAGAAAGAGCGCAGATTGTCAGAAGGGCACAAGAAGTCATTTGGAAAGAAAAAAGGGACTGAACCCTTTGAAACCGAGGAGTTGAAATCTATGGAGTGAGAGCGCAGAGTTCCATGAGGGAATAAGAAACCATTTGGAGAGAAAGGGCTACGACCCTTTGAAGTTTGATCAATTACAAGATCATGAGAGTTAGTGCAAGTGTGCACATAGCCTATGCAAGGTGTGCAGAGGAGGGGAACCTTTGAAGTTCTAGTTTTTAGAGAAGGAAAAGGAGTGCACAGGTGACCTTAACAGATCCCAAGCTGTCAAAGGAGAGATAGCACAAGAGTGCGTAGGAGAAAAGTCTAAGTCTCAAACTGTAGGAGGGAATCACAAGTGTGCGCCCACACTTCGTTTTAAGTATTAAAAAAATCTCATGAGGTGTAGAACAAGAAACAACCAAGGAGTCATCCCTGTAGGAAAATATTCAAAGGCCAAGCCTTTGAAAAATATTGGAAAAAACTTTATTGGAAGGAAAGCGCAACCATAGTGGAGCAAGAGCTACAATAGTTGTTGGATTAGCTACAAGATTCAACCCGAGCCATTTATCAACCCTCA
>JZKD02S1286304.1:0-12048 GCA_000966675.3 Picea glauca | reverse complement strand
TTGCAAATTTCAAATTTCTTTCTTCTATTTTTAAATATTTTTTTATATTTTTTTAATTAATTAGAAGATATGTCATTTTGTGTTTTTTAACATTAATAAAAATGTCAATTTTTAATCTTTATTTAAAAAATAAAAAAATAAAAATCAATTTTTCATTTTTTTATTATTTTTTTTAAGAATCATTAAAAAAATAATATTTTGTTTTAGTAAAAGAATGAAAATATACTTCATTACAATTAATGAAATTACAATTAACTTTTTCAAAACTATTAAATACTTTGTGAAATATCAATTAGGATCTAAGTGAACCCTCCACATGTCTCCTTAGGAGTTATTATGAAATAGTTTGTTACAATAAAATATTGTGACAACATTTTTCATTACAATTAACAAATCTATGAAATTATAATTAACCTTTTCAAAACTACGAAAGGATTAATACTTTGTGAAATATCAAGTAGGATCTAAGTCAACCCTCCAAGTCAACCCTCCACACGTGTCCATATGATTTCTTATGAAATAGTTTGTTACAATAAAACATTGTGACAACATTTTGGGGTTGAGAAGGAAAGGATGGGTTGACATTTGCATTGCAAATATTTGGTTTATGCATTTAAATCAATTGCTCAATTAAGTATTTCAATGTCTTTTTAGAATGGAGTATTCACCCCGTAAAGGGGTTGGAGAATTGCATTTTAGTAAGATTTTGAACAATCACATCTTAAGTCAACTCTTCATCTCTTTCAAAATATTTAATTAAATTGTTTTTTTGCTTAATTGATGAGAATGTGTGGAGTTGGGCATTAGCACTTCCTTCATTCAATTTCAATTACTTCTTATGTAATGGACACACACATATATTGCATTGAGTGAGAAAGAGTAATAAATGACATTACCCTCAAGCCATATATTTCAATAATAAAGGTCTACCACATCAATCTTTTCAACGACTACTAAATAGAAAAAATTATCTATATTTATCCATCTATTATCATACCACATGCCTAGCATTACAACCCAAGACCTCTTCCCCTTATTCCATTCAAGAAAGATAATCTTCACCTTCAAACCAATGGTCGGGTCTCTCCTTTCACTTGATTATTCTCTTTCGATGACCACAATAAGAGTTTCCCAATCCTCTAAGCAACCACTCTTTCTAATCTCTTTCTCCATACAAATAAGCATATAAATGAATTTGTGTTATACTAATGCGGTGTTAAGTTTTATAACTCAT
Organism: Picea glauca; assembly: GCA_000966675.3. Lineage (NCBI taxonomy): Eukaryota > Viridiplantae > Streptophyta > Pinopsida > Pinales > Pinaceae > Picea > Picea glauca. Next base: position 10,814 of record JZKD02S1286304.1, on the reverse strand, counting down.
TACTAATAGAAATAAGATCTTAATTATAATTACCCACTTACAATTCACATTTTTTATATAGCCTAATTGAATGAATTTATTTGCAATTTTCTGATCTTAGAGCATGTTATGTACTTAATACTATAATTAAGACAATTTTAAATATGATTGTTAAAACTTAAATCCCCTAATTGGAAAGGTGGACACTGAACAGTTAAACAAACATTGTGGATTGGCAAGATTGAGTGATGGGAAAGGTGGATAGTGTTGAAGTACTTATACATGGCATACATCATCGACAAGAAGGTGGAAAGTTTAATAATCCAAATAATGGAGGTTAGCAATAGAAGATAATAAGAATAAAACCACATGCAAAGCCTTATAGATCTTTGATAGTGATTTGGAAAGTTTACAAATCGAAGTTATAAAGGTTAGCAATTGTAGAGAGAACTAACAAAACTAGATACAATGCCTTACTTACTATGGATTTGTGTGGTGAGGATGAGGGAAGAAGTTGTGCAAGTGGATTTTGATGTCAATATGATCTCAAAATCCACTTGTTAGTGTATTTAGATAAATGAATTCTCTCATTTTGACTCTTCACTAAGGTGAAAGAAAGAATCTCCTCGAGGTGTAAGGATTCAAGTTACTTCATTGATTAAACTTGCAAGTTGATTAGCAACTTGAGGTGGTTTCTTTTGTTCAAATGTTTCTTGGTCTATAAGGTTTACACCTAGCATGGATTGTGAGGGAATTCTTATCTAAGAGATCATGATTGCAAGGATCTATTTCATCAAATTCACCTATGGATCACACTTGGCCCCCATCTATTTGAGATGGTTCCTTATAAAGGAAATTACACCCACAAGGGGCAAGTAATAACCACCTCCCCTATAGGAGGGTAGTGGACCATGAGGGGCATGCATGTGTTGAGGATTGAACTTGTGTGGGGTAGCTACCAACAGTGCACCTTCACCACCCAAGATAACTCTCATTGAGTGAGTTGACGTAGTATTTCATAGATTGAAGTTTGTCAAATTCACATCAAAATCCATAATGAAATAGAGCATGGAATTAATGGGGAAATTTCCCCTTTAAATCAGGAATCACGTGATTTACACCAAATGCCTAGGATACACAATGTGGAGGACAACTCCAAACTAGAGAGAGTTCATAGGTGTTAAAACAATGATAAAACAAAGACAAAACTAGTGATGCTAACATATAACATACACATTTACAATTAAAAAAAATATAGAACAATAAAGCTCTTCCATTAATCATTAAGATAGGGAAAATACATGACACTACAATTAACAATTAGGATTGAGAGATTAACAAATCTTATATGTTGAAGGAGAATTTTGGCATAGAATCTTGTTTCTGATATGACCAAATGACTAATAAAGGTAACAAAAAATATATACAATATTTATACAAATAGCTCAAGGCTTAGTGATAGAGATGATTGGATTCCCAAAAACACCTAGGTGATGACTAGCATTCTTGGTTCTGATCGTGTAAGATTTAAACCTTTGAAGTGAAACAATGCTTACATATTCTTAATAAAAATAGAAAGAACAACAATGGCATACACACAATACACAGAGATTTACCCTAGAAACCCTTAACCGAGAAAACCAACAAACTTTAGAGCTACACCTTTATCTTTCTCCTTGTATTAACTTTACCACTAACAATACAATATATAGGTAGTCAAAACCCTAATCAATTAACCTGAAATAGATTACAATCCTAATTTCTTAACCATAATTAGATTACAATGGGTTGAAAAACCATTGGCCGAAAAACACAAAATAAGCTAAAAATTGAACCAAAAAAATCAATTTTTTTTCGGTGACTCTACACCCCCCTCCCGCAACACATATGAACAAAGTGTGGAGATAACCATGTAAATAATATAACACATTCCCAATAGGGTATAGCACAAAAAAATTAGACTACACATCGGTGCCTCTAGGTGGACGATTGTGCATGAGCACTAAAGTGTGAAATCCATAAACTACACTTGGTGTCCATACTATACAACATGAAGCCAATCATATAAGTATTCTTTAGTACATTCAAACTAACCCTTCACGAGTTACATATCTACAAGAAAAAAAAACTTTTGGAGGCTATTGATGTAGCATTTTAGCAAGCAAGCCTGCCAACTGTACTTAGGCTCATCTCTCAACCGTAGTTTCCTCCCCACTTTATCTAACCTCTTTATTGGGGTTAATCATTTGGGGAATTATTTCTCCTTTTCATAGTATATCATAATGAATGGGTAGCACCATATCAAAAGTATTTAGGTCATCATTGATATTCTTGGCTTCATTCATGGTGTTTGGAAAATTTTAATTGTTTGTGATCTTGATGAAATATGTTTTCATTCTCCACATCAAGGAATGAAGAAGGTGAGCTAATATATTGTTTCTACACCCTATTTTCAAATGATATTTGCATTTAGTTCCTTCATTAGTTTGGAGAGTTGAGAGAGGCACATTCTCGACTATGAGGTCAAAAATGTTGGGCAATTTTAGATGTTCAAAATACTTCATCAAATAGCCTTCTAGAAGCATATCAACATGTTGAATATAGGAATGTAGACTTCCTACAAAACTGCCTTCAACTCTCAACTTTACAAATAGGACATTAAGATATGTTTTTGGTATATTTTCAATATTTCAATACTAAGAAAACAAAAATTAGAAATCTACTAAAAACATGAATGTTAATACTTCTATGTTAATTCACATAGATAAACCCCAAGGGTTAGCTCAACTGGTAGATGTTGTGCAAAAATTTGAAAAGGCTTCGAGATCAAATCCCATTGAGTTGCTTGGGGTAACCTGTAAAAGGCACATAGTTAGGTCAGCCATATTGCCTCTCATTGACATTTGGAAAGGCTCCAATGTGAATTATCTAGGGATTCATGCATGTTTAGAATAACCTTGGGAGTTATCCTTCTTATCCTCATAGGAGGAGATAGGTTAAAAAATGCCATAGCTTGCAGATATATGATGCATCCTCTTCTCAACCCATTTTCCAAGGTTGAAAAAATATCTTACATTGATAGCCCAAGAGGTTAGGTCAACTAATTGTTTCCAAGATTGATGGGAATTTGGCTAATTCCATGTTAACAAGTGCTTGGCTTGAATCCCCTTGTGTGAAGCATACTGGTGTACACTGACATGTTTACTAGAGATATCATCCACGATGTGAAAAACATCCCTTAAATTTCTCCATAAAATTTTCTTTAATAAAATAATTTGAGTAAATATTTAAACTAAATTCAAAATACAATTATAAAAGCTCATATTACACACCAAATAACTCTATAAATACATATGAAAATATAAAAAATCAAACATACATCAACTCAATGGTAGGACCTTGTAAGGGTTTATAAACACAATTCATGTATGCACCTCAACATGTTTCCTATCTTTTCCAAAACAACAATACAAAGTCAAGGCAATATTTAAGGTAATTAGCCATAAAAAAAAAATACTAGAATCCTCACTTTCATTAACATTGACTATTCTATGTAGTTACTTTATGGCCACCACGTTCTTATTTGCTTTAAACTAAGGAGCACGGTGGGTGAGTACACTTCACTTTTGACTTTTGTTTGGAAAAATCATGTCACTGCTCAAGTCATCATTTTTTATGTTTTTACCCTATAGGAATATGTGTATCATCATTTTTATGTTTTTACCCTATAGGAATATGTGTACAACCAGGAGAGAGATTCTAGATAACTTTGTTCAATAGTCTCCAAACCAAAACAAATCCCTTTAGAAATTTTAATCCCTCATTCAACGCACTAAGAGATACGATATGAATGTTTTTGATGGATTATTAATCTAAATTTATATTTGGATGTAACCTAAATATTTATTTTGAAATAAAAATATTTAAACTTTCTACACGTTTATATTGAAAAACATTTATTAATTAACTATAGAATAATTAAAAAGAAATAACAATTTCTTTATATTTTTCTCAACGAACATGGAAGGGAGTAACATGCTCTTTGGAAAGCAAAAACATTTATACATTTCTGGCCAACTTTGGAAAGCAAAAACATTTATACATTTCTGGCCAATGGCACATTAAAAAACATTTATACATTTCTTGCCAAAGGCACATTAAAAAAATATACAAATAAGATTACTATCATTGAAATGGCATCACATTCAACATGCATAACGAGGGTAAGAAACAATCTTTAACTTGTCACTTATCATTTTCTCTATACACACTACTACATATAAACAAAAATCATAATTGAACCTTAACACATATCCATCGGTTGAGGAGTACAATTTGGAAGGACATTCCAAATAGAGCCATAATGTGTCTACAACATTAGCAGGAAAAACTACATTTGTCATCAATCATTAATAGGGGTAAGAAGCATTAGTCCATGTGCATAGTAAAAATGTAATTTGAATCAAGAAACTAAATGTTTGTAGCCATGAAAAAAAATACAACATATCTATTCACTTTTGCTTTGCATTAAGGGGATAAACCCCTCAACGTATAATCCATGAGGGGACCCACCATCGCCATCCATATTACAACATGTACCCAAAGTTATAATTATCATTTGCTACAATTGAACCAACCTTCTACAAGTAGCATACCTTCAATATAAAATTACATGGAGGTGGATCTAGGATCATCCTTAAAACAATTAACTCCACGAGTGTTCCAGAGAAGAGAACAATAGTGAACACGATAGGGAAAGAAATTGGTACACAAGATCTTGTTGTTCTTATGGTTGAAAGTAGTGTCGTGAGAACAAGCATGCAACAATACACATGCATGTAACTAGTGCACACTAGAGGAAAGTGTGTGACATAAGTTAGGTGTGTCAAGTATTATTCAAGTGCACGACATTAAGCACATGGAGAGCACAATGATTTCACATGGAAGTGACTATGTGCAATTGATGAAGAATCCCAAGGAAGATGAAAAGTTAGAAAAGAATCAGGCGAAGGCATGGGTGCAAATATGAATCACCAATGAATATGAAGAGACATCGAAAGAGATAAATAGTGAAATAGAAACAAAATAAAAGGGATGGAAAACTAGAGGTTTGGGGTAGATAGTACCTAGATATATATTTATAAGTAGAGAGATAAGTTAAACCCATTGGTAAAAAAGGTTAAACCTTGGGTGAAAAGGAATTATAAGACCAACAATTGCATTGAAAATGATAGCTGGGAGTTTATTATAAAATATAATGCAAGTTTTACTAAATTTGATCCATGTGGATATCAGTGGCCACCCGCCTCTTCTACTGACACAACACAGTTCTCCATCTTGGTAGTGTTGTTACAATTTTTTGGGTACTAAACTTTTGGGGCCATTTTGAGGCCCTAAACGATGTTTTCTGGGAAATTGAGGGGCCTAGGTATTCCTTAGTTAGAGATTTCCAAAGACCTAATATGCTTCCCAAATTGAGATTGTATGCAAAATTTGTTCCCTCAAGAAGTTGATGTATCAACTAACCACCTTAGGGCCCTAAAACCTTTTGGTGTTTTTCCTCCAAGAATGAGCATAGCTGACACCTCTCTCTCTTTAGAGATAAGCTACCACCAATCTAGCCAATTTGTGTTCTACAATATTCTGTTATTTTATTCATTAATAGAAGTTGGGTTTTCATTGTATTACTGTGCTCTTTGGTATATTTTGTGTGTGTTTAATTTCATTCCCTATACAATCCAAATCAATTGTATCAAAGCAATCTACTCCTTGTTTCTCGGTGCATGTCCTTGACAATGCTAGGGTAAAGAGAGTTGGGCCTCGAGCTAGTTTCACTTGGGGACGATCACTCTCTCCAACCCAAGAAACCTCCCATGGTGGAGGAAAAGAGAGATGATGGAGTAGGACATACTTTCAATATGTTGCTCTAGGAATCCATCACACGATAGAGGGACAAGATGATGGACAATTTCACCCAGATCCTTCAACAATGGTTGAGGCACCTTCACCAAGCAACCATTTCAAAGGAGTGATGCCCTTTAAGGTACAAATTAACTTTGATATCCCTTTATTTGAATGCCAGATAAATGCATATGCTTTGGAAAAATGGTTAAATATCTTAGAGAGTTACCACTCTGTTCAAAAAAATTCTGACATTGAAAAGATCACCTTCGAGCTCCTTAAATCCCTTCCCCATGTCATATATTGGTGGGAAGGTTACTAGGAGAGACATAACGTAGATGAGTCTACAACGTTTGGGACATAACCCACTTGGTCTTTCTTTGTTGATTCCCTCAAGGAGGATTTCTACCATGTTGAGAACTATGATGACTAGTACACAAGATGGACAAATCTATGACATGAGAGAGACCAGACAATGCCAGAGTACACCAATATCTTCCATATCTTATGCTCAAAGATAGGTATAAGAAAATCCAAGAAATACTTGGTTATAAAGTATCAGAGTAGCCTACACAGGTACATTCAAATAGAGATGGATTTCTCATACATCTCCTCACTAAGAGCTACTTATCAATATGTTGTCAAAATCAAGAAAAAATTCAAACAGGAGAATACGTGGGAGTTTGATTCTACAAATATACCACAATAGAAGCATGGAAAAGGCGGCCCTAACTCACAAAACAAGGGACAATGCAAGGAGATCCAACCTCAAGACAACCATTTCAACTCACAAGCATAGAAGAGTAATGGGAAGTCGAAGGACACTAGAAAGTGGTGTGAGTTCCACAAAATCCCTTTCCATAACATTGATGATTGTCGCTCAAAATAGTAATCATTGGCTAAGATTAAATAAAAAGAGTCAGACCTTGACTTAGAATCTAATTCAGAACAGGATAAGGGAAATCAGATCATCGATGTAGAACCCAATGCTACCATCACAATAAAAAATATCCAACCATAAGAGTTGGAGGAGATTGAGGGGGGGGAGTGCATCTTCCATTCACAAATGTGGGTGAAGGGGACCCCACTACATTTTTTTGTTGATAGAGGGAGCCAAAAGAACTCTATCTTAGTAGAGGTCATCAAGAGATTGAAGTTTTTGACAATGCCACCCGCAATCATACACCATCGGTTGGTTGATCCAACATTGATGTAACACATCCAACCCCCTAAGTACCCTTTTAAGGGATGGGGCATCAAAATTTTGATTTTTCCTCAATCATATTGAAACCTTTTCTCGAGGGCACCATTGTATTATGCTCATCAATATATTTCCAATGACTATCATCATGCTCAAGACTGAGCTATGGATAAAAATTTACGACCCCTTAAATTTTTCAGGGTCCTTATCACATCCACCTCAAGTCACTTTGTTTCCACGTGGCTCCTGCCACTTTTCTTTCAACATGGCGCAGATGTGGCATCTACCACCTGGCCTTTCGATCCTCTCTCTATCAAACCTTCGACCCATTCTATAAATAGACCGCTCTAATTCTTTCAAGTCCCTCTCGTCGGAGTGCTCTTTCCATCGAACTGTATGTCTCTTTGACTATATAGTTCGATCATACATGTCCCAAAAGATCTAAAAACTCTATGGATCTATTAATCAATGGCTCTGGACACATCATATTCTTTACGTGCATGATGGCTAACGCCTAGTTCATTTAACCCATTTTCTCCTCAACCAAGTGGGCCCCACAAAGATCGACAACTGAGATCACATCTTAGCCTATTCATTGATCTACGACAATGATCACCTCTTGGAGTCCCTCCTATTGGAGTGCCTTGTAAATCCTACAATAGATCAATAATTTTTGTTTCATCACAACCCTCTCCGATCAACAACTCAGATCTTCCCTTGGATGTTCCCAAATCCTCTTGGCACATGATGCCATCTCTACATGACACATGGAACCATAGCCAACTGACACATGGCACTTATATTTCTCATAGACGTCCACCTTTAGTTGCCAAATCACTAGGTCACATGGCACCTTCTATGCTCGACATGTGGCACCATCCACGTTGTCCTCTTGAGCTCTTAAAGAAAAATCAACGATCCAGATCATCTGTTTTATCCCACTAATATTGGTAGATCGACGACCTAGATGGCATCTCGGAGTTCCTCTGTCGGAGGATCTTCTTGTAACCCACTCCAAAGAGAACCTCGCAATGAATGGTCCATATATCCTCTCAGAGCTCCTTCATTGGAGTGTATGTCTATAACCCACTCCGAATAGCACCCTGCGATGAATGGTCAGGATCTCTTCACTTGAGCTCTAACGGTAAGGGTTAAGACACCTATCCCTAGGCATGAAATCATTGTGGATCACATTAGGCCTATCCTACGAATTACAAATTGACATGTTTCCACCTCTATACACGTTGGTTGCCACCTTTCTGGCCACGTGGTCCTACCACCTAGTCATGACATGTGGCACTCAAAATCCATTACAAGGTCATGCCTAAGAACTTGATTCTACTTTACACATGGCATAATTCTCATGTGACACGTGGATCAATATTTGTATGCCACATGGGCCAATTGCAATTTGACACATCACCATAAAGCATACAGACCTCCTTACTTCACAGGCTTATAACTCAAAACCAACGGCTAGGATCTGATCTTACTTTTACCAATCTATGGTCTTGGTCATCCCTCAAATTACTCCCATTGGAGTTCCTTCCCCACCAGGACCACCACTCATTTGGATTAGCCCTCTTTGAAGAACGGTTGAGATATTTCGATGCTTATATCTAATGGCTAAAGTTCAAGAGGAGTTTTTAAGGCCCTTCTTGCCCAAATGGGCCATGCTTATCCCATCAAGAAATCAACTGTCATCATATGTCACCCTAAGGGACACATAATCTACCACGGTGGTATTACATGTAATCATGACTCTACCTTTTCTAAGATCAAGATCACTTAAGGTCTCACCCCAAACTCTATCTATTCTACGATTGAGATCACCTCTCGGAGTCTTACTGTCCGAGTCCCTCATCAACCTCACACACAATTATTTCGACAGCCTAACCTCTGATCAATGGTGGATATCTCTCCACCCATATATCCTATGCTCGAAAACTAAAGCACCCATTCAAAAGCATGAGCTCAACAGGGACCCACTCTCGATTCCTTCGAATGAATGTAGGCTACCACGTATGATCCTTGGGTACGTAGGCTCTCCCCATCAACATGACATCAACAACACATCACCTTCCCTTTTAACCTTTCTTAGACGAGACTCCATGAAGATCTACGGCTGAGAATTGATCTCATTCCTACTCTGATTAACAATCCAGATTTTCCCTGAGACCTCCCTCATTAGAGTGGCTTCACTACGAGTCTCTAGGGTTACTTCAAACATCATCCTTCGATAAATCGATGGGTCTGGGTACATATTCCACAAGCCTCATTTCCTATTCTGATTAAGGGTCAGGATCTATTCGCTACACTGATCCAACGACTACGATTCCTTTAAGCTTAAAACATTGAATTTCTCCAGGTTATCAATCCAAAAGAAGGAATTAGTAAAAAACAATTAAGGACTCTTCCTTCAATTAACAGTCTGATCTTAGACTTAGCCATTCCAAGGACTCTTCAAGGCCCCTTCTCCAAGTTTACTGGACCCTCTAGAACACTCACCTTGCCGCAAAACCGCTAAGGAATTATTTCTTCATCGTTTAGGTGGGGTTAGAGTTTTTTCTTTTGCACGATGTCCACACTAGGACAGAGGTTTCACAGGAGATTAAGGCTCCCCACATTACACATAGACCTATCTCAAACCACATCTATGGTTACATCTTTTTCCCTTCTAGGAGGAAGATCAAATCACTTCTTCCTCTTGGACCTATTATGGGTCTCTTAGCTAATATCTTTGGTTATCTTTTCCTAGACATCACACCGCAACAAACTCTCTACTGCATACATAGGAGGTATGAATATACAATTTCATCCATAAGAGGGAATCCTTGTATAATTCCTTAATCATTCAAGGTAAAAGGAAGTATTCCCTTGCTCGGATATGCACTACACATACAATTCTATACAGATACATTATCATACTAGTATAATAACTTTCCAAAGGATGATACACAAGCCATAAAATAGGTATACACTTACCATACCATCACAAACATGAGTCATTTGCTTTCAATTAAGTTACATAGGGTGGAAGATACTTATTTGTTATATATTATAGCCAACCAACTGACTATGGGTGTACGCCTTTCCTCCCTACCATAGGCTCTTCATGCTCGGTCGCTATGGTAGTAGGCCACCCCCATGCCAAGCCATGATACCACCAGGAAATCTCTCTCATTTTTCTCCATTATAATAGTAAGTGAAGGTTACTGTCCCCCAAAACTCTTCTCTTTCTATCAGTTTCTTTCTTAACCCAGAGATTCAGAGCTCGTCTGCTACAAGGGCTCAGAACTCAGAACTCCCTCCCTCAAGCTCTCCAATATTTCTTGGTTACCCCCCTTCCTGTAGGCACTCATTCTCCTTTTATTCTCTTGCATTCCCCCCCACAATAAGATTCTCAACCTATCATGTTCCTTTTGTTAGAAGGAACCCGTGGGGTCAAACTGGGTGCAAAATTAGTACCGTGTCTTACCCCTGGTTGGCAGTTTCTGTTGACCTAGACAAATTTCCCATACTTGCATTCATGGGGGTGGTTGTTTTTTCAGCTACCACCCCTTCACATTAATTTATTTACCTCAATATCGGGGCTAAGGAAATAGTCTAAATATTTTCAAAAGAATATGTCAACAAGGAGGCTTGGGTTCTATCAGCATAGTGAGCCCCTTCTCTAGGATTCCTGACTCTTTCCTCTAGTGGTATCATGGCCAATACTCAAGGATTCACCCTA
>JZKD02S1286293.1:0-12048 GCA_000966675.3 Picea glauca | reverse complement strand
CCTCTCTAGCTACCTTACATAATTAGGAAGTCGTATATCTCAGAAATACCTTTCCAACGGTATAAGAAATGCATGAAATGAATACCCGAGTCAAAAGTTATGGCCATAATACAAAAAGCGATCTGGGGGGTATTATTGTTGTTTCAGATAAGTTAGTGGGAACTCCTCTAATTTGTATCGGAGGATTTAGTGGAAACTCCTCTGGTGCAAACCGAAGGAGTTATGAACTTTTTCAGGAGAACCAGAGATAATATTGGGAACTCCTCTGGGGAGAAACGGTGCATGTGAAAGGATTGGCTCCAATTCCATTCAAATTCAATGGATCGTAAGAATACGATCAATGGATCAATGGATCGTAAGAATACGATCAATGGATCGTAATCATCAAATTCAATTCCATCATGAAATTCCTATATAACATTGAGCAATGACAGCATTAATGAACTGCACCAAGTCTTTCTCAACCAAATGTACTAATTTTATTCAGGGTGAAAAGTCCTTCTATAGTGAGAAAACCCAAAGGCAGAGTAGAAGATTAGATGGCTTTCGATAGAAGGAACCCTGCCTTTTATCATTCTTGGGTAAAAAAGGTTTCTCCTTTAGCTAACTTAGATTTAAACTTGGACTCATTTTCATTGACTTGCCTTTTTATGTAATATCTGCATAGTTGTGGGTGGGAGAATGCTTTGATCTTGCTTTGGTGGTTTTAGAGATTTTTCGGATGTGTCTTGGTCTTGTTTGATATTTCTTTGATGTATTTATTCCAGAATGATTCTTATTCTTGGAATTGAGTTTCATCCCACTTTTTTCAATTGTTTGCTAGTTTTCATTGTCTTCCACCTAGTTAAATTCCTTTGGTTCCCATCCCACAACATCGTGTTATGGTGCAAATGTAGTAGCTTCAATTGTTGTAGCTGAAAAGTTACCAGCATGAGTAGAAGCATAACTAGTTGAGCCTGGACCAAGAAAATTATTTGCAAATGCAACTCTTAGAACTTGCCAAAATTTCCAATGGCCCTTCCACTATTCATCTCCAAGGCCTTGGTTACCTCTTCTACTTAATGAAAATGTATAAATGAAAAACCTCTCAAGACATAAGAAAATTTGTTGTGAAAAAAATGTAGATCCTTGATGGGAGCATGCTAAGGGAATTCATAATGCCATATTTCTTCATACATGAGTTGGCCTAGGTTTTGATCCTTTCTTCCTCATTAATGCAGGATTTGAAGCAACCACATTTGTGGGTGTGGCATCTTCAGCTTGAATTTCATTTTACTGAAAATGTGATGTTTGATGAGAAAAGTTGGCACAACCACATACAATGCACATTTAGTCAACTGCAAGAGTGGGACCTTTGGAGTTTCCTTGATTTGATCTATTTGTTGAGTTTAACTGCCCTGCATGACATGCTCCTAAACCTTCAATTGGATTTCTATTATATTCAAGGGAAAAGCGACATCCATCCAACACTAATCCCTTATTACCAATTGCATCCATTTTTTTGGGGTTGCTTCCATAGGAGGAAAATCAATAAAGAAAATTTATCAGACAAGCTTGTGTTCCTTTCTTTGATGATACGCACATGGAGCAGGGGAACCCATTCTTACATAGCTTTATATAAATCATCCTCTATAGCATTTTTATATAGTCTCTTAACTATTAGTGTTGTGGACGATACAATAGATATGCTATTCGATTGTGTTTATCATGAAGGTCTCTCCACTTCTCATTTTTTGTTTTTGTATGAATACCTTTGGAATCATTTTTTTTTTGGATTCTCCTATGGATGTGTCCTCTGGGGAAAATTTCTAGGTTTCTATGGTGGCTCTCGACATCAGGGAAACTTCTTGTAATTAGTTAGAAATATACGAATATTCCATACATGCTATCCTTTCAGATTGAGCACACTCCAGTTCAAGATATCTGGGTCTCTAATCTTAACAGCTCGACTCCATTTGCATGAAATGAGAGAACATCCCTTTGAAAAATGTGCAAACCAATGAAATTTTCCATTCCTTCAATTGGATGTGTTATCTCCCAAAATAAAACTGTCCTTTTAGTTGAGTTTTGTGGTGGATAGCATGGCTATCGGTAGCTGCCTCAATTCATTTTTTAGTCTTTTTAGCTGCAAAACTTAGGTTTTGGTTTTTGTCTTAGAAAATAATATGATCCATAAAGTCTTCTTTTCAAGATTTGCATAATTCACTTTCAACAGCTAACGTGTGTCCAAAAGTTGAGTGTTAGCTGTGGAAAGTGGCGACTTTCAGCAGCTAAGGAGTGCTTCTCATAAGTTTGTGCGTTGTTGAAAGTGGTGAATTTCAAAATGTCCAACAATCAGTTTCGCGGGTCGTGCACTGTTGAAAGTGCATGCTTTCCGCAACTGTGGAGCGGTCTTTACAAAGTTGTGCACTATTGAAAGTGAAAACTTTTCGCAGCTACAGAGCAGTTCATAGATGGTGGCACGCTAAGGAAAGTGAAAGCTTTCAACAGCTAAGGAGCAGTTCGTGCAGGATCATGCGCTGGTGAAAGTGGTAAGTTTCTACAGCTGAGGGGTGTTCTCCACAGGCCGTTGATTGGAGAAAGCGGGAATCACGTGTGCTTATCCACGTTTCAAAATCAAATCAACATGCGATCAGAAAGACGCGCTGGTGGAAGTGGGTAACCATTTCAACTCGAGTTTCACGTCCCATTCGGATTACATCTCGAATCCGGCTCAGAAAATCACACTCTAAAATCATAGCAACAGGGACGGCAAGTTCGAATTTAGTGGCTCAGGTACAGAGGTTGTACTCCTGGGCTGGCAACATCAAATCAAATCTTTGGTTCCATATCAGACATTGTTCACAAAGGACCGTTTAGGGTTTTGAATTGCAAATGGAAAGAATGATGCTTAAACTTGTAGGGCACTTTTCAATCCATTCCCGAGCTCCAAATGAAGATATGAAAATACCATTGGAAATCTTAGATTCTCTAGATGTTGATCGACTATTCATACATGAAAAACTGATTTTCTATGACCGAGAAATTTGATTTTGAAAATCTGCCCACTTTCAACAGCGCAAATCGATATTTTATGACCCGTTAGCTGTGGAAAGTGGCGACTTTCCGCAGCTAAGGAGCATTTTTCACGGGCTATGCGTTGTGGAAAGCCTATCACGGCCAGAATGTTACGATTTTCGCCCAGATCATAATTTTTTTCATGAGAATGAATTGAAACCTCTTCTAAGGCTTATTTAATGAATTATCAAGTCTATTTAATCAGCCACTTTTGGCAAATTGTGGAGAAAGGAGATGTTTCAAAGGTTTATGGACATCTTTAATTAAGACAGGAAATCAAGACACCTTGCCACATCAACAAATTCGACTTGGTCTCTAATGGAGAGTCATCATTTAGCCTTGGGAGGCTGTTCTACACTACACCAACAATCAACAGAGAGAAATCTGGGATTGTCCTCATTTTGGGGAAGCATCCCACTTCTTTTGCAACTGAATTTTGAGTTACTATTTTTAGTATATCTGATCCACATTTTTAGGATCTGAGAACATCTTGTAAAAGCTATAAAGCTACATTCTGAAGAATAAGATGGGGTTCGACATTGAGTTCTACATGCTGCTACTGTAACTAAAAGACCTATTCTTATTATATGAAAAATTACAAGCTTCCTTCAGTTGTGTTATCATATTTTTCTCTTCTGTTCTCTGATATCTTATGAGTGAAAGTTCTTTATTGATGCTCATTCAATCTGCATGTGACTGTCAAGTCCTTGATTGATTGATTAAGTTGATAATCATAAGTTATTTCCTTAGTTATTAAACCCATTGTGCTTGTTTATATGAGTATAATCTGATTCAATAGTTGTTTTCTTCTCCATTTAATCAAACCTTGTCTGACTGCATTACTAGAAGGCCTTGTGAGATTTTATATTTCTAGACAGTATTGAAAACACAGTCCAGTCCCTAGATATTCATCTTGATCCAAAAATCATATCAATTATTTAGAAAAACATTTCCCAAAAAGAGTTAGTTACTAGGCATCTCCGACTTACAACCTAGGAGAGTTTCCTGGAGTGATAACAGGATGCACCTGAATTAATGATTCAGTCATATTGTCGTGAAAAGGTTTAATGGGGGTTGGAACGCCCATTTTGAGACAAAAAATTGTGAGTAATTTTTCCCTTTGAAATAACAATGACCATGTTCTGCAAGGATTAAGAAACTTCTGGAAGACAATAAGAGAGCTTGGGATTCAAGGTTGAAATATGCTTTGTGGGCTGACCGTGTTAGCACAAAGAGAGCAATTGGAACTTCATCGTTCCAGTTAGTATATGGAATAGAAGCAGTATTTCTAGTACAACTTGTTTTTCCAGTTGTAAAATTTCTCCAGGAAGTTGAAGTCGAACCTAATGATGATATCATAAGGATCTGCCAGATTGTAGAATTGCAGCAAGCATGAGAGAAACTTTTGGAGAAGGCACATCAACATCAACAGAAAGTTAAAGAGACTTTTGAAAAAAAAAAAAATAGAGCAGTTGTTACCTGGGGATTTAGTTTTGAAATGGGATGCTCTCAGAGAATATCATCATGGGAAATTTGATAGCTTTGGACAGGTCCATTCAGGGTGGAGAAGGCTTTGGACAACAAAAATTTCTTATTACGGAATTTGGAAGCTGAAGAGGTTGTTGGTGGCCCTGTAAATGGGTGTTTTCTAAAGAGATTCTTTTACTAAATCCATGAGGGGCTCAAATCAAATTGTACATATCTGTGTGATGTGGTATTTAGGAAAAAAGGACTCCATAGACCAATGGAACCATGCTTCTACTTCTTCTTTCTAGTTTTCATTATTAGTTTTGATTTTTCAGTTTGTTATGTTTTGAATAAAGTTTCACCAAGCTTTTGGAGTTGAAACAGTTACACTCTATAGAATAACATGGCAGATAGCTTGAAGGAACAGAAGGCATAGGTCTACTCGAAGTTCTTGGAGTTTCACAGGGAGAATACATCGCCCATGGAGCCATTCTTATCACCTATTTTGTTCTGCTAAGTCCTATCTCTCTTCTCTCAGTTCCTACATTTCAAAATTTTTGTATAATCTATAATTCATAATCATTAGTTTGATTAAGGGTTCAAAATATTATTAGGGGGTTAAATTAGTATTATTCCATTATAAATGAAGGATACTTAACTTTGTAAGAGGGGACATAAGGAATTATACACATGTTTAAATGATCGCTTGATGACATCACTAGGATTCAAATATTTTCATCTAATCCCTAAGTCATGTCAGCATCTATACATCATGATTATTTAACTGAGTAAGTTGCAGATTCAAAGTCTAATCCATCCAAGAAAGCAAAAGGACAAATCTGGCTGAGCGCTATGGGAACGTCCACATGTGTATAATCGTGATCATTTCGAGCACCTTGGGGAGTCGTGAAAGTGGTGGATTGTACTACAAAGCTCTTGAGTATGAAAAACAATTAGCAAGTACTTATTGTCAACCATAGCATGTGAAGATGGATTGTCTCTTCATGTGTACATGTCAGTTGTCTAGAAGGTCACACAAATCAGGATTTTCAAAACATATTTTCAAAACTGGCACATTATCTGTTACCTACAACAGCTAGTCAATTTGAATTGGCACCCACATAGCTATAAGATCCCCTATTATTCTCATTACACAATAGACATATCCCTTATCTGTAGTCAAGAGTCTAGTTTTATCGTCGTAACTGTGGAGATGGGAAAAGGCAGACATGTGAATAGGAAAGAGCCTGAAGGGCCTCAGATCATGGAAGCTTATGAAGACAGTCACAACATTTTCGATTGGGCAGGTTGGTATCTATTCTGTACTAAGCTAGATGGTCATCATTACGCTACAGCCAAGGCATTTGCTGAGAGTTTCAATGGACAGTGGGCTCGAATTGCAAACCTAGTCATGCAAGTTACAGAAGAATCTATAGCAATTGCTTGCAACCTCCCGACTAATGGAGAAAAGTGGTTTAAAAATAAATTGATTAGAGGAGAAGATGTAAATTAGTTTTTGAAACCAAAACACAGAGACCCTAATTAGGACAAAGGAATCCTAGGGATTGGATTGCTGATGAGTGGATGGAAGCTTTACTCATGCTCAAGAGATTCATCACCTGTGAGGGGCGCTATTCTATTGTATTTTTATTTCATCTACGATTTATGCTTCATCTGGCAGGAATTAAGAGGATGAATCTACCTTATTAATTCTTGAGGTATCTCAACAAGATGGCCATGAAGGTCCAAGCAAACCCCAAAACCCTGCCTCGCCGAATTTATTAGTAGGGCTTAATTAAAGTACTTGTCAAGGTCGAGCTCGGGAAATTGCAAAAGACTTGGGATGAATTTTCTATCCAATCGAGTTTTGATAAGGAAGTGCATTCTCCTATTGCACAATCCCATGATATTGTTTTTAAGTCTGAACAAGAAACTCCACGTGGCATCAGTCAATCAACTAATGCAAAGAAAGGTAAACAAGTAACCTGCTTAAAGACTCCAGACGAGCCTATAAAAGTTACATCAGTCAGCTAGCAAGCAGATGCAAGGTCTTCTCGCTTACTAAGATGAGGTAAGCACCCATTCCCTTTTGCATAGAAGAATTATTCTAAAGGGGCCAATAGGTTAGTTGAACCTAGGGTTTTCATGGAAGACCAACAACCTAAAACAACAATGGAATTCGAAGATCCCATACAACCTAAAGATCCTATCCCAGAGGTCACTCCTCGTGCCTCAAGCTCCTCTGAAGATAAAATTTCTAAGTATAGAATTTTGATGAGGAAACGAAGCAAAAGGTCTCGAAATAAGTTCAAGATGAAGTATAAAGCAGGGTATAAACCTGCTATCATTGAGAAGGTCATCATTATCGATGAAGAGCCTGCTAAACCTATGGAGAATCCAGCTACTAGTAATAAAATCCATGTAATCAAGCCTGAGAGAAACAAATCTAAAAAGGGAAGTCTGTCAATGAATAAAAAGACACCTACAGATAAAAACAGAGTCCCTGTCATAAAACAGGTGTTGACAGGCAAAATTGACCGTCTGTCAACTGGAAGAGCGAGTCTGGTCCGGGGTTGTCTAAATTACCCAATATGTTTGGTGTAACTCGTTCTGATGGGTTTAATGGCTCCGTTAGCCAATCTAAGAATCCTAAAAGAAACGAATAAAAGAGAGGAATAACTAACTAATTACTAAACATTATATATATGTTCATATGATCTAATGTAACTGTAGTAGTTGTATTTAAGCAGAAGATATACAAGTCTCGTTTATTTACATGATTTACAAGCTGCAAGTTTTAATCGAAACTTACGAAAATCGATGTGAAAAATGATTGCTTCTAGGAAGCAGATAAAGAAAGCACATAAAAATATTTATTGTTTTTCCTTTATAAATTTAAAGAATCTTGCAAAAAAGTCAATGAAACATGAACATGTGGATAGTCAAAGCTGAACCATACATTCTAGTTTCAATGATATGTAAATGACAGAAAAATACAAAGAAGCTATCCTGTCAGTGAGTTAGTGAGGTGTATCCAAGAATCTGCATGAGTGGTGAACATCCAACTACCATGTCCAAGAGAGAAATCTGCAATCAACTTTATGACAGTTCTAAATAAATTAAGAACATGTATTGGCAGCTTAGGTTTTAATGACAGAAAATGAAACACAAACATAAACCTGTGATTTCATAATTATACATGATTACAACAAGATAAATCTGGAAGCAATCTATGCATTTTATCATTCAATTTAAAACTCAAAGATAAATCTCATTATTTAAATCGAAGATATGATCACAGCATTTGTATTTTGAGGAGAAAATGATACATGGTATTTATAATATAAACCTCCTACACATCACAGATCATTTAATCTAAAGATATCATACCTGCACATGTAATAGGATTAACAAAACATAAATAACAACATTATAAACAAAAGGCTAAAGCCAAAATGCATATATGTCGTTCTATTAAGTTTTGGAATCACTTGTCCATTCTGTAGTCCTGGAAGAACTTTTGGGATAATAGACTCTTAAAGATTAAAAAAAAAATTAATACATAAATGATAATAATTAACCATGTATTGATAAAAAGACTAAAGCTATTTAAATCAATTCATAATCAATTATTCAAAGAATATGAAGATATTATATGAAAATAAAACCATTTTACTCACTGGACAAAAGCCATTAAGCAACCTGGAATTCCATATTCTTCTTTAAAAATACTCGTCCATTCTCCCAAAGATTCCAGCCATCCGTTACTCCATTTGAAAAGAAATAAAAAGTTTACAAAAGAAATAATATACAAAAGAGAAAGGATAAAAATCCTCCTCTCCAATTCTTGGATCTTTGGCTTTGATCTTTCTCATATATATATACCATGATTGAACAGTCTGGGCGTCACTAATAATTTCTACCACCTGAAATTTTCCTCGTAAAGAGACCCAAATATATCTCAAATCATATATTTGTTTAGGAAAATCTCTAGGCAGAAGGTAAATGGGTCCATTTGGGTTCTAGGTTTTCAACTGTTTCTTCAAATTCTTCACGGTTTGGCTGCAATCAGTCCTGCAAAATCATTTGTCTGATCTTGATGCCTTTCCAAATTTTATCTATTGTTGCTCATAAAATTATTTGTAGCAATCCAATATTATTTTTGGATCAATCATCTTGAACATATTTGGATAATAAAATCAAGCCATGATCAGATCCATATCAAATATTTGATAATAGAAACCTTTGAAACAAAAAGAAACCTAAATTAATAACCTAAAAATTGTGAATAAAACAAAATCTAGAACAATAAAATCAAAAATGAATTTAAACTAACTATAAGTTCTAAACAAACATTGTTTATAATGATCTTAAAATTCTAGAAGCTTCAAGTTAATGGAGAAGAGAAAAATATTAATTTTGGTTTTTTACAAAATCAAACAAATGATAGATAATTCTTTTTTTATTTATTTTTATTATTATGAGATGCAAAATGAAAAAAAAAAATATTAATTAATATCACCAAATGATTTTATGAAAATGAGAAACCAACCAAGATATTATTTGATGAAGTATCGAACACATTATTCAAAATAGTCAAACTTGCTAATGAGCAAAAGAATGAACACATAATCATAATTTAAACGAAAGTAAACATTTGATAAAAATTAACGTTTTTGTTTAAATTAAGATTTTTATGCTCATTTATAACTTTTGACATATACTTTTGTAATGAATGTCTCATACTATAGTGAATGTCTTAAGTTTGTCTCAAAGCAAGCCTAGGTATGGAACCATTTGAAAAGGTTGATTCTGTAGCTCATTATAATTATCAAGATTATAACGGGGGCCCTTTAAATTTTGTAAAAAATTAGGGGGAGTTGTTGGGACCCAACAACAGGGTAAGAAGAATGTGAAAGGCTCAAACCCTAAGATTGGATCTAAAGGGGGTAAGCCTACCAGAATGCAAACTAGATCTCAATCCAAGAAAACCAGAAGGAACAATTTGGATTTACTAGTTGAAGCAGCTTCATCTGTTTTTCATGGAGATCTGACAATTTGAGAACGATCCTACAAACTGTGATTTATGATGATGGAGTATGGGATAACCTTTTTGTTTCTAGTTTCTAAGGTAATATGCTTCTTTTCGTTATGGTCAGCTGAAGACTGGTCGAAGAAATGCATAAAAAATGTGCAAAGTTAGTTTTTGTATGTAGCTACAGGAAGTTCTCGCATTCACACACAGAGAAAAATAGGGGTGCTACAGGAACACCTGTAGCAGCCGATTTTGCTGCTAATCTCACCCAATTTCATATTTTTGTAACAGAGGAAGGATCCCACTTTGCTAGAATCTTATGGATCATGTTATGAAGATATACACCTTTTGTGGATCTAAAAGGTTGTATTAGGATACGAAGATAAACGCATATTGGTCACTAGGACTGAGTTTTCAAAGGCTGGATTCATATGGATTTTTGAAGATTAGATATATCTGGGAAGGATAAAGAGGATGTTGCAGTGTTATCATCTAAATGGAGAACAAGTCAATCAAAGAGTGTTTTATGCAAGGTTGTTGCCTTGATCCTAGGAAGCTTCGGTAAATTTTTATTATTTTGTATATCAGCAGTCAAAGGTTGAAATTCATTCTGAGCTTTTGTAGGGATTGGTTTTGAGTTGTCCCTAATCATCAAGATCGACCATAAATACATGTAACTAATTCAAAACACTATATATTGAATGATGTAGAAGAAGAAGGGGTTGAATCCCTAGTTTTGGCTTGATATTGCATATCTAAAGATTGTTTAGATCTAACTTGCGTATGTAAAGACTTCATCTGCTAATGAAATTGATGGTTAGTCTGTAATATTTCTATGTTTATTATTTTCATGTTTTCTTCTGAAACATTTTGTTGATGTTATACGAGTCTATGAAGGATTCTTTTGTGCTGAGAAGGTTATTTAAAAGGGTTTTTAGTAATCTTTTCCACATAGGTGTTTCACTCCTTAACTCATATTTAGAATGAATTCTCGATAAATATTTATTCCTTCGCTAAATAAATAAATTAAAGGCAAGTTTTGTTCTTGGTGTATTTATCAGTTTCTGTTTCTTCCCCTTTCTCTCAATCATATCACTTAAAAATTAAATCTCTAGCCATCAGTTTTGTTTACCTGACTTGCTGCACTTAGGTAAGTGATCTTAACAAATCATATATTTTCTCCCTTTCAAATCAAGCAAGGATTTATCCATCGTAAAACCCCTATTGAACATTTTTTTGAAACAAGGTGTGCTTGGCTTGACTCAATAGCAGTCTTGAGTTAACTTTTAGCGCTAATAATGGCTGCAATATGAAGTGGATTAGGCAAGATAGGAAATAAGTGACCAAATACATAATTAGGCATGGAGATCTTAGTCATTGGAAATGTTAGGAGACCGACTAACGGGCGCAACAAGAAGGATCCAAGCTGGGAGGAGGATAAGATAACTCTCAAGACAAAGAAGTTTCTTCCTGACTAGGTCGACGTTGGTGAGAGAAAGAATATCATCATTGATGCGCTCAGTGTCGATGAAATGTATACGTCCTTCTGCTAGTGCATCGACGACAAAAGAGGGAAACTCATCAATCTAGTAGTGCAATGGTCAGGGAGAGACGATGGAGTGTATCAGAGAGAAAGGGAGGATATGCGACGTATCAACGGAGGTGGAGGAAGTCAGTCGGTGAAAGGCATGCACACAGTGAATATAATCATGTGAACATTACTGATGTGTCGGTGTTGATGGAGAGAACTTCACTGTTGATAAAGACGTATGTCACTGAGGTTTAGAGGAAGCACACTGATGTATTATCCAAGTTCAAAGGAAGGTGGAATATGTATCAACAAAGAAGTCACCAACGCATCAATGTGTAAGTGGAAGAAAGGATGCATTCTCCAGTATGGTATTATATCGATGCAAGAAGAGAGAACTCGACGAAGTGTGGATCAATGAGTCAGAGTGATTTGAAGAGAAAATGGAAATGGTAAAGAGGGAAGAGCGGGAGGAAAACTTAGACATAGCCACTTGCATGAGAGAGAGAGTGTGTGAGGGTTCCAATAGGAAGTTTTGAAAGGGGGGCCAATTTCTTCTCTTAGAGTGACACTAATAGAAGAAAATTGGGAGGTTTTTGTGCGTGCCCAACACCTGTCTAACACCATCTTGAAGTATTTTGATGTGCACATGTTTAAGCCTCATGGAATTATTGTCGCATTGCCAATTGAGTTGGGTGGCAAGACTGTCTCTGTTGAGGTGGAGGTAGTCGATGCTCCTTTGGAGTATAATTTTCTACTTGGGTGCACCTAGTTCTATGAGATGACTGCAATTGTCTCATCCATATTTAGGGTCTTACAGTTTCCTCATCAAGACAAGACTGTTACTAATATAATAAAGTGTATCATGTGTAACATTTATTTTCAATATTTCATTGCATCACTTATCACTAAATTCATATCATATAATAAAATCTGATCGTTTCGTACCATCGCAAGGATA
>JZKD02S1286281.1:175052-207707 GCA_000966675.3 Picea glauca | reverse complement strand
TATACATTTTATATTATTGATAAAATAGCCTTCAATTTTTCCTATGTATCATGGGGATTCGCCCATTTATTATACATATAAATTTAGGGGGGGTTCTTAAAATCACCCCTGGAGCAGACTTCAACAACACTAAAAGTTTATCCACAAAATTCTCAACAAATTCATGTAGAGGAAGGGTAAAATCGCAGTCCAACAAGTGGGAAGAGAAAAACACATGCACACAATCCAATTTTGTATCGCCAACCGTGGTCATTCCAGTGAGTGATTTCCTAAATTAAAAGATGAATTTGTGGGTGCATTCTACCGCAACCCAGTCAATGATTCAGTAAAAATGTGGGTGTTAATAGCAGTGGGAAACGATTGAGAGTCACAATTCAAGGGCATTAAGTTTGGAAAAACTTGAGTAAATATAAATCAGTGACAGTCAACGGGATAAGGTTCTGATTAAAAACTTCGGGTGATGAGCCTGGGTGACTATAGGGATGCAGAGAACACTCCACCAGTGATTTCATGGTGACCCATAGTACACAGTCACATTTAAATTTAAATTAATTCATGGGCAATAACTTACACCATTCTAACGCAAAGAATACATTACACAGTCAACATGCCATACTAAACGCCGAGAAAACATCACACAGTCAATACATGGTTCAATGCAGACTTAATTTAAAACTTTTACATTACCAGGATACCAATAAATTTTTGCCGAATGAAATTAGATCTTTTACTTTAACAGGACACCAATAAAAATTTCAGTGAACAGTAAGAGAACGCAAGGATCCAAAGGGATAAGTTGTTGAAATGATCATGGGGATAACCAACACTACGCAAGAGTTCCATACAAAGAGACACTTTTACTAAAAGGCGCAAGACAACAAACTATCAAGGACAACAACAAAGGTAGCCAACGAATGGGTTCATCCTTCGCTTCACCATCCTCGCATAGAAAAGTAGGGCGTTGATATCCATAAGTCTTTTAACGCTAAGGCGATAACCGTAGATCAGGCTCCTAGCCCACTGCTCAGGCGAGGACTGGTGAGCTAGGGACGAAGGATAAACAACTAAGAAAATCACACTCCACACAATAAGGAGGTATAGACATGCAGGAAAACGAAGGCCATGGGAGACAACAACCATCGAGCTAGGCTAAGAAAATTTTCCATCATCAACTTAAAAGACATTAGTTTACTTTTCCAATAAAGAAGCAGATCCAGGCATAAGTCCTAATACCATCTACCAAACAGAAATGAAGAGAGTGTACCGTTGCTTGATCGCCCGCTCCGAATAATGTCTCACGCGCTCCGTGCAAATCCCGCTCACCAACCATCGAGACTTCACTGGTACCTCCCAGCCAATGCTAGGGGTACTCTTCCTCCTCCTTAGCCCCCTGAGCCACAAAGGGGCCACACACACTATCCATAGATTTTGACTAGCTCCCAACTCGCCTCGCAAGGCCGAGCTACCACTCCTCTCCAATATGGGTATCCCAACTCCCATTAGTAAATGAGTCAAGTAGATATTTCTACAACATAACGTTACACAAACAAAATATGATCCAACCTCCATCACCTCCCTTCATTATATAGAGTTTCATGGTTTCTTACTTTCCAAAAATTCTCTTTTAGTTAAGTTTTTATAATTAAATTCCTAAAAATTCCTCTCCGTATAAGTGTCACCCATCCCCTTCATTCCTCCATAAATTAATTTCTTTAGTTAATTAATTATCTTTATTTCCCTCACCCACCTAGAGTTACTCCTAGAATCACTCCTAGGTGTCCCCAAATTCTCTTACAGGTTTTAATAACTTTTTCTTTTATTAAATTGCTAGTTCAGTTTAAATTAGAAATCTCTTAAATGGTAGATTTTTTACTAAGTTTGACTTTTCGTTTTTTCCCTTAAGTTCCCCTTTTTCCCTTTCTATGTTACCTATTTTTCTAGTTTCCTAAAAAAAATTATTTTCCCCCTTTCCCCTTTTTAATTACAACTCAAAAAGGAAGGTGTGGAATTTAATCCCTTTTCTCTTTTATCATTTAATTAGTATATTTTAAATTATCAAAAAGATAAAACAATTTATTCCCTTTTTACATTTTATATCAACATATTTTTTGTTTTTATGAATAAATTAAATTTCTTACTCCCTTCATGTTACAAGATTTAATGAAGAACATAATTATTATTTAAGTTGTTTTTATTTTTATTTTTATTATTATTTTTTATAGAAGACAAAATTTTACCAATAGCGTAACTTAGACTTAGACCTTAAATTTCATACTGGGTGACATTTGATTAGGGAAATTGTTTTAAAAAAAAAATAACACGTTATTCATTCTAAGGCCATCTAGGTTCATCCCTCTATCATCGACAATGTGATATTCCCTTCAAGACGCACTAGGTGCTCCAAGGCTACCACTCGCCTCATCTGTTCCCTCGTGCGACGTGCCCTTTAGGATGCACTATGTGCTCGAAGGGTGCCACTCACCTCTTGACTAACTTGGTAGACATCAATAACCCCTGGAGTCAACACTCTACCAGGTGAACTTATGGGAGACTAAGGGCCTCTAAGGAATAAGGCCCCTACCTTATTGCACACCCCTTAGAATCATCATGAGCGACTTTCGTAGTCTACCCTCATGGCATCGTGGGTCCTCTCGAACTAGGTAATCATTAACCTATAGTCGAGCCATGGCAGGAGTGCTAGTAGGCTGTGGCAGGGTTTTTGTCCACACCTCTCCCTCAACATATCTGGTATTCGTGCATGACCCCTTTACTCCATATGTGAGTCTGGTCGACAACCTATCGTCAGCCTGCATCATCAACAAATCATGTCAAAACATATCCATATCATATCCTCTAGTCATAAGCACTAAAATCATAGTGAAACAATAAGACCCCAATGGTACACTCCCCGACTCGACCAAGACTCCAAGGGGTTCCATCAATGCCTCAGAATCCTTTAGGTCCATAATCCTACACACTTAGTAAAGCCGAGTCAATAGCACATGTCTATGTTGAGGTGGAAAAACAACATGTCCTCTTCCCATAATTCCTCATAATCAAAATCAAAAGTTTTAATAGCATAATAATCTTGATCACTTGCGAGCAAGTGTCCTCAAAGAATAAGTTCGCTCAGTGTGCCAGAGTGGGATGTTACAATCTCCCCACCTCCTCCTCCTCCCCCTGTTGGCAACATTGTCACCTTGTCCTCCCTTGTTTATTCCCTCCCTAAGACACCAAAGAAATATGAGTCACATTTTGTGAAAAATACAAAATAAATCCTTTAGGTTGCAATGAAAGCTGAATCAAGATCTCTATCTCTAAAGTTTGTGGAGCACAAACTAATTTTCCAGTTCATGGGGATATGGCCATCCCCGAGATCAGTTTCTCTCTAGATTGACAAGAATTGGAAACTAAACTTAAAGGGTAGAATGTCTCATTCATTTTTAAGTCGAGGTTTCTTTTCCTTCCTCTTTGAAGAAAAGGAATATAGGTATATTATGTTTAGAAGTGGCCCCTACTTCATGGCATCTCGAGAGATTAATATCAATCGTTAGACTCTAAATTTAAACTCAGAGAATGGCATCTCGTCGGTTGTCCCTATCTCGGTTCAAATTAAATTTTTACTTCTTTATTGCTATACTAAGGATACCCTTAGGGAAATAGGGAACTCTTTAGGATGATATATTGACAAAGAAGAACCAAAAGAGGGTTTTCAATCTTGTGTCAGGATCTGCATGGAGGTAGATCTCGAGAAAGGTATACTAGAATCCATGAAGAAAAATATAGAAAATTGGACCTATCTTCAAGAAGTAGACTATGAAAAATTCCTTTCAAATGAAATATCGGTCATGAATATGACCACTTTTCTAAGAGATTCTAAAAATCTCGGACCAATCCAACACTAGAAAATCCACAACAGTAATGGTAGCGTCCCAAAACAAAGAAGCAAAACCTCAAGTCGGACCATGCAGTTGAAAAATATCCTCCTCAAGAGGGATCTCCCTCAAATCTAAAATATCAATAAGATCACACTACCACCTCAGCATGCAAAAATAAGCATTCCATACCAACGAAAAACAAATATGAAATTATCTTTGAGTTTGAAGAAGAGCCAAATCAAGAGATCCCACCTATTAAACTTGAGTGCTAAGGTAAGGGGTGAGACAGTCCGATTCGTTCAATCAATCAACAATATTCTCCTCGACCATATCAAGAGGAGGGATAAAATGATGAAAACTTATAAGAGGAAATGGAATATGGTACCATAAATATTTTTTCCACCAAACAACTAGGGAGGAAGTCGAACAACCAGTGTGGGGGAGAAAAATAATGTAAGGAAATTAAGATGGGAAAATAGAGTACACTAGATGGACATAGTAAAAATGAACCCAGACCTTCAAGGATTCAAGGTGGATCAATGCCCCCTAAAGTTGGAAACCCCAAATTGTCTTTTGAATGATTAAGGTCATTTCCTGGAATTGTAGAGGACTAGTATGTGAATTTAAAAAGGAAATTATGAAAAAATTTCTTCACTTTGAAAAGCCATGAGTCCTCCTTCTGCAAGAAACGAAAATGAGGGATGTTGATGTCCTTCACACTAGTTCTTTCTTTTGGAAGTCACGTCACGTTAAGGAAGTGATCTCAAGAGGGGCCTATGGAGGGATATGCACACTCTAGAATCCCCTTCTATTTCAATTAGAATATTTGGAATGTGATTCTAATTGGTTGTTGGTCTCACTTCTACATCTCCCTTTAGGTAAGATTTTCTCCATTTTAAATATTTACATTCCATCTATCAATAAAGATAAATCTTTGTGTTGGAATTCTAGGCTTTCTCAACAAAATAGAATAAGGCCAACCCTGTTTAAATTTGTTGTGGATTTCAATACCACTTTGCACAATTTTGAAAAATGGGTAGTATTTATTGTTAGAGAGGATACCAAGGAAAATAGGAATATCTCCAATCCGTTTATGACTTAATGGACATTTTCCCTATTTCTTTCCATTGCACTTGGTCCAATAAGATGTACGACTCAGGTCACATAACAACCAGGCTTGACCGATTTCTTATCAGTAGTAAAATCATAGAGGAATCCTTTTTACACACTTATGAAACCCTCCTCTAGTAGGGTTCTCAACACCTCCTAATCACCTTACAACTCTCTCCTCCAATTCCCCTGGGTCCCATCCCATTTTTCTTTAACCATCGTTGTGTAGATGATACTTCCTTTCTTTGGGTGATTGTAGAAGCTTGGAGGCCATGGATCTAGGGTTCCCCTATATTTATTTGGGAACACAAGTTAAAGGAGACTAATAGGGCTAGTAGAGATTGGGTTAAAATCAAAGCCCCTCAAGGGAGAACAAACATATGCGATTTGAAAAAGAAAATGGAGGATATTAGGGTCAAAATGGAGGTAGATCATGTATCCACTTCCATTGTCATTGAATATTAATTCACTTCTCAAAAGCACTAGAAGGCCTTAAAGGCTAAGGAAATAAATTGGAGATTAAATTCCCGAATACTTTGGCTTAAATCGCGGAAAAAAAATACCAAATCCTTTCACCATCAAGCCAAAGAATGGGTTTGGAAAAACATAATTACATCGATTAGGGGAGAGTATAATTATTTTATCTCAGGAAAGGACCAACTTCAACAACTAGCAATATCGACGCTTCAACAATTTTCCTAAACTATATCCCTATGGTTATCAACATTGAAGACAATATCAAACTAGCATGCAAAGTTACAGAAAAGGAAATTTTAGAGGTTCTTCATCAAATGAATGTGGACAAATCTCCAAGACTATATGGGATTTTAGTCCATTTCTATCTACTAAGCTATAAAATCATAAAGAATGACCCGGTGCATATGATTCAATATGTGCAAAAATCGGAACGAATGGTAGGCAATACCAACTCATCCTTCCTAGATCTTATACCCTAGGAAAAAAATCCCTCTTCCTCTAATTTTTTCCACCCAATTTCCCTATGCAATGTCTCTTACATGATCATATATAAAATCATAGAAAACCAACTAAAACCCTTCCTTCCTACCCTCATTTCACCAAACCAAGGGGTATTTCTGTAGAAAAGGAAAATTATGGATAATATCTGTATAGTTTAAGAAGATATTGATTCAATAACAGGGGGAAGGAAAGAGGGATGGTTATTAAACTAGATATGGAAAATACATTTGACATGATAAGGCACATTTTTTTTTTGTAGTACTCAATAGGTTTAGTTTTGAAGAAGACCTTCTGGCCTGGATATGCTCATGTATTAATTAACCATGGATATACCCAATGATCAATGGTCGACGGATTCATTTCTTCAAAATATCAAGAGGGCCTACACAAGGCTATCCATTATGCTCCTTCTATACATCTTGATGGAAGAATACTTGAGCATAATGTTGGAGTAGGTGAGACAAGACAAAATCATTATGGGTATCAAAATAACCAATTGGTAAAAACGAGTTAGCCACTATCAATTTGCAGAGTAAACCTTGCTATTGTTGATTTTCCAATAGGAAAGGTTTAATCATGAATTTTATTCCATTTTATCATTTGACTTAAACCATAAACAATTTTATTGCACCAACCAATATCACAAGAAGAAACACCATGCACAAGTACACAAGAAGTATCCCGGGAAACCCTTCTCAGCAAGGGAAGAAAACCCATCCAATCCTTTACTATATTCTTCAAGAGAAAGACCTCCACCACCAAGAAAAACTAGCACACAAAAGGGTGCTCACAAACCCTAGGAGACTAGTGCCCAAGAGAGTTGCACTTTTCCCAAGAAGATGTACTTGTTGAAATTTCCAAGCTCACACAAAAGATATGATTCCTCGGTGTGGAATTTAGTTTTACTTATATGAGACTGAACCTCTCGATAGAAGTGTTTATTGGAACAATAGGGCTGGCCTCTCTAACTCACACTATAATTAATAATAACCAGATTAATTATCTTTTACATTGTTTATCTATTACATTAAGGTGGGGCCGACCTATACCCTTTACATTACAATTAGGGTTAAAAGTAAGTTTGACTCTTGAACAATATAGCAAGGGACCTCATACGCCCACTAGTGCTTGACCACTAGGGGCATATCCATAGGGATGTCTATATCTATATCTCATTATGTCTCACAGGAGAACCACACTCACTAGTGCTCAGCCACTAGGATCATGCTCACATGTTCTCATCCACATGCATGTCCAACTCAACGGATCTTATTTCCCATTGCATTACACATGAGATTCATCTGAAGTTCCTCATCTCTACCCTATGTTTAGAGGAGGCTAATACATCGTCTTCATATTTTCCTCACAACGATGCACCTAGCTCATGGAAATTCACACGTTCACCTTGTGCTCAACCACAAGCACATCCAACTCAACAGGTATCCTTTCTCACTACATTACACATGAGAATCATTTGTATTTCTTCTCAACTCTCTTTAGAAGGAAGTCATCACTACATTCTAGCTCTATCTCAGATAGGAACCACACACCCAAATCATGGGCTCTCTCTGAGGTCGACTCAATTAGTCTATGTCATGGAGGATGTCTCATGCAGTTGTAATCATCAACACTCCCTCTCATCTAGGGATGCATTATCCATCAGTACAACTCTCACACGGAAGTACTAAAAAATTGTCTTGGCTGTAGTCATCAACACTCCCTCTCAAATAGAGAGGTATTATTCACCAATCCATTTTGGTGAAGGTGTATTCAATATGTTCATGTGTAGGAAGGTACACACGTGTACTTCTTTCCTTTGCATCATGTCTTTGAAAATTATATTTTATCTCAACATGTTTCGTTCTATCATGGAACAAAAGGTTCTCAAAGAGTTTCACACAACTCTCTGTTATAATCATAGAAACCATCTCATGATCAAGTAGATGTGTCAAAATTTTATGAAGCCACACTTCTTCACACACTCAATAATATATACTTTGCTTCTATGGTACTCAAGGCCACAGAGCTTTGTTTCCTACTACACTAGGATACCATGGAAAAATTCACGATAAAACAACAACTATATGTGTTCTTCGGGTCCACTGTACTCTCTACTCAAACTATATCGACATATCCCTGAAAACTCAAGTTCAAACTGGAGGAATATCTAAGGCCATATCCAATTGTTCCTCTTATACATTTAAATACATTCTTTACTGTTATCCAGTGAGTATGTCTCAATTGACTCATGGATTGACTAAGCACATTCACTACATAGCATGAGTTAGGTCTAGTGTTAACCAGATACATCAGTGATCTAATCAACTATGGATCAATATCCTCAGAATCATCATCATTCACTTTCATCAAATCCATCACCGTGTATTTTCATTCTGTCATACTTAACTTCTTTAATATTCCCACTGTATATGTAATGTACCCCAAATTTACTCAATAAAAAAAAAATGATAGGTGCATTAATGCTTCTTTTTTTGTTTTTTAATTTGTCCGCACCTTCTTGGCAGTGGGATTAAACTTTGTCCCGAGAAACCATGACTCAGGGGCATATAAGCCGTCAAAATCACTCGGGGATCGCACTCGGCCTGGGCCACACCAACCCTTAACATGGTTGGATTTTTTGTTCCCGCAGGTTTCGAACTGGTGACTTTTCAACACTGAGTGGCTTAACAACACACTCCATCACCGACTGTCCTACACCTTGGGGACGCATTAATGCTTCTTTACTATGCTATATTTAATCATTTTAAAAACCTGTAATTGCTAATCACAAGTTGATGACCTCCTCGCGAAGTCAAACTTAATAAATTAATTCGGTAAAATTCACGATAGTCATCTCACAGATGAGAGATTTACCCATCCATAAAAGAACTGAGATTTGGTTATCTCCACAAGTCTATAGGAAACTATCCTAGCATGGAATCAATTTTTAAATAATCTTAAAACCCTCCATTTCATTTCCAATGAAGGAGTACTACTAACCTACCTCAAAACATTCCCTTGTAATTGTAATTCTTCTCTTATCTATACTTTAAAACCCAAGTATAATACTTGTTGAAAATGTTGGTGGACATACACTTCTTACCCTAGTCTTCTATGGGAAAATAAATATGCATCTCCTATATTTATATAATTACTTGAGTTCATCGTTTATGAATACATATGCATCTCCTATATTTATATAATTACTTGAGTTCATCGTTTATGGTAACATAGGCTCTATCTCAATTTTTTTCAATGTTATTAAACTATGAATGAATAAAGTCCATTTCGATCGATATGCTCGTACCCAATGTGCACCTGGCATGACAGGTCGACACTAGATCTAGTGTACTATCAAATCTGAGCCCTCTTCTTCTATTCAGTAATACCTTAGCTGGCTAAAAGACATAGTTTTTTCACTAACAGTCTTAAAGGTTTGGTTAAATGCGAAATCAGATTGGTCCGTAACAATCATAACACCTTTGGTTTGGAAGTTATTAGGGTCCTGTAAAAGTACTGATCCTTGGTTGTCGTGACAAATATGGATGCGCCAAGTGCATTTATTCACATGGCCAATGTACCCATACATTTTCTTGCCATTACTCTGATATGATATGTTCATGGTAACTAAGCCTCATTTCCTTTTGGCTCTTTTGCATTTTTGTAAAACCTCCCCGCGTTAACTCTCTGCAAGGTCTTCTTTGTGGGTAAAACTGGAAGGGTAACTATGAAAGGTTCTTGTTCTATGAACAACAAATGGATGGACGCGCAACCATCTGGATTTCCTTCTCTACAAGGTAAACTCACCTCTACTTTACGATTATGCTATCTTATGAGTAGGTAGTTCAAAAGGTTCGTCATTATTGGAAGTTTTAGCAACTCCCAGTTGAGTTTCACTTATCATTTGTTTTCTGGATAAGATCCATGCCCACTGTATGTGTTGTATTATTTTAACCCATCTCATGACGGTTATCATACTATCTCTTCATACGAATGTAACCACCTTCACTCGTGCTCTTCGTTGAGGTCTTGTGTATATTTTACCAGGCGATTTAGTTTTTATGCATTCAGGGATAACCTCATCGTACTGTGAGTTATTTGATCAGTAGTAACTATCTTCAGACTTCTCTTTAAAAACTTATTCTGGTATGTTTTTCATTTTAAATCTCAAAGAACATATAACGCCGAAACCAACCTTGTATGAGGGTCGCTCGGGATTCTTACAGTAACCCTAAGGTTTCATACCTATAGCGTCCTGAGTGAATGATAGTGTATAACATTATTTGTGTGTTTTATCAAATTTATCCTTTGCAGAATTACGAGGGTTCTTACTAGTAAGATCGAGATCTTGAATTTTATCACTTATATTTGAGTTTTTAAAATAGGAATTCACGATATGCAACTCGTCTGAGAATTCCACTTGATCCACTCCTTCTCTACGATACTCCCTAAGTTGTTCAAGGAATAAATCTCTGTGGGTTTAGGCTGCATAATTACTCTTTCTACTTTCATTAAGTAAAAAGATTTTGATCTGTCTCTGGAGGTTACGCCTCTTAACTCACTAAAAAAAATATTGTAACTTCAAAAAAATAGAAGCTATAATTTCATCATTCAATCATGTGACTGCGATAAGGTTTTCCTTATTGCGGGGTAATTTTTATAACTAGATCGAAATACCTTTCTTGAACTTGAGCGGAGAATGTTATAGTCCTAAGACTTCCACTTTGTAATTATTCCCAAATTTTAAACTAATTTAAAGGATTCCCAACTACTCTTCGTTCTGAATTTTATTTTGATTTACTTATCCGATTTCATATCTCTAGCGTAGAGGAAAAAGGTAGTTTATGTGTCCAGAAATTTTGTCCCTGACTACATGTTCTTTATCATCAATTTACAAGTTTGATAAATATAAGACAATATTTCTCCATCCTAACTACAGTCTGAAATGGGAAAATCTATGGGACATACTTCATACTGTACAGATTTTACAGTTTTGTTTATGCATTGTATCTTACATATTTAATAATGTTCTAAATTCTTGTTATCTTTTGAGCCATTGATTTAATCTTGTTCGGTTAAAAGACTAATGATGGGACACTTGTTTCCATTGCAAGGGTTCCCATCAATCATTTCCAATTCCACTCATCTCCTTCGGGTTATGGATAGTTCGCTCAACGTCGTTGTTGGAGAAGGAATCACTCCACACCACCTCAAACTAAGTATTAACCTGGTGTTTGATTTTAATGTTAAGTTTTCATGTAATCTTCGTGAACATTGCTTTATTTTTCATAGTTAATTTCATTGTTTTCCTAATTCTCAAAAATAGATTTCATTTTCTAATAATTCATCGATTCTTCATAATGTTGTTTATTAAATCTCGATCATTCCCTTTTTTTCCAGGACTTAAATCACTCTACTCAAAATTATTTTCATGTTCTCTTCACTCGAAAGGTATTCGTGTTTCGACCCTCGGCGTTTGACTCTAGGTTTTCCAAGTTCTGCTCATAGTGGTACATAGTTCTATATTAGTGTATTTTTATTCGGATAGCTTTTGTATAGGGATTCCATAGATAACCTGGTTACTAGTATTTTAGGTCCTTCACAGAATAAACAGTTTTTGAACAAGGAATAAAACCAAGGAAACATGATTTTCCGTTTTAAACAGTTATGATGATATGTATTATATATACTAGAAAATGCCTCTAGATTTACTGTAATAAAAAGGGACTGTAATTTTCTATGTCTTTTACATACATTGTTATAATTGAAAAATACTGGAATCTCATGTAACTCAAAAAGTTGACCCAATGCCTTATGTGCGTGAATATATTGAATGCTTTCATTCAGTTCTTTGTAAATAAACATAGAGTCATATATGTGTGTGTGTGTGTGTATGTATGTATGTATGTATGTATAATTATCTCTTGTTCGTGTCTTCCTTCTAGAATTTCGTTTGGTATTATACAATCATAATATTCCTTTAAACGAACACACACACACACACACACATATATATCTAGTGATATGGTACAGATTTATATATATATCTCGTGATATGGTACATATTTTGTTTATCACGGTAATACCGTTGTTTTGTTTCAAGATTATTACAAATCTATAAAGCATACATAGACATTTCCTATAGTTTTACACTTACGATCATTCGACCTATAACAATTTGTAATCATTCTTTATGCATGTTGATACTTAAGTCTACATTCCTTCTTATACCAAAATATTCCTAATATCAACCACAAATTGAACTGATATTTTCTTTCCTATTGTTGTCTCGAGAGTAAAACACATGAATAGGATATTTTCACACATTTATCAACAACTAACACACATAGTAGCTTTCTTAAATATATTCAATAAATTCGAATTGTAAAGGTTCATTCTAAATCCATTTCATTATACCAGCTATTTATCTCACAAAACATTCTACCAAAATAAGTAGATGTATTCTATCAACCATTAATCAATAGATCCAGAATCAAGTAAATGTATTATACCAACTATTAATCAACAGAACATTCAACCAGGAAAGAGTAGATGAACATATCTGAACAAAGTGTTCAAATAACAAATGGAACAATCAAGTTCCTCCCAACCATAGAACAAAACAACCAATCTACTTACTTCGTTCGCCCACTCCTAACCATGAATCCATGAGGGCGAACCCTGAAGCTCCTCTTTCACTATATTCATCTTTCAGATAATAAATTCTCCTCGCCTCACACTCAGAAAAAATGCCCATAACAACAAGTGATATTCTTTCCCCAGCATACTTGGCAGCATCTTGCCTCCTCCCATATGCTATATATGAAAAAGCATCTTGTGCCTGGGTATTTTTCCCCTTTGTAATTTTCACATATTTACAAATCCTTGATTTTCAAGGGCTACTAATGGAAAAATTCCAGATTTTCCACTTGTAAAATTCAGCCCTGATGTAGTTCAAGCTCGTTCCCCACTCATGGAGTCATGGTCAACTGATTTCAATCTATCTGTTCCATTTGTCCCTTGGAAATAAATATAAAAGATATTTTCCTCTTAAAAGTGTCATAGTAAGAGAGTTGGTTGGGAAAATCAAATCTTTTCCCAACAATCACAATAATTAATTACAATAATATTTTTTCCAAATTCAGAATTTCCATAAATGGAAATAATTTTCTAAATACAAATTTGCCAAAAATAGAAAAAAATGCCTAAGTACATAAGGACTTTAATAATTAATTATTTTTGGGAATATTACATCCTTTCCCCCTTCAGTACAACATTGTCTTCAGTGTTCGTTCCTTTCTCGAAACAAGGTTGGATAACATTTCTACAAATCATCCTCCAATTCCCAAGTGGCCTTCTTAGGACTAAAGTGCTTCCATTGCACTTTTACTTGGGAAACGAATATGTTCCATAGCACTGTTTCTCTCATGTCTAGAATGCGCAGAGGTGTTTCTTGGAACTCGCCTTTTAGTTCCACCTGTACCATGTGCCAATCGATCATGTGAGTAGGATCATGAACATAATAATTTGTTAACAAAGAAACATGAAATACCTTATGAATTTTGAGATTTGCGGGAAGTGCAAGTTGATATGCCATGGGTCCAATTCGAGCTAAGATCTCGAAAGGACCACAAAACCTAGGCACCAACTTGAAACATTTTCCTAGCTTTAATGAACTTTTTCTAGATTTGACTTTTAAATACACGTGGTCTCTAACTTGAAATTCCTGGTGTTTTCTTTTCAAGTCCGCATAAATTTTTTGTCTGTCATGTGCCTCTTTTAAATTATGTTGTACTTTTCTTACTGTATTCTCCATTTCCTGGAGCATTTTTCATCCCACCATGAGTCTGTCCACTAGGTTATCCCAACTAATCAAAGTTGTAAACTTTTTGTCATACAGTACTTCGAAGGGGTTCATCTTAGTCGATGTCTGGTAACCATTATTATATGCAATTTCCACCAAGTGCAGGTAGTCTTACCACTTACTTGGTTTTGTCCTTATGTACATTTGTAGCATATATTTTACGATTTGGTTGGTTCGTTCAGTTTTCCCATATGTTTTTGGATGGTAGATTATGTTGAAAATTAAGTTAGTATTCAACCCTGCAAACAATTCTTTCCAAAACGTAGATCTAAATTTTACGTCTCGATCTGAAATCCCCATTTTAGGAATACCATGCAGTCTAAAAATTTCCTTCATGAATATTTCAGTGATTTTAATAGCTTTGTAAGTAGATTTTATAGGAATAAAATGTGCAGACTTGTGAAGATTATCAATTACTACCATAATTGAATCATTATGTTTTGGGGTTCTAGGCAAACCTGTGATAAAATCTAGTGATATAGTCTCCCATTTCCATTATGGTATAGGTAGAGGTTGCAAAAGACCAGCTAGGTGATGGTGTTCGACCTTCACCTATTGAAAATCTTGGCACTTAGACAAGTATTCTGATGTCTCATGTTTCATATTAGGCTAATAAAATAACTTCCTTAGT
Source organism: Picea glauca (assembly GCA_000966675.3). Classification (NCBI taxonomy): domain Eukaryota; kingdom Viridiplantae; phylum Streptophyta; class Pinopsida; order Pinales; family Pinaceae; genus Picea; species Picea glauca. The sequence continues at coordinate 193,246 of JZKD02S1286281.1, read as the reverse complement.
GTTGTTACCATTTTCTGGTATCCCTGATGACCAGCATATGGTCTCTTGTGTACTTCATCCAAAAATTTTAACTTTAATTTAGCATAATCTAGTATGTATAACCTATTTTTGAATCTTAGTAGACCATTTATGTCCAAACTCAGATATGTTATGTCTAAATTTTCTGCATTATTTTGTAAATTTGTCACTGTTTTAATGTATTTTTCATCATTATTACTTGCAGCCTTTATTCTTTGCTCAATGTCGCTTTTTGCCCTGCTAATGTTTATCTCAAACAACCCATGAATCCTTCTACTTCAAGCATATGCCACTTTTTTTTCCTTACCCTTGATGTGTCTTACCTCGAAATAGAATTCGCTCAAGAAGGCCAGCCATCTTGCTTGCCTTGCGTTAAGGTCTGGTTGACTAAACAAGAATTTCACACCACTGTTATCAGTTAGCAACATAAATTTTCTTCCCATTATATAATGTCACCATTTTTTAACACATGGATTACAGCTGCTAATTCCAAGTCATGAGTGACATAGTTTTCATTCGTGCACTTCTTCCGTTTTCGAATACACTATAATGTCATCAATAAATACCAACAAAATTATCCAAATACTAATTGAAAATCATATTCATTAAACACATAATTGTTGTTGGTGCGTTAGTGCAACCAAATGGGATAACCACAAATTCACAATTTCCATACCTCGTTATGAATATTTTTTTACTTATGTCTTCATCCTTTATTCTGACCTGGTGATAACCAAATATTAAATCTAACTTAGAACAAATCTTTGCCCCTCCCACTTGATCAAACAGATCATTGATTTTGTGTAGGGGATATTTGTTCTTAACAGTCAAGTTGTCTATAATCAATGCATAATCTTAGAGTTGCGTCTTTCCTTTTAGTAAAAAGAAATGGTTCTCCCCACGGTGAGACACTTGGTCTGATGTATTCCTAGTCCAATAGTTCTTGTAGTTGAATTTTTTAACTCTGTTTATTCGGTTAAACTCATTCTACATGATGCCTTAGATATAGGGGTTGAACCAAGAAACAAATCAATAGAGAAGTCTATATCTCTTCTTGGGGCAATCCAGGTATTTCGATCTACAAACAAATCTCTAAATTCATGTGCGACGGAAAAATCTTCCAGGTTAGGTTTATTTTATTTTTCCAACAGATTTGTCACTTGGATAGCATAAATCTGACAACCTTTACTCATGCAATTCTTAAATTGTATTTTTGAAATTTGCCTAACTGAGACTGGTTTTCGTATGCCTTGTATTGTCCTAACAGTGTTATTTTCGTCTTTGTAAGTTAGTGATTTTTTCATAACAATCCAAAACTTGTTTATGCCTCTCCAACTAGTCCATTCCAATAATTATATCGTAAGACCCGAACGGTAGAATATTCAGATTTATCTTGGTGTTTTGACCATCTAAATTGAACTCACAATAAAAAATGAAATCCACTACTTTTAGTTTTTTCCCTTTTGATAGTTGTACTAGCTAAGAATTTGTACACCTTACTTTCTTAAAATTATTTGAATCCACTATACTAGGAGAAACATAACTCAAGGTAGCTCCCAGATCAATTAAAACAGAAACATGATTATTGTTAACTTTACCTTCAACTTTCTCTACAGTGAACTAATAATCAGCTTGTCGGATATCCATTGTGGCATTGATTATATGTAATCTTTTGCCCACATCTCTCATTGTAGAGGCCTCTTGTAGGTTGTGAAACATGGTCCTTGCTACGGAAGTTAAGCACAGACAGTTCCTCGTTAAGTGAGGTTCTTCACATTCCCAACACTTTAACGGTTCTCTCAGTTGCCCCCAAACTTCTTGGTTCCCATATTAAATGGTCTACCTCCTCCTTGGGTGTTCTTTTTATTGGAGTGGAAGTATTTCCTTGTGAAATTCTTTGTTACATTCTGGAAAGGGGATAGTTGATATCCCTTCTTCCGCTTGTTCCTTATGTCTTTTTTCTTGTCTTTCCAAGACTTCGGAAGTTGTGACATCCCCAAAAATAAAATATTTTTGAAATTTAAAAATTTGTTGGAAATTTATTCTGTTTTTAGTAAATTTGAATATGGAAATTTTTTTCCATTTATGGAAATTCCGAATTTTGAATTTGGTAATTGTAATTAATTATTTTGACTGTTTGGTAGAGACCTGATTTGACCCAACTAACTATTTGACTATGACACTTGTATGGAAACATAATATTTTATGTTGATTGCAGGAGGACAAATGGAACAACCATGTTAAATTTAGTTGACCATGACTCCATGAGTGGGGAACATGTTGGAACTACCTCTGGGCTGATTATTACAAGTGGAAAATCAGTGATTTGGCCATTGGCAGCCCCTGAAAATCAGGGATTTAGAAAGTTACGAAACTTCGGAAGGGAGGGAAAAGACCTGCGTAAATGATAAATAGCATATGAAAGGAGGCAAGATGCTGCCAAGTATGCTGGGAAAGAAGAATTTTGATTTACTTGCTATTATGAACACTGCTTGAGTGTGAGGCAACGGAAAACTGTTGGAGTTGTAGGACATTGCTGAAGAAAACCTTTTCCAAGTTCTCCCTCATGGATTCATGGTTAGGCTAGGGGGTGAATTGGGCAAGTAGTTTGGCTGCCCTGTTCTACGGTTGGGAGGAACGTGGTTGTTCCCTTTGTCTTTCAGTGTATTATTTCAGATATGTTATTTCTATGTCTTCTCTGGATGAATGTTAAATGGTTACATACTTGATAGAATGTATCAGTTAGAAATAATATTAAGGACGAAAGATCGAATGCATCCTATTGCAAACTTAAGAATTACTAGAATGTCTCTCTACTAGTTCGGAATGGATTATCTTTGCTGCATCTCATTACTGTTATGAATACTAGTTCCCTAAAGTATACTAGTTGGAAGGATATGACTATTCAATTCTTAAAGAAGATTTGTACGGTGGTTTGGATTACTACTTTAGTAAGATAAAGCATCGTAGTTGAAAACCCCACAAGTAAATTGTGATGTAGATTTGAGTTTACCTACATATTGAATGCAAATGGAAAATTGCATAGTGTATAGATATATATATGTATATTTAAAGTGTGAAAAATTGAGGTCAATCGGGCATTGGCAATAACAAACACCGAATACAAAAAACAAAAGACCACACTGTTTTGCCGAATCCCGAAATGCAAAAAGGTTGTGGGCCCAACACTTTGGGTTTTGGGGTTCGGGGTTTGGCGATTACAAATGCCAAACACCAACCCACAACAACTCCTGAATCACGAAAATGCGAATGGAATATGGGCCCAATACTTCGGGGTTCCGAGGTTCGGGGTTTTAGGGTTTACGAATACCTAACGCCACAAAAAAAAATTCTCAAATCACAAAAAAAACAAATGGAATGTGGGCCCAGTCCTTTTCAGGTTTCAGGGTTTACAAACTCCCGATGCAAAAAACCGCACAACGTCAAACACCGAATCGTGAAATCACGAAAAAGGTGTGGGGCCCAACCAATATCAGGTTTCTGCATTTGGAAATGCTTGATGCATGAACAACATACAATGGTAATCGCTGAACCACGAATTCGATTAGGTTGTGGGGCCACTTCGGGTTTAGGTGTTTGCAAGAACAAGAGAACTCCATGCAACTTGAACCAATAAACTTCGAATGCCGAAAAATGAAGACATGAACAGAGTTTACAAACTCAGTAAAATAAAACACAAAGTGACAAGTTCAACTCAAAAAAAAATTATTTGAAGCTCTTGTCTCACCCTATGTATGTGGATTACAATATGATTCAAGTATTTATAGGAACAAAACTTGTTGCTTCAACCTTAGGAAAAATTAAACAAGGGTGGTGATGGTATTTGGTGGCCTGCAAAGGCTAAGTCGGCCACCGCTTGACAGTGAACCCTCATATATTGAATGTTCAAGACGACCACCAATCCGCCGTCATAAGGCAGTGAAATGATTAATCTTTGACATAAAGTATGGAAGTGACCTTGTGAATACCAAGAATTATTATAGACCATCTACAACATTTACACATATTTATATCAGCTGGTATTTAATGAAAAGTTATAGGTTGAAATGTTGGAAAATTATTGGAGTGCATTGAATTAACACAATTTAACTACCAGAACTAATCATGAGAGGCGGGAAGGCCCAAGGAGGAAGGAACATCCCGAAACTTAAAACATACCCCTGAGTAAATTCCTAACTATGTAAATAACAACAACACAATCACCTAAAATCTCAAAAGGAAAGTCTCTAAGACAAGTACAGTAAGTGAAAATTGAATTCATATACCATCATGCGATCTGGAGTCAACTCTAAACAAGATACACATATAGCCGGCAATAACTGAGTATTTTTTCTTTTTTCACAACCTTTCAAGGAAGTAGCCAATATGGCGCTAGTATATTAAACCAATAAAATAAGCAGTATTCCATTACAAGTAGGTGGAAGGGAAAACCTATAATTCTTTTAAAAATAGTATTACATATCTCATTCGAAATTGAAACAAATGAACATCCCAGACAGTGTTTTACTTCCAACGATAGAATTTTCCATCACAAAATGGGTTACCCTTAATCAACGGTACCGAAACCATGACTTAATCTCCATTTTGGAGTTTCGAATACTGAGAGTTGTAGGTGTCAAGGACACTGACGACAAGAATGATGAAGTCGTGAAATGTGAAAGATCAAACCATGTCAAGGACTTTGAAAATCCGAAAGGAAATATTGTGAGTCTCGAAAACTCGAAAGGAAAAACTCTGAAATCCCGTCAACCGTTCATCTCAGTGGGTTATGTGAACGATCCGATCACTTCAGAGATTTTGTGATCATGAATTTTATAATGTTGGAGTCACAATGACTCGAAGGGAAAATGTTGAAATCCCATCTGTCGTTCGATTAAGAAAAGAAGGGATCAGATTATGAAGTTTTGTGGACCATTGATCTGGCTCCATTTCGGGGATTGCGACTTGCCAAAATGCCAAAATGTCGAAATGTGAAAGACATTTTGATTAAGCCCGTGGTCACAGCCAGTGGGCATATGGAATAAGCACAAGACCTAGTACGTGTAATCCAATGATGCAGGTGAATTTGATTATGATCAGAGGATTATGAAATATTCGTACTTTGAGTTTAACCAAAAGGCATTACCTAACCACTATCCTGTATCTGGATATTTTAGAAGAGAAAACTATAGGAGTTTGTTTATATTTAAACTTTTCACAGAGGAGTATAGACTAGTACTCTACTTTTACTTAAGTCCATTTGGTCATTTTCATCGTGTGATTATGTGTATGGACTAACGCATGAGGCCTAGGCCATCAACCCCCAAAGTCGTTTGTATTGTAAACATATGGTAATGGGTTATTTGTAGGGTCTAACGCTTACGGATTTGGCCATAAAGTCCCAAAGTCGTTTGTGTTGTTAAGACCATGGTAATGGTCATAGGTACAAACAGATAGGAATGCAATTATAATTACAAGAATTGAAATAAACATTGAATGAGGAGTAAACACTTAACGTTAATCAGAAAACTTTAAGTTGAATGATAGTGACAGTCGATGACAGTAGGGACTCTTGCAAACTTTCAGAATCAAGCCTTATAACAGAAAGCTTACTTGATTGAATCTCAAACTATTCATGGATACTTATACAAACAAATTTTATTTTTTTCAGACAGTTTTTGAGGTATATTACATATGGTATCGGAGAAAAAGATACAACACTGGGCCTAAACAGGGCCACATTAGCTTCTTAGTATTTAGTCTGATTTATGTAAAACTAATAAATCTTATGGTTACAAACAAAAAGCCCTTTCTATTTTTGTAAATTATGGTAGCTCAGGAGGGTGAAAAAATCAGGATGGAAGGAAATCCACAGCAAGGACCTCCGAGAGATCCAAGAAATAATAGTGATGGAAGCTCAGCCATGGGGGTGTTGGAAACAATGAGGAATCTTATTGTTGAATTGCAGGTTTTCAAGGTCGACAATGAAAAATTGAAGAAAGCACAGCAGGAACAACAAGAGATAAATGAAGTCCTGCTGCATAGTATAGTAACCAAGAAAATCCTAAAAGATGATAACCATGATGAAGAAGTCAACAAAAGGGCCTCCAAGAATTCTAGACTAGAAATAAAAAAAGGAGATAGTTCGTCTGAAGGGATACCTTTAACCGAAGACAAAACTATACCAGACAGAAAAAGAAAACAAGTAGACCACCTTGAAGGAGAATTTAAAAAGATTAAACCATCTACCTTTGATGGAGAATCCATGGTTGTTGGACATCAAAAAATACTTCCAGATCTACAACTATTCCAGCAACATGAAGGTCAGAATGACCATCTACAATCTGAAGGGGAAGGCCAACATTTGGTGGCAGGACCTAAAATTGGCCAAGGGCCTAAAGGAGAAACAGTTGGAATGGTCCGAATTTAAGAAGTATTTTAAGAAACAAAACCTTTCTGAAAGCTATTATGAAAGGAAGATGAAATAATTTTATGAGTTACGACTCAGACAAATGACAATGGAGGACCTTATAAATAAATTTCTGGAACTACTAAGGTTTGTACCATACATCCGGGAGGATAAGGTAAAAATCCAGTGATTCTTAAGCTATTTACCACAGTCTTATAGGGACAAAATTGAGTTTGACAACCCCAAATCCTTGAATGAGGTATTCAGGAAAGCACGAATGTGCTATGACCAGTATAAACAATGGGTAGAGTTTCCCAAGTCCTGGAAGGATGAGAAGCAAGATCGAATGAACCAGCGGAAGAAGGGATACCAACCAACTCCTTATTGAAATGCAGCAAAAGGTTTCCCAAGGAAGGATTTTCACTCCAATCATCTGAATGCGCAAGGTAGCGACAAACCGGTAAACCTGGGAACGAAAAAGTTTGGGGACAATTCTCGCGAGCCATTAAAGAGTTGGGAATGTGGAGAGCCTCATCTAAGGAGGAACTGTCCATGTTTAATTTCAGCAAACAAAACTGTTGTTCACAATTTGCAGGAAGCCTCGACAGTGGGAGACGTGGGCAGAAGCCTACATCGGATAAATGTAGCCATAGATGGTCGACAAGCTGACCACCAGTCCTCAGTGGTTGAAATCGAAGGTAAAATCAATGACACTCGAATTCCTGTTTTAATTGACCCAGGAGCTACGTTAAGTTATATTACTCCTGATGTAGTAGAGTCGAATAAACTTAAGAAACTGAAGCATGCAAAATCATGGCTTGTACAACTAGCAACAGGTACTAAAAGGAAAGTAGTTGAATTTATTTCTAATTTTGAGTTCAACTTATATGGTCAAAAGATAAGGACCAATATGAACATCCTACCACTAGGATCTTATGATATGATTATCGGGATGGATTGGTTGGAACAATACAAAGCAATACGAGATTGTTATACAAAGATACTTAGCTATGGAGATGATTTTGGCACTGCTAGAACAACCCAAGGCATATGAAAACCTGTATCAGTCAGACAAGTTTCAACGATGCAACTCAAGAAATGTATTAGAAAGGGATGTCAAGTTTATGCCATCTAAGTGATAAATCTGTTAGAAAAAAGAGATAAGCCAAAGTTAGAAGACTTTGCTGTCCTACGTGAATTTAGAGACATGTTTGTGGAAGAGATATTGGAATTACCTCCTAGAAGGGAAATAGACTTCTCCATAGACCTACTACCCATTTCATCCCCTATCTCAAAAGAACCTTACCAAATGAGTCTACTAGAACTGACGGAATTAAAAATACAATTACAAGAATTGTTGGGCAAAGAGTATATTAGACCGAGTGTCTCACCATGGGGAGCACCACTCCTCTTTATGAAAAAGAAAGACGATACTCTAAGACTATGTATCAATTATAGACAACTAAACAAACTGACTATTAAGAACAAATACCCCTTACCAAGGATAAATGATCTGCTCGATCAAGTAGGTGGGGCCAAGATCTTTTCAAAGTCAGATTTACGATTCGGTTATCATCAAGTTAGGATAAAGGACGAGGACATAAGAAAAACAACTTTTCAGACAAGATATGGACACTATGAATTCGTAGTCATACCTTTCGGATTCACTAACGCACCAACCACATTTATGTGCCTGATGGACAGTATTTTCAGTCAATACTTGGACAAGTTTGTGGTAGTATTTATCGATGACATTCTGGTTTATTCAAGAACGGAAGAAGAACATAATGAACACTTAAGGATATTTCTTCAAACATTGAGGAAACAAAAAATGTACACCAAATTTGACAAGTGTGACTTTTATCATAAAGAAATACAATATCTAGGACATGTAATTTAAGTAGAAGTCATTGTCGTAGACCTGGAAAAGACAAAATCCATTATGGAATGGTCGGTACCTAAGGATGTAGTAGATATACGGTCATTCATAGGAGTCATCGGATATTACCATAGGTTTATAGAATGGTTTTACAAGATAGCCTACCCTATCACGTCATTACAAAAGAAAGGAACCAAGTTTAACTGGTCAGAGAAGTGTCAAGACAACTTTAACAAACTTAAGGGACTATTGACAACCACACCCATATTGAAGGTAGAAGACCTAGATAAAGACTTCACCATATGTGTTGATGCAAGTAAAGAAGGACTAGGTGGTGTCCTAACTCAGGAAGAGCATATGATTTGTTACGAGTCCCAAAAATTAAAAGAACACAAGTGAAATTATGTCACCCGTGACTTAGAATTGGCAGCAATAATACATGCCTTAAAAATGTGGCAACATTATATAATGGGCATAAAATTCCTACTATTGATGGATAATAGTGGGGTGAAATATATGTTTAGCCAACCAGATCCTAATGCAAGACAAGCAAGGTGGCTAGCCTTCTTGAGCGAATTCGACTTCGAGTTCAGACATATCAAGGGTAAGGAAAATAAAGCAGTAGACGCTTTAAGCAGAAGAGTCGATGGTTTATTTGAGATAAACATTAGCAGGGAAGAATGTGATCTGGAACAAAGAATAAGGACGACAGGTATTAACGACGGAAATTACACTAAGATAATGACAAAATTACAAAATAGTACCACCATCTCTGACAAACCAGATCTAAGCATCGACAAGAAAGGACTATTATGATTAAAAAATATACTTTACATACCGGATTCAACAGAATTGAAATCAATAATTTTGGACGAAGTGCATAAGAAACCGCATTCTGGCCATCCAGGTTACCAGAAAACAATAACAACACTTAGCAAACTATTTTTCTGGCCTAGTATGAAGGGAGAAACAACAGAATAATTGGCTAGGTGCCAAGATTGTCAGCAGGTTAAGGCCGAGCACCAGCATCCAGCCGGCTTATTACAACCATTACCAGTACTAGAATTAAAATGGGAGACTATATCACTGGACTTTATAACAGGTTTGCCTAAAACTCAGAAACATAATGATTCTATCATGGTTGTAATTGATAAACTCAGTAAGTCTGCACACTTTATTCTTGTAAAGTCTACTTTTAAAGCTATAAACATTGCTAAAATATTCATGAAATAAATTTTTAGACTGCATGGTATCCTAAAATGGTGATTTCAGATAGAGATGTAAAATTTACATCTGCTTTTTCGAGGTAATTCTTTGTAGGGCTAAACACTAACTTGAATTTTAGTACAAGCTATCATCCACAAACAGATGGACAGACTGAAAGGACGAACCAAATCATAGAGGATATGCTTCGCATGTACATAAGAACAAAACCAAGCAAGTGGGAAGACTACCTACACTTGGTAGAATTTGCATATAACAATGGGTACCGAAGTTCAGCTAAGTTGAGCCCTTTCGAAATACTGTATGGTAGAAAGTGTATGACTCCAATTAGCTGGGATAACAGAGCTGACAGACTCATGGTTGGACTAGAGATGCTCCAAGAAATGGAAGCATGGTAAGAAAGGTACAATAGAACTTGAAAGAAGCACATGACAGACAGAAGAGCTATGCAGATAAAAAAAAAGACACTTGGAATTTCAAGTAGGAGACCATCTTTATTTAAAGGTCAAGGCCCGAAAGAGCTCATTGAAGTTAGGGAATTGTGCCAAGCTAGCACCCGATTTTTGTGGGCCCTTTAAGATACTAGCGCGAATTGGACCCATAGCATATCAACTAACACTTCCAACTAATATAAGAATTCATAATGTATTTCATGTTTCGTTGCTGAAAAAGTATATTCATGACCATACTCATAGGATTGATTGGAACTTGGTGTAGGTGGAACCCGAAGGTGAGTGCTAGGTGGAACCCATGTGTATTCTGGACTGGAGAGAAATAGCACTTCGGAACAGAGCCATCGCTCAGGTAAAGGTGCAATGGAAGCACTTTAGTCTTAAGGAGGCCACTTGGGAGTTGGAGGGAGATTTGTGGAAATCTCATCCAATCCTATTCTAGGAAAGGAATGAACACTGAGGATAGTGTTTTACTGAAGGGGGAAAGGATGTGACATCCCAAAAAATAAAATATTTTTGAAATTTAAAAAATTGCTGGAAATTTATTCCATTTTTAGTAAATTCGAATTTAAAATTTTTGCCATTTATGGAAATTTTGAATTTCGAATTTGGTAATTGTAATTAATTATTTTGACTGTTGGTCAGAGACCTGATTTGACCCAACTAACTATTTGACTATGACACTTGTATGGAAACAAAATATTTTATGTTGATTGCAGGAGGACAAATGGAACAACCATGTTAAATTTAGCTGACCATGACTCCATGAGTGGGGAACATGTTGGAACTACCTCTGGGCTGATTATTACAAGTGGAAAATCAGTGATTTGGCCATTGGCAGCCCCTGAAAATTAGGGATTTAGAAAACTGCAAAAATTCCCAAGGGAGGGAAAAGACCTGGGCAAATGATAAATAACATATGAGAGGAGGCAAGACGCTATCAAGTATGCTGGGAGATGATACTTTTGATTTACTTGTTGTTACGAACACTACTTGAGTGTGAGGCAAGGGAAAACTGCTGGAGCTGTAGGACATTGTTGAAGAGAAGTTTTTCCAAGTTCGCCCTCACGGATTCATGGTCATGCTAGGGGGTGAAGCGGGCAAGTAGTTTGGCTGCCCTGTTCTATGGTTGGGAGGAACGTGGTTGTTCCCTTTGTCTTTCAGCGTATTATTTCATATATGTTATTTTTGTCCCTTCTTTGGCTGAATGTTAAATGGTTACATACTTTATAGAATGCATCTATTAGAAATAACATTAAGGACGAAAGATCGAATGGATCCTATTAAAAACTTAGGAATTGCTAGAATGTCTCTTTACTAGTTCAGAATGGATTATATATATATATATATATATATATATATATATATATATATATATATATATATATATATATATATATATATATATATGTATGTATGTATGTATATATAAAGTGTGAAAAACGGAGGCCAATCAGGTTTCGGCGATTACAAACGCCGAATACAAAAAACAAAATACCACGTTGTTTTTCCGAGTCCTGAAATGTGGAAAGGTTGTGGACCCATCACTTTGGGTTTCAGGGTTCAGGGTTTGGTGATTACAAATGCCAAACAACACCCCACAACAACTCTCGAATCGCGAAAATGCGAATGGAATATGGGCCTAGTACTTCGGGGATCTGGGGTTCAGGATTTCGGGCTTTACGAATAGCCAACACCACAAACAACAATTCTCGAATCGCAAAGACAAACAAATGGAGTGTGGGCCCGGTCCTTTTCGGGTTTTGGGGTTTACAAACTCCCGATGAAAAATAGCACACAACGTCAAACTCCGAATCATGAAATCATGAAAAAGGTATGGGGCCCAGCCAATATCAGGTTTCGACGTTTGGTAATGATTGATGCATGAACAACATACAACGGTAATCGCCGAACCATGAATTCGATTAGGTTGTGGGGCCATTTTGGGTTTTGGCGTTTGCAAGAACAAGAGAACTCCATGCAACTTGAACCAATAAAATCCGAATGCCTAAAAATGAAAACATGAACAGAGTTTACAAACTCAGTAAAATAAAACACAAAGTGACAAGTTCAACTAAAAAAATAAATCTTTCAAGCTCTTTTCTCACCCTCTGTATGTGGATTACAATATGATTCAAGTACTTATAGGAACAAAACTTGCCCCTTCGACCTTAGGAAAAATTAAACCAGGGCGGTGATGGTATTTGGTGGCCTGCAAAGGATAAGGTGGCCACTGCTTAACAGTGAACCCTCACATCTTGAAGGGTCAAGATGACCACTGATCCATCATCATAAGGTGGTGAAATGATTAATCTGTGACATAAAGTATGGAAGTGACCTTGCGAATACTAAGAATTATTATAGACCATTTACAACATTTACACATCTTTATATCAACCGGTATTTAATGAAAATTTATAGGTTAAAATGTTGGAAAATTATTGGAGTGCATCGAATTAACACAATTTAATTACTAGAACTGATCACGAGAGGCGCAAAGGCCCAAGGAAGAACGCAAATCCCGAAACTTAAAACATACCCCTGAGTAAATTCCTAATTGTGTAAATAACAACACAATCACCTAAAAGTTCAAAAGGAAAGTCTTTAACACAAGTACAGTAAATGAAAATTGAATTCATATACCATCATGCGATCTGAAGTCAACTATAAGCAAGATACACATATAGCTGGCAATAGCCGGGTATTTTTTCCTTTTTCACAATCCTTTCGACGAAGTAGCCAATATGGCACTAGTATTTTAAACCAATAAAATAACCAGTATGCCATTACAATTTGGTGGAAGGGAAACCCTGTAATTCTTTTAAAAATAGTACTACATATCTCGTTCGAAATTGAAACAAATGAAAATCCCATACGATGTTTTACTTCCAATGATAGAATTTTCCATCACAAAACAGGGTACCCTTGATCAACGGTACCAAAACCACGACTTAATCTCCATTTCAGAGTTTTGGATACCGGGAGTTGGAGGTGTCAAGGAAACTCACGACAAGAATGATGAAGTTGAAAAATGCGAAAGATCAAAGCATGTCAAGGACTCTGAAATGTCGAAAGGGACTATTGTGAGTCTTGAAAACCCGAAAGGCAAAACTCTGAAATCCCGTCAACCGTCCATCTCAGTGGGTTATGTGAACCGTCCAATCACTTCGTATTTTGTGATCATGAATTTTATAATTTTGGAGTCATGATGACTCGAAGGGGAAATGCTGAAATCCCATCAGCTATTCGATTAAGAAAAGAAGGGACCAGATTGTGAAGTTTTGTGGACCATTGATCTGGCTCCATTTCAGGGATTGCAACTTGCCAAAATGTCGAAATGTCGAAATGTGAAAGACATTTTGATTAGGCCTGTGGTCACATCCAGTGGGAATATGGAATAAGCATGAGACACAGTACTTGAAATCCAACGGTGCAGGTGAATTAGATTATGATCGGACGATTATAAAATATCCATACTCTGAGTTTAACCAGAAGGCCTTACCTAACCACTATCATGTATCCAGATATTTTAAAAAAGAAAGCCATAGGAGTCTATTTATATTTAAACTTTTCACAGAGGAGTATAGACTAATACTCTAGTTTTACCTAAGTCTGTTTGGTCGTTTTCATCATGTGATTATGTGTATGGACTAACGCATGAGGCCTAGGCCATCAACCCCCACAGTCATTTGTATCATAAACATATGGTAATGGGTTATTTGTAGGGTCTAATGCATAAGGATTTGGCCATAAAGTCCCAAAGCCGTTTGTGTTGTTAAGAGTGTGGTAATGGTCATAGGTACAAATAGATAGGAAAATAATTATAATTACAGGAATTGAAATAAACATTGAATGAGGAGTAAACACTTACGTCCATCAGAAAACTTTAAGTTGAATGATAATGACAGTCGATGACAGTAAGGACTCTTGCAAACTTTCAGACTCAAACCGTATAACAAAAAGCTTACTTTCTTGAATCTCGAACTATTAATGGATACTTATACAAACAAATTTTATTTTTTTTAGACAGTTTTTGACATATATTATAGAATTTCATATTGTTGTTTGTATGGATCATAACACATTTGAGATTTCCTAAAAACTTCAGTTAATGTCTTGGGTTTGTCGAACTCGATTTTGTTCTTATAGGACTGTGGTAACATGTTTAGGAACCACTGGATTTTTACTTTGTCTTCCAGGATATAAGGTAGGAACCTTAATAATTTTAGGAATTTGTTTATCAGGTCATCCATAGTCATTTTATGCAGTCGTAGCTCATAAAACTCTTTATTCTTTCTTTCATAGTAACTTTCTAGTAAATATTATTTCCTAAAGTATTTCTTGAAATCCACCAATCCATCTATTTTTCCTTTAAGCCCCTAGCCAACTTCAAGTCCTGCCACCATATACTCGCCTTTCCTTTCAAGTTATAAATGGCCATTCTAACCTTCAGGTTGCTGGAATAATTGTAGATACAAAAATATTTTTTTATGTCTAGTAACCATGCTTTAGCCTCCTCCTCTGTCCTAGATTACCCATCAAAGGTGGACAATTTTATTTTCTTAAAATATCCCTCCAAGTGGTCCACCTATTTCCTCTTTCTTCCTGTGGCTGTTTTATTTTCTATTGAGAGAGTGCCATCGAAAGAGCTGTCCTTTTTTTCTGCTTCAGGGTTACAATTTTTGGAGGCTCTTTTGTTGACCTCTTCTTCCTTGTCATTATCTTTTGGGATCTTATTTGTTACTATGCTACGCAGTAGTAATTCATTTATTTCCTATTGATATTCATGTGATTTCCTCAATTTCTCATTATCTTCCTTGTAAACTTACAGTTACACGATAAGGTTCCTCATGGTTTCTAGATCCTGGGTGGCTGAACTTCCATCACAGTTCTATCCATGTTCCTTAGGAGGTCCTTTATCAGTATTTTCTTCAAGCTTGATCTCCCCATTATTTTGTGTTGTCATTATCAAAACAGAAATAAAAACTTTGTGTTTGTAACAGTAAGCGTTTTTTGTTAGTTTCTCATTAAACAGAACATCATGTGCTAAACAATTATTTTGGACCTGTTTAAGGTCCAAGTGTTGTAACCTTGCCTTTGATACCATATGTAATGTACCCCAAGTTTACTCAATAAAAAAAAAATTGATAGGTGCATTAATGCTTCTTTACTCTGCTATATTTAATCGTTTTAAAAAACTATAACTGTTAATCACAAGTTGATGACCTCCTCACAAAGTCAAACTTATAAAATTAATTTGGTAAAATCCACGATAGTCATATCACAGACAAGAGATTTATCCATCCATGAAAGAACTGATATTTGGTTATCTCCACAAGTCTATAGGAAACTATCCTAACATGGAATCCATTTTAAAAAAATCTTAAAACCCTCCATTTCATGTCCAATGAAGTAGTACTACTAACCTACCTCAAAACATTCCCTTATAATTGTAATTCTTCTCTTATCTATACTTTAAAGCCCAAGTATAATACTCGTTGAAAATGTTGGTGGACATACACTTCTTACCCTAGTATTCTATGGGAAAATATATATGCATATCATATATTTATATAATTTCTTGAGTTCATTGTTTATGCTAACATAGGTTCTATCCTGAGTTTTTTCAACGTTATTAAACTATGAACGAATAAAGTCCATTTCGATCGATATGATTGTACCCAATGAACACATGGCATGACAGGTCGACACTAGATCTGGTGTACTATTGAGTCTGACCCCTCTTCTTCTATCTAGTAATACCTCAACCGGTTAAAAAAAATATTTTTTGCACTAATAGTCTTAAAGGTTTGGTTAAATGCAAAATCAGATTGGTTCATAGAATTCATAGTGCCTTTGGTTTGGAAGTTATTAGGGTCCTACAAAAGTATTTCTCCTTGGTTGTCGTGACCAATATGGATGTGTCAAGCGCTTTTATTCACATGGCCAATATACTCATACTTGTCCTTTCCATTACTCGGATACAATAGGTTCCTGGTAACTAAGCCTCATTTCCTTTTGGATCTTTTGCATTTTTGTAAAGCCTCCCCGCGTTAACTCTCTGCAAGGTCTTCTCTGTGCATAAAACTGGAAGGGTGACTAGGTAAGGGTCTTGTTATGTGAACAGAAAGAAGATGGACGTGCGATTGTCTGATTTTCCTTCTTTACCAGGTAAACTCACCTCTACTTTATGATTATGCTATCTTATGAGTAGGAAGTTCAGAAGGTCAGTCATTATTGGAAGTTTCAGCAACTCATAGATGAATTTCACTTATCATTTGTTTTCTGGATAAGATCCATCCCCACTCTGTGTGTTGTATTACTATTACCCATCTCACGACGGTTATGATACTAGCTCTTCCTATGAATGTAACCACCTTCACTCGTCCTCTTCATTGAGGTCCTGTGTGTAGTTTACCAGGCAGTTCAATTTTCATTCATTCAGGGATAGCCTCGTCGTACTGTGAGTTCTTTTATCAGTAGTAACTATCTTCAGACTTATCTTTAAAAACTTAGTCTGGTACATTTTTTATTGAAACGCTCACGGCACGTCAAACGCCAAAACCACCGGAGGATGAGGCCCACTCGGTCTTCCTACAGTAACCCTAATGTTTCATACCTATAGCGTCCTTCGTGAATAACCATTTATAATTTTCTCTATGTGTTTTATCAAATTTATCCTTTGCAGAATTATGAGGGTTCTTGCTAGTAAGATCGAGATCTCGACTTTTATCGCTTATATTTGAGTTTTTAAAATAGGAATTCATGATATGCAACTTGTCTAAGAATTCCACTTGATCCACTCCTTCTCTACCATCCTCCCTAAGTTGTTGAAGGAATAACTCTCTGTAGGTTTAGGCTGCATAATTACTCTTTCTACTTTGATTAAGTAAAGATATTTTGATCTGACTCTGGAAGGTTATGCCTCTGAACTCACTGAAAAAATTATTGTAACTTTGAAAAAATAGAAGCTATAAGGTCATCATTCAATCCTGTGATTGCAATAAGGTTTTCCTTGTCGTGGGGTAATTTTTATAACTAGATCGGAATACCTTTCTCGAACTTGAGCAGAGAATGTTATAGTCCTAAGACTTCCACTATGTGATTATTCCCAAATTTTAAACTAATTTAAAGGATTCCTAACTACTCTCCAGTCTAGAAAATTTCACGATTTACTTATCCGATTTCATATCTCTAACGTAGAGGAAAATGGTAGTTTATGTGTCCATAAATTCTATCCCTGACTGCATGTTCTTTATCATCAGTTTATAAGTTTGATAAATATGAGAGAATAACTCTCCATCCTAACTAGAGTCCAAAATGGGCAAATCTATGGGACATACTTCATATTTTATAGATTTTACAGTTCTGGTTATGATTTTACAGTTCTGGTTATGCATTGTAGCTTACATATTTAATAATGTTCTAACTTCCTGTTATATTTTGAGACATTGATTTAATCTTGTTCAGTTACAAGACTAATGATCTTACCCCTGTTTCCATTGCGAGGGTACCCATCAGTGTTTTCCAATTCCACTCATCCCCTTCGGGTTATGGACAGTTCACTCAACATCGTTGTTGGAGAAGGAAGCACTCCACGCCACCTCAAACTAAGTATTAACCTGGTGTTGGCTTTTAATGTTAAGTTTTCGTGTAATATTCCTAAACATTGCTTTATTTTTCATATTTAATTTATTTTTTTTCCTAATTCTCGAAAATAGATTTCATTTTCTAATAATTCATCGATTCTTCATAATGTTGTTTATTAAATCTCGATCATTCCCCTTTTTTGCAGGACCTAAATCACTCTACTCAAAATGATTTACAAGTTCACTTCACTTGAAAGGTATCCGATTTCTGACCCTCGGCGTTTAAATCTAGGTTTTCCAGGGTATGCTCATAGCGGTAGAGAGTTCCAGATTAGTCAGAATAAACTGGTTTTAAACAGTTTTTGAAAAAGGAAGAAAACCAAGGAAACATGATTTTTTGTTTTAAACAGTTATGTTGATATGTATTATATATACTGGAAAATGCCTTTATATTTACTGTAATAAAAAGGGACTGTATTTTTCTATGTCTTTTACATATATTGTTATGATATAAAAATACTGGAATCTCATGTAACTCAAAAAGTCTACCCAATGCCTTATGTGCATGAATATATTGGATGCTTTCATCCAGTTTTGTGTAAATAAACATAGAGTCTTATATA